>OX031009.1:70141600-70674100 GCA_943735925.1 Pollenia amentaria
ACAGCTTATCCTCCAACAATAAATTTCAGTATTTTTTATCAATTATTTAAAAAAGGGAATTAAGCACAACAAACAAAATCTTTTAAGAAATGTTAAATATTATAAGTTGTGTGTTCTACATAAATGAAAAAATTAGTTTATCAACTAAAATCTGTTTGATTAATCCATGAATTATATTCTTTTCCGAAACCCAACCATTTTACAAATAGTTTTTCACCTCTACGTTTTAAGACTTTTTCAACTAAAAAGATGTTAGGAACTTTAGTTTTTAATAACTTCTCTTGATAAAATCCGCCTTTAATTATATTTCCATTAAAATCTTTTAGCTGGTAGGTGACAGGGTTTGTTGCATTAATTTTATTTACTTTAAAATCTTCTGTAGACCAATTTGGTGTATATCCCTTTTCAAAAACATTTTTATATTTGCTTATGCGAACAAAATCGTTAATATTAAATTTTCCATTTTTAAAAACTTTTAAGTTATTATATACAGTTTTTAAAAGTTTTTTTTTCAATTCGCTTGTTAACTAAATTAGGTTTCATCTTTATACTTCGATGATAAGATGAATTATATTCTTTCAACAGTTTATCTAATACATCTATCCAGTTATAGTTTCCTTGCATACTAAATTGTTTCCACATTTTATTTTTAAAGTTCTATTAAATTGTTCAACTATTGACGCTTTTAAGTTTGAATATGTATGATAATGATTAATATTTAGATCTTTCATAAGAGTTTTGAAATATGTGTTGTAAAATTCTTTTCCTTGATCTGAATGTAGGTTCTTATGAACTTTATTACTGTTTAACTTTATAATACTTTTAAATGATTTTGAAATTTCAAATCCCGTTTTATTTTTTAATGGTAAAGCGTAGGAATACTTTGAGAATACATCTATTACAGTAAGCATATACTTATAACCTCTATTAAATTTTGCATATGGTATCATCTGCACCAAGTCTATTTGCCAAGTATCTAAAACCCCCTTTTGAATAAACCTGCGTCGCTTAAAGTTTTTTCTAGCTTGACTATGAATTTTGTCAATAAGATTTTCTTTACTCATATTAATTAAAATATTGTTCCTTTTTTATTCATTAACAAAAGGCTTTTAAGAGCGCAAACATGTTTCATCAGTTTATATATCCATTTACAATGATGGCTTGTGGTCCTTCAGGTTGTGATAAATCTACTTTTATTAAAAATTTAATAAAAAAACAAAACTTAATATCTAAAGATATAGATCGCATCACATGGTGTTATTCTGAAAAAAATTCACTTCCAAATATAGAAAATGTAGAGTTTGTTAAAGGAATTCCAGAGACTTTTAATACGAATGACGAAGAATCTACTTTAATAATATTGAATGATTTAATGTTTGAATCATCAAATAAGAAAGTTTGTGAACTATTTACAAAGGGATCTCATCATAGTAATTTAAGTGTAATTTTAGTTACACAAATTATTTTTCATAAAGGGACTTATTCGAGAAATATTTCATTAAACTCCAAATATATAGTTATGTTTAAAAATCCAAGAGATAAGACACAATTTCAACATCTACCTCGTTAAGTATATCCAGAAAACTCAAAATCTTTAGTAGATGTATATAATCATTGTTCACAACAGGCTCATGGTTATTTAATAGTTGATCTTACTCAAGAAATATCTAATGCTTTAATATTTAGATCAAATATTTTTAATACGGATTACTATATATTTGCAAATATAAACAATGACCTCAAATCTAAAGTTACTGAAGGGAACAAACATATTATACATGTTCTTAAAAAAGCGGATCCCAAACTACGAAATGCCATTATGAAAAATGTTGACAATGCTGTTATCAAAACTTTAAATGAAATTATTTTAAATATTATAAACAGAAATCATAAAATAAACAAAACTGCGTTTGAAAAACTAAAACCATATAAAAATACTTTGAGGAAAGTTTGCCCATAACAAACCTCTATGCGTCAAAAGAGGAAACATCTTATTCAAAGGGAGGATTTTTACCAATCATTATTTCAAAATTTTAGAAAATGTCAAATAATTTATCAAAACTTATAGTTCTTCGTCCATCAACTTACGAAAAATTTAAAGTTAAATATTCTGATTTAGATTTTTTACATCGGAAACTCTTACCAATATATGGTTCACATATGGTATTATATTAAACAAGAAATTGCTAAATATCTAATTGGATCCCGACGAACATCTAATCAGAATAAAATATCGGCAATAAACTCATAAAACATAGTCGTTTTAAGCACAATTTATGAAAACACGTAAATTGGGATAGCAATGATGAAAATATTCTTATTGTTTTTATACAGTTAAAATTTAATAATTGTTAATTTTTATAAATATTTTTTAGTCAAGCCTTTATTTTTTATTTGTGATTATCTAATTATGCATATATATTAATTTTTTTGATTTATTATTTTTTGTAAAACTAAGTTTAGTAGAATGATTGTAATTTATTTATTGGCCAATAAGGCTTTCAAATTAAAGTGAGAAATAAATTGAAATTTAAAAATATAGACCTCAAGCTTAAGTAAGTATGTATAAAATTTTTATAAAATACCCATGAACTCAAAAAAAATTTTAATAACAAAATAGGTGCGTTTGTGTACTTTTACAGTAAAATGCAGTAAATGAGTAAACTTAAAAATTTGCTCTCACAAAAAGCTGTTATCCAAAAAAGTACGCGAACGCAAAATTTGTAAAAATTCGTAAAATTAAGGCAGCAGCGGATGGCAAATAATTGAACTTAACACGTTTTCTTATCGGTACTCGATTAAATACTTTTTATAACACGAATATTTTTGGAAAATACAAACAAATTATTTTATGTAATTTTCATATTTGCTTGTTTTTTATTTTATTTGAATTTGCTAATTTGTGTCAGGTTAAATTTACTCAAAAGTACATAATACTTTTTTTGCTATTGATTATTTAAATAACAAGTGCAGTTCTAAGTACCCAAATACTTCATAGTTCTACAACTCTAAAAAACTAACATAACAAAAAAAAAAAGTTTCAAAAGTTAGTATTTAACCAAAAAATTCTTTACAAGCACGTTTAATTAATTAATATTTATTTACGTTATGTTTTGGTCTAATTTTTTCCACCTTTTCTCTTTTTTTTTAATCATTTTTTACAATTTTTATGCTTCTTGTTTGTTAACTTTTGCATGTTTACCTTTGAAACATATGTTATTTTGTTTTACTGAATTTTACTGCAAAAATTTCTGCAGTTAAAATTTGTAAGTACTCAGTCAAGAACTGTCACTTTACGCTCTCAATTTGTGTTCTCATTTACTACATTTTGTGTACTCGAACGCAATTTCGAAAAATGCAGTAAATTTCAGTAAAAAATAGTAAAAACTTTTGTGTTCTCGAACTCAGCTAATATAACCATTGTGTTTTATTTATTTTCATCATTTAAATTCTTTCTTTTCAAATTAAAAAAAAAAATAATAATAGACATTCTTGTGTATATGTATGGCTCCATTTTTTGAAATTTTATTTTTCTCGCATCAATTTCAAATGTGACTTATTTCGACATTTCTTGTGGGAAACTACATGTGGCAGAAACACTATCTCTCACATCCTTCCAATAATTGCTGGAAAATTACTTAATTGACAGACAATTCTCGCAAAGTAAAGATACAGAAACACTTATGGGAGAAAAACCATTTTTTTTTCATGCTGCACTGTTTTTGTCACAACTCACTTCCCTGGCAGAAAAAGACAATCAGCACAACGCACAGTACTTTTTCCCCATATAACGATGGGACAAAAATAGAATAAAAAATTAAATTTATTAAAAAAATCGGACCAAGGACTCGCCTACCTCCCATATATGCCAAAAATATAATTTTTAATATTGGCTACATAATTGATCTAAAAATCATGAAAATCCGTATTTGTTATACGTACTTACCTTACAATCTTTCTGTTGATTTTAATAGTCATTACAGCAAGGACTCTAGGTCCTGCCATATATCCTTAATTGGAAAAACTCTATAACTTTTTCAAAAATTGTCTGATTGTAATGACACTTGGTATATTTATTTGTATTTACTAAGTATTTTTTTGAGTTGAATAATCTTTGTCCGTCAGTCAGTCTTTCCGTCTCCATCTATTTGTCCGTCCGTCTGTCCATGAAAATTACGATGGACCCGTGAGCTTTTTGATCTTTCAACACTCACTTCTTATTATAAAGAAACTTATATATTTGTTTTATTTTATATTTATTAGTAACATTACGCAAAACTTTAAATATAAATTTAATTTTAATACCAATCTAAAATACCACTCACATGACTGTTAAATGTAAACACAAATATAATAAATATCATAAACGAATATTGATACTAAAAAAATAGTTTTTCACGTTCTCATCTCTAATTTGAAATATAAATTAACGGCATTTTAATATCAAAACAAAGCGAAGCAAAATATAACACAAATCAAGGTGAAATTACTTTACAGGTGGCGTTAACAGCACAACAGCTGATCTATTTTTCTTGGGCTTAGCTGCCAAATTTACTAGCGTTTGTTGTTGGAAATACTACAACGAGCGCAAGAGCAACAAAAACAAGAAAACAAAATTGCCTGTTGTTTGTGTAATATTAATTTCAACTGACATTTGAATGACAGAAGTGGCTAATTTAATTTTTAATTTATTTGAATTTTTAATATAAAAAGGTTGCTCATAAAGCACGTAGATCATTTATGCAAAAAAAAATTTATTTTTTTTCTTAATAATTAACTAATTTATTTTTAAATACTAAGTAATTGTAATCAAAAAATAAATATTTGTAATGTTTTAAAATTTTTTTTGTTTATAAACATAAAAACTTATTGAGATTAATGTACCACAAAACCTCATCCTGCTGAAAATGACATAATTTTAGCACACTCGGGTTAAGAGGTATGGTGCACTATTTGTCTTCCATATATTACCTTTTTATTATTTCTTTTATCAAATTTAGGATTTTAATGCTTTTCACATAGCTTGTAACTTTACTTAAACATTATAGCTCTATAACACAAAAAATTTAAGAAAAAATTGTGAAATTAGACCTATTTTAAAATGCATTTTTTGTTAAGTTGCAACAAAAAACCGGCACTTATCTTTTCACGGCTCTTTTTAAAACACTATTTGCTAAGAAAAATCGAAATAAAAAATATCTGATTTTATATGATTTTTTTTAGTGTTCAAACCAACTTTTGTAATTTTTGGATTTTCTTGTAAAAATTTATATTTTTTGAGCGATAAAAACTAACTTTAGTTAATATTTTTAATAAAAATATTATTATTGCCAAATTTTGAACACACCAAGGATTTCAAAAAACAAAACTTTAAATACTTTTTTAAAAAAATGAATTTTTGAGAATTATTTTTTCGAAGCAATTCAATTCATTTTTTTATTCCTTAATTCTTTCTGAAATCTGACTGACTTTTGCGACCTCTGATGGAGTCTAGAAGAGTCACACGAAATCAATTCCAAAAAATTTATATGAGTTGTGTTGTTATCTATCGATTCATATATCTTTTATCACATTTTGAGACTAAAATTTTTTTTTGATTTTTGTCTATGGGACAAAGCACCGTGCGACGCTGTGCCGATGTTGATGGGGGTACTATCAACATCAATACAACGTACTGTTTACCAAATTTACAATGTACTCACAATATTAAAATGATAACGCCAAATGTGCGTCTTCCGACTCTTGTTTTTAGTGTTGCCACAATACTCTCAATTTAAATTTACAATATTGCATTCATTGAATTTAAAACGTAGTCACAACATTAAAATGATAACGCCAAATAACCGCCTTCCGACTATTACTTTCCATATTGTCACAAAACCCTAAATTTAAATTTACAACATTGGAACAATAAACATGAAATGTAAATATTAATTCAATGATGAAATAATAGATATTACTCTTTTACATAAATAAATTCATTTAATGTGCATATGGATGTAACTACATAAATTCGTGTATTCAACAAACAAAATTTTGCAGTAAATTTGTATATGTTTTCTTATCTTAAATAGTTTTTTGTTTACACTTTAATACGACACTACATAGTAAATTAAGACTATGGGGGGATTCACAAGGTGTGCTATCAAGTCATATCGTCATAATGTCCTAAATAATATTTTACAATTGTTTAAAAAAAAAATATTTTTTTATGTTGTTTGAAACACAACAATATTTTTTTTTTAAACAATTGTAAAATATTACAATTCACACCTTGTGAATCCCCCCTATATTTTGTTTACACAGCTTAGTAGCGGTATATAATTATTGTAGACTCGGTATTAGGAAATTAGGGTTAAGTTCTTGTATATACAGTATTGTAGCAGTATAGTTTTATTGTAAATACGACATTACAAAACTAAAGTCGTATATTTGTATTTAGTGTGTTGTACCGGTGTAGAATTTTTGTAAAAACAGTATTAAAAAACTAAGGTTGTAATTTTGTATCTTCAGTGTTGAGGTAGTACAATATTTTTGGAAGAGTCAACATTTTGTATTTACAGGGTGGCGGCGGTACATAATAGAAATTTCATAACTTAACCCATTGCAATCCCATACGCTAAGAATTTCCAAGAATAAATAGTAACATCTTTTTATGATATGATTTTTCCATCATTTGCTTCGTATACAACCTAATGAGTTAATATGTACATATCGCACTGGTTCCTCTTAACAGCGTCAACTCAACATTTTTCACTTTTTGCAAGAAAACGATAAACAGTGGTCATATCTACCCACTGTAAAATTCTAGATCTATTTCTCTAGTATTTTGCCTAAAAAATGCAGTTTTAGGATTGCATCCTTTCAAGTGGTCCTTCACTTCAATATCCTCAAAAAGGCTGTTGTAAAGCCTTTTGAGTTAAATAATAAATTTCTTGTCTTCTACATCTTTAGAATAATAGCATTTTTTATAAAGTGCTGGAATATAAATTGTTTAGCTATATTTTGTGTTAATCCTTTAACGGCTTTATTAATAGTATTTTTTTTAGGATAAGTGCCTCTTTGTACAACATTTTCGTTCACTGAATACGGGGGCTGCTATCAATACTACTCTTAATTGAAAAACTCTTTCATTATCAATACTACTCTTAATTGAAAAACACTTTCATTCATTAAAATTTTTCCAAAATTAACTAATTAAAATTTACTTCTTGCTCCGTGTACAGCGTTGTAAGTAGGGGCTACAGAAGTTTTTTTGAAATAATTCCTTATATGGAGACAAGTATGCATGTATGTATATTACACCGACTGAAAAAAGTGAAGCTGAAAAAATTGTTTGTATTACCCCTCTAAAAATAAAGCTTGATATGTTTTATGATAACTCCCAAAATATTTTGGTTCTAGCGTTGACCATCCGTGAGCTGGACCATTTAAAAGAAGGTCTTTTTCCGTTTTTCGAATTTTTTTGTACTTTGCTCCAAGACGGCATAAATAAAATTTGGTATCATCAAAAAGAGTTTTTGAAGCAGAATCCAATGGTATATAAAACTAGACCACTTGCGACCTACTAATTGAGATATCTAACTAAATGTCATTCAAACCTTCTAAAGAAAAACTTGGTAGCTCAGTTGAAATAGCTCGTCGAAGATTTTTATATTTAGAGAAGCGGCTCTCAAAAGATGAAACTTTACGAATAATGTATTCCGATTTTATGGTCGAATACATTCAACTTGGTAATATGTCTCCCGTTAGTTTCGATTGCTTAAATTCTGCGTTCTATATAATTTCATCATCCTGTTTTGCGCCCTCAAAGCACCACAACAAAACTTAGAGTGGTTTTTGATGCTTCGTGTCAAACATCCACTAACATTTCGTTAAATAAAGCTCGAATGATTGGACCAACTATTCAACAGGAGCTCATAATAACAATTTTATCGTTTCGATTAAACAAATTAGCTCTATCAGCTGACATCTGTAAAATGTATCGACAGTTTTTAGTAGACGAAAGTGATTGCAATTTTCAGTTAATTTTATGGAGAAAAAATTTAGATGATCCAATAATATTATACCAGTTAAATACTGTGACTTATGGCACATCAGCTGCTCCATTTCTCGCTGTACGAAGTTTTTTATTGCCGATTTTTACAAGAATGAGTTTCCTATCGGCTCTGAAACCGTTAAGCAAGATCTGTTTGTCGATGATCTGCTCACGGGTGCATATGATATTTTCGAGCTCTTACAAAAGCAGGTCTTCAATTGTCGAAATGGAATTCAAATTGCCCAAATATGGCTCCTTGTAATGGTGAAATGCATTTGCAGCCAAATGACGAGTATATCACCAAAGCACTTGGGATGTCAGGGAAAGATGACGTCTTTTGTTTTCGTTTTGACATAGCAGTTCTCGAAGTAGCAACAAAAAGATCGGTTTTGTCAACTGTGGCAAAAATCTTTGATATTCTTGGTTTCCTTAGCCCAATTGTTGTTTCTTGCAAGATTCTTATTCAAGAAATGTGGAAACAAAATTTGGATTCGGATGTACCACTTAACTCAAACCTGTCAAAATGGTGGAGAGCAAAATCTGGAGAATTGAGCAAAATCTTTCACATATAAACAAGATCGAAATACCAAGATTTGTAGGAACCTCTTCGCAAGCAAGATTTGATATTCATGGCTTCGCAGATGCCTCTCAAGTGGCATATGGTTGTTGTATTTATATACGTGTTGCTGAAAGAACCGAATTTAAATCAACTTTGCTTATCGCACAATCAAAGGTAGCTCCAGTTGTTCATCAATCATTGCCTCGTTTAGAACTTTGCGCCGCCTTGTTGTTCAGTCGAACGTGGGATAAAATCTAATCTAAATTTGATCGGTTTACCTACCGAATTTTCTTTTGGTCAGACTCTAAAATTGTTTTAAATTGGCTCACTAATCACTCATCGTCTTATATATGCTTTGTCGCTAATAGAGTATCAGAAATGCAAAATCTAACTCACACTATTTCGTGGATGTATGTGCCATCAAAACAAAACCCTGCCGACGTGGTCTCAAGGGGTTGTCTTGCAAGCGAGCTTAGTAATACAATATGGTTTATTGGTCCTAAATTTCTATCAGAACAAGAAACAAGTTGGCCAATGGGCAGTATTGAAAATATAGAGTTTCCGCAGCAAGAAATGAAAAAACAGTTCTAAGAACTACTATCGTCGCCAAATCAATCATTGCTCATCTCATTTCTCGTCGTAAAGCGGTAAAGTTTAAAACCCAGCATACAAAAGCTGGCGCCGTTCCTAGACGAAATACAGTGCTGTAATTCAACATTATCAATCGTTCGTGTGGACTGCCGGCTGGCAAATGCACCATTATCGTATGAAACAAAGTTCCCGGCACTTTTGCCAAGGGTTCATCCTTTCACAAAACTTTTTATCGAATATTTGCATCGAAAACACTTACATGCTGCTTCCAAGGCCCTACTAGGATTTCTTCGTCAACAAGTCTGGGTAATCAACGCCAGGCAGGTCGTAAGAAAAGTTGTCCGAAATTGTGTACACTGCTTTAAATACAATCCTCGATTAGCACAACAATTAATGGGCGATCTTCCTGCAGATCGCTTTAGGGCTCTAGGGCTCATTTAATTCTCATACAAACAATCCTAACGGGATTGCATTCTTTGCATTCCTTTAACTTTCGTCGCTTAAAACAAGTGTTACAATTTAATATTAAAGCATTGTCACAAAGTTACTTGAATAAAAAACATCAAATCAATCATCAAATCTTTTTTTATGTTCAACCAATCGGTGTTTAGCGCTCTTTTAATCGGACAAGTGCTGCAGTATCTCTTCTTCTTAAGCGAGTGTGGCCGCCATCATTTAAAATATTTCCAGCTAGTGGGTTTGGCTGCGATTCAAGCGTTTTTAAGTATTTAATTGAATAGTTTGGGATCATTGTTTTTACTGATTGTACAGCGAGGTCTTTGTGAATGTTCTAGTTTTTTACATACCAGGGAGCGGACGTAACGATTCGAAGAATTTTGTTATGACGCCTTTGTATTTTCTCTATATTGGAGGCTGAGGCAGTGCCCCATAATTGGGTACCATAACACCATATTGGCTTTAAGATAGAGTTGTAAAGTAGGAGTTTACAATCTAGACTAAGGGTCGAATTTCTACCAATGAGCCAATTTATTTGAATTGCTTTTAGTTTCATTTGAGTAAGCTTTGCCTCTATATGGCATTTCCACGTTAAGCGTCGATCTAAATGTATACCGAGGTATTTTACATTCGAATGTTGTGGTATTATTTGGTTATTGATTTTAATAGGGGGGCATGACTCTCTACGCAAAGTAAATGTTATGTGTATACGTTTTTGTTCATTGACCTTTATTTTCCATTGTTTTAACTATTTTTCTAATTGATATATATGGTCCTGTAAGTATCTAGATGCTTCGTAGCGGTTTTCGTCGATATTTAGAAAAGCTGTATCATCAGCAAAAGTTGATGTGTGGGTATAGTTGTTGGTTGGCATGTCTGAAGTATATATCAAGTACAATATAGGCCCTAAATTACTTCCCTGTGGGACTCCAGAATTGATCGTGGGGGGGTGGAACTTAAAAAATCCTCTTCTTTTATAATAAACTTTCGACCGATTAAGTAATTTTCTAACAGTTTATGTGTATTAACGGGTAACTTAAGCTTCAATTTATGTATTAAGCCTTAATGCCAGACTTTATCGGAAGCTTGAGAAACATAAATGAAGAGAGCAATATATTTTCCATGCAGTGGGTACTGATATATTTTAGCCAATTTATCCGTGGGGCAGCTGTACGTAAATTAGCAGTTTTTTTAGGGTTCATTATAGTAACTATAGTAGGTGTGTGATCAGAAGATAGTTCAAGGGAAGCTTCTACACAAATGTTTCCATCGGGATGTTTTTAACCACGCCAAAATCAATGCCATCTGGAATTTTCTGCTGATCAGTAGGCCAGTAGGTGGGTTGTCCGCTCGCTATCACATTTAGGCCCTAATCATGTATAACGCAGCGCAACGCCACAGAACTAACGCAACGCCAAAGAATAACATTGAAAGCACAAACAATGTCATAAATATTTTGTAATTTTGTTGTTGCTTTCTACAGAAATTCACATTGCGTCTTAAAATTTCAAACGCTCCATTGCTTGTGTCGTTGAAAATTTTAAAACGGTACATGAACTTCTGTTGAAAGCAACAACAAAATTACAAAATATTTATGACATTGTTTGTGCTTTCAATGTTATTGCTTGGCGTTGCGCTGCGTTGTACATGATTAGGGCCTTAGTCTCATTTTGGCAATTGTATTAAATAAAACTCGACCCTTTGGTGTTATAAGACGTAATCCCTAGTAGTTGTGTTTAGCGTTGTTATCACCAGCAGCCAGAAAACAGGGGCCTAGTGATTTATAATATTTATAATATTGGGTTTATGCTATTGTATGTCTAGGTGGACAGTATAATGATGAAATTATTAAGCTTTGAGTAAACTCATCAATACAAATATTAGTTGCTTGTAGGTAGTCTTCGTGAAAGAAGCAGAAACACTATTTCTCACATCCTTCCAATATTTGCTGGAAAATTACTTAAATGACAGAAAATTCTCGCAAAGTAAAGATACAGAAACACTTATGTGAGAAAAACCATTTTTTGTTTCATGCTGCACTGTTTTTGTCACAACTCACTTCCCAGGCAGAAAAAGACAATCAGCACGACGCACAGTGCTTTGTCCCCATATAACGATGGGACAAAAATAGAAGGAGTTGTCGTAGACTTTTGAAATTTGGTTATCGGCATACCAAAATATCTAAGTTAAGAAAAATTAAATTTTTTGAAAAAATCGGACCAAGGACTCGCCTACCTCCCATATATGCCAAAAATATAATTTTTAATATTGGCTACATAATAGATCTAAAAATCATTGTTATACGTACTTACCTTACAATCTTTCTGTTGATTTTAGTAGGTCCTGCCATATATCCTCAATTGGAAAAACTCTATAACTTTTGCAAAAATGGTCTGATTGTAATGACACTTGGTATATTTATTTGTATTTACTAAGTATTTTTTTGAGTTGAATAAGCTTTGTCCGTCCGTCAGTCTTTCCGTCTCCATCAATTTGTCCGTCCGTCTGTCCATGAAAATTACGATGGATCCGTGGCTTTTTGATCTTTCAGCACTCACTTCTTATTATAAAGAAACTTATATATTTGTTTTATTTTATATTTATTAGTAACATTACGCAAAACTTTAAATATAAATTTAATTTTAATACCAATCTAAAATACCACTCACATGACTGTTAAATGTAAACACAAATATAATAAATATCTTAAACGAATATTGATACTTAAAAAAATTGTTTTTCACGTTCTCATCTCTAATTTAAAATATAAATTAACGGCATTATAATATCAAAACAAAGCGAAGCAAAATATAACACAAATCAATGTGAAATTGCATGTTGTTTTTGTAATATTAATTTCAACTGACATTTGAATGACCGAAGTGGCTAATTTAATTTTTAATTTATTTGAATTTTTAATATAAAAAGGTTGCTCATAAAGGTTAGGTTAGGTTAGGTTCCATTGGCAGCCGTGATCAAGCACAGCTCACGTGGGTCCATTGCTTAGTTCCCGTTGTGTTACCATATCACGCCGTCTCCCATGGGTCCTATGAAATCTGGCTGCTAGTATTCCCATGCAGCCAACCGGTCGATTCAATAAAGGAGTGGATCCTATTTACGTCAACATCAGAGAGACAAGTTTTGTCCCCAAGGGTTCTTCGACCAAACATTTTGAGTCTTAAGTCTCCGAAAGCCGGGCAGTTACAGAGAAGATGTTCCGTTGACTCTTCCTCCTCCTCATCGCCGCAACTTCTGCACAAGTCGTTATAAGGGAGCCCCAGTCTCTGGGCGTGCCTCCCAATTGGCCAGTGGCCAGTTATAACCGCAGTTAGGTTTCTTAGATGATGTCTGGACAGCTGTAATGCCCGCCGTGTCCTTTTTTCATCTATGATGGGCCAGATTTTCCTGGTTTCCCCACAGGTGGTTTCATCGTGCCACCTCTGACTGGCGATAAGATGAAACTTATGCGCTATAAGTTGCTTACACCTTGGGAGTGAAGCACCTACATATGTGGAACCGTCCCGATTCAAGGTGGTACCTGCATGCGCCAACGAATCCGCCATGCAGTTCCCATGTATGTCCCCGTGTCCGGGGACCCAATTAAGGGTGACCAGTGAATGTCTCGCTATCTCCTCCAGAGACATCCGGCATTCTCGGACAATTCTCGATGTGATGAACACATTCTCCAGGGATCTTATGGCCGCCTTGCTATCGGTAATAATGTGAATATCCCTTCCAGATATTTCACCGTACCGGATGCGTTTCGCGGCTGTGTGGATGGCCATTATCTCGGCCTGGATTACACTGCAGTGGTCCGGCAGCCTTATAGGAATGCTCCAGTTTAGCTGCTCGGAGTATATGCCAGAACCGACACCATACAGTGTTTTAGACCCGTCCGTGAAGATTCGAATCGTATTCGCGGGGATTTGCAGGTCATCATAGTGGACCACGTTATCCATAATGCTTACCGTGAAGCCAGGATCAAAGATTGGCTCGGGTGTGACATAATCAACATCCATGTGCCAATTAATATCATTCAGAATGTTAGCATGTCCGATATTATAATCTCTCCATGCTCCGGTGGCCCTTAGTCTTACCGCCGCGTTCGCAGCTAACCTTTTCGCCAAAATGTCTGGTGGTAACCAGTTTAGAATCGTAAACAATGCCTTAGAGGGGGTTGTTCTAATGGCACCTGTTACCGCTATCGCCACCATTCTCATTGTACGTTCAAACCTGGATTGATGACTCTTCGCCTTGAGCGCCGGCCACCAAACAGCTGCCCCGTAGAAGAGAATGGGTTTAATGACACATTCGTATAGCCAGTATACATTCCTCGGGTTAATTCCCCAGTTTAGGCCAATGGCCCTTTTGCAGCAATATAATGCAGTAGCCGCTTTATTAGTCCTGGAGCTGGTGTTCATCCTCCAGTTCAGTTTACTGTCCAATATTAGCCCAAGATACTTGGCGCTGTCAGACAGTTCCAGTGACACCCCTTTTATCCTCGGGGTATTAAATTTGGGAATTTTGTATCTCCTTGTGAAAAGTACCAGTTCTGTTTTGGCGGGATTTACATCCAGTCCACATCCCTGGCACCATTTTGTTAGGACGTCCAGTGCGGACTCCATTAGTTCAGACAAAAGTCTGGGATCTTTACCCATAGCCACAACTGCAACGTCATCCGCATATGCGACCGTTCTGCAGCACGTCCTTTCCATGGCTCTGAGTAGGGTATTTATATTCAGATTCCAAAGTAAAGGTGACAGTACACCACCTTGCGGGGTGCCCCTAGTCGCAACCTTTGAAATGTTCGAGGCGCCCAAGTTGGATTCGATACGCCTGAAGTGCAAGATACTGCTGACAAATTGAATGATCGCTGGGTCGATCTCCAAATGTCTCATAGCGTTAATAACCGATTCAGGTTTAACATTGTTGAAAGCGCCCTCAATATCCAGGAATGCCACTAAAGCAAATTCCTTGTAATGCAGGGATCTCTCTATGTGGCCCACCAATGAGTGAAGCGCAGTTTCAGTGGACCTTCCCTTCGTGTAGGCGTGCTGAGCCGGTGACAGGGAATTGGGTCCTAATGATGATCTAATGTGAATATCCAAAATCCTCTCCAGTGTTTTCAGTAGAAAGGAGGATAGACTAATTGGTCTAAAGTCTTTAGCCATAGTGTGAGATGTCTTCCCACTCTTGGGGATGAAGACGATCTTATATGATGTCCACGTTGCTGGGACATGTGAGAGACTCAGGCAGGCTCTAAATATTGCCAAGAGCCATGGCATCAATATTCCCAGGTTATTTTTGCTCATAAAGCACGTAGATCATTTATGCAAAAAAAAAATTTATTTTTTTTCTTAATAATTAACTAATTTATTTTTAAATACTAAGTAATTGTAATCAAAAAATAAATATTTGTAATTTTTTAAAATTTTTTTTGTTTATAAACATAAAAACTTATTGAGATTAATGTACCACAAAACCTCATCCTGCTGAAAATGACATAATTTTAGCACACTCGGGTTAAGAGGTATGGTGCACTATTTGTCTTCCATATATTACCTTTTTATTATTTCTTTTATCAAATTTAGGATTTTAATGCTTTTCACATAGTTTGTAACTTTACTTAAACATTATAGCTCTATAATACAAAAAATTTAAGAAAAAATTTTGAAATTAGACCTATTTTAAAATGCATTTTTTTTTAAGTTGCGGCAAAAAACCGGCACTAATCTTTTCACGGCTCTTTTTAAAACACTATTTGCTAAGAAAAATCGAAATAAAAAAATTTCTGATTTTATATGATTTTATTTAAAGTTCAAACAAACTTTTGTAATTTTTGGATTTTCTTGTAAAAATGTATATTTTTGAGCGATAAAAACTAACTTTAGTTAATATTTTTAATAAAAATATTATTATTGCCAAATTTTGAACACACCAAGGATTTAAAAAAACAAAACTTTAAATACTTTTTTAAAAAAATGAATTTTTGAGAATTATTTTTTCGAAGCAATTCAATTCATTTTTTTATTCATTAATTCTTTCTGAAATCTGACTGACTTTTGCGACCTCTGATGGAGTCTAGAAGAGTCACACGAAATCAATTCCAAAAAATTTATATGAGTTGTGTTGTTATCTATCGATTCATACATCTTTTATCACATTTTGAGACTAAATTTTTTTTTTTTATTTTTGTCTATGGGACAAAGCACCGTGCGACGCTGTGCCGATGTTGATGGGGGTACTATCAACATCAATACAACGTACCGTTTACCAAATTTACAATGTACTCACAATATTAAAATGATAACGCCAAATGTGCGTCTTCCGACTCTTGTTTTTAGTGTTGCCACAATACTCTAAATTTAAATTTACAATATTGCATTCATTGAATTTAAAACGTAGTCACAACATTTAAATGATAACGCCAAATAACCGCCTTCCGACTATTGTTTTCCATATTGTCACAAAACCCTAAATTTAAATTTACAACATTGGAACAATAAACATGAAATGTAAATATTAATTCAATGATGAAATAATAGATATTACTCTTTTACATAAATAATTACATTTAATGTGCATATGGATGTAACTACATAAATTCGTGTATTCCACATACAAAATTTTGCAGTAAATTTGTATATTTTTTCTTACCTTAAATAATTTTAATGACATCATTTCATTATATTTATGAAAATTTTGAACCTAATGTAACAATTTTCATAGCGGGAATGACGCGTTACGTTCGTTGAAAAACAATGACAAAATTGTTACTGTAATGTAAAAAAAACATTACATTTACGAAGCTTTTTCTTTTAGTTTAGGACCATTGAATGTTGAAATGGTTTTCCTGTTTGTCATTTGATATGAAATCAATGGACGAAGCAGGTTTGTTATGATTTTTCTTGAAGTGGGGTTTTGCAAACTGAAACACCTAGCATAGGAATAGAAGGCAGATTTAATAGCATGAGATATTTAGTTTTTTCTACTTTGCTTAATACATTATCACTTAAGCATTAATTTTTAATTGCGTATTAACTTATCATAAATTAGATACGTTGAAAAGAGATGATCAAATTGTAACCATTACATTTTGAGAGAAAATTAAAAAACACATTGAATCTCATTTATTTTCTTATATACCTTATCGCGCCAAACTACAATATAAACAAAAAAAAAAAAAAAAAACATATAATAAGGCTTAATGCTGTTATACTCTTGGTTTTACAATTCATTTCAAGCTTGTGTTCCAAGAGCAAGAGACAATAATCGAAAGTTTTTTTTAAGTGCTTAAAGGGATATTAAAGGTAGTACATTTATGTACATGTGGAAATATTTAAAATTAAAATATAAAGTTTCTAATACAAAAGGGTGAAAATCCAACAACGTGAAAATTAAATATTTGACTCTTTTTTGGTTGCATCCAGATTTCTATGTACCAGTTGGGTAATAGATATTCCGCCTAGTTGGAATCACGTGTTCTTATCACCTACTTTGGCAATGCAAAAAATTTAACCAAGATGTTATCTTCTACACATATGTATATGGAAAAGAAGTTCCAATCATCCTTACACCTAGTAGGTGTAGAAAGATCTACGCAGGTTAAAGAGGACACAAATGTACATATGTGTTGGAAATTAACTTTGGCTCAGCAATTGAAGTAATCGCACACTGAATTATAGAGGCACTTTTTTTTAGCTAACCTAAAACATTTATTATGTACTTTAAAACAAACAAAAAATTTTACTCAAAATTTACAGCCGTATTCATAACGAAAATTTGGCATGAAGTTAGCACAAAGTTTATTCATAATACACTTACCAAACTCTGGCTAACGATATGCTAAACTCTGGTCAACAAGCTGCCAAACGTTTGCCAATTTGTGATAAACAGCCGTTTTATGTTGAATAATTTTGTTTGTTTTTTTTTTAATACACTGTTTTTCTTAGTTTACAGCCTTTTTTTAATTTAAAAACATTTTAAATTTTTATATAAAGAGGGAAAATAAAAAAAAATGAAATGAAATGACAAAACCAGCGATGATTAATGCAAAACGTTTTGCATTTTTGAGTATTATAATGCGGCATCATTTATATTCAGAGTTGATTTATTAAAAGTTAGCAGACGGATAAAATTTGTTATTAATAAACTCTATGCTAACTAGCTGCTAAGCTTAATCGGCATTCTTGTTAGCAGCTCGTTGTACGTAGTGTACAAACTGTGGCTAACTTTTTGTTATGAATACGGCTGTTAATGTGTAAACTACCTTAGTTATTTTCTATTGTAAAATAATTTAAACATATTAACATTCTTATTTGAATCGTTTTTTTCAGAAACCCGTCAACTGACATTTTTTCAAAAATTTTATTATTATAGATTATGAATGGCCTACTTTAGTCACATCGTCTTATGCAGGAAAGCGTCAACTGTTTGGTCTTTTAAAGGATTCTATTTTGTTTTGAATTTCCGTTTAGTGCAGAAAACGTGTATTTATTTACAAATTTGGATGATTTTTTTAGTTGTCCGACGCACAGTGGCGCCATTTGAGTTTTTTCGTTGCAAAAATCATATCTTTTGAACAGAATAAGATAATTGAACAGTTTAAACAGCATATGATAGATAACTGTTCAGCCTATGAAATGAGCGTTTGGAAAGGGTGCTACGCTTTGTAGGGGTCTACTTATGGGTTATCAAAGTTAAAATTAGTAGAAAAATCAATTTTATGGTAACTAAAAAAAATTATTTTTACATTTTTAGATTGTTTTTATTTTTTTTCTTAAGGGTTTTATGTTTTAAATTATTACCCAACAAATTAAAAAAAAAATTATTTTTTTTTTAAATTTATTTTTTAAATTTTCTGTAAAATATTCATCACAATTCGTAAGAGAAGGTATATCTAAAAGACTAACCATTTCTAAACTATAATTATTTTGTAACTCTATTTGTGACTTCACATGCCGCAGGGAAGAAATAAGTGGATCGGAAGATGCTGCCAACATGTTGAAGAGGTCCTTATTTTGCCTTACCCTTGATGCTTTGAATGTGTTGTGCAATATATATATTTTATAAAATTTGTTAAGAGACTCCTGTGCTTCTTCAGAAAGCTCTCCAATTGGCAAAGACTGGTACTCAATTATATCTTTGCCATGCGCCAATATTTTATGGACGGTCGGGGTCAACTTCTTCTGTGGATACATTTCTGCTAAAAGAGATGCAGTTTTCGACGCATATTCTCCATATTTTGTAGAATTGACATTTTCTTTGCAGTTTAAAACATCCAAGATCGTTCCCAATCTTTTCACGATTTGATTGTCAATTCCAATGATTCTAGTTACTGCCTCATCATTTTCAAAAAATCTCCTAGAAGTGTTTCCATCGTTTGAGTTACCGTATCCGTGCTTGGGACAGTCTACTTTTAGTCCAACTTGTTTAAAAAAAGCCTCCTGTATTTGCTTCTTTCTGATCTTCTCCTTATCCTTTATTGATGTATTTTCATCGAAGTTTTCCTCCTCTTGTGGTAGGGTATATGCCAGTTTTAGCAAGAATTCCATACACCTTATCCTTGCGTGCATTGGTGACATTCCATATTCGTAATTCTCCTCATTTGTAGAATCGTTTAAATTACCAAAGTTCTTCTGACAAATAATAGTAAAAAATCGATAAAAAAAAATATAAAAATAAAACGAAAAAAGGGGTTTAAATAGGTTTTTGCTAAATTTTTACCTCCAAAATAATTCTGTCTATATATATGTATATGATAACTAATTGAAATATGTTATAATTAAGCAGAAAAAGATACTTATCTTAAATTCTTTACAACTAATTATATAAAATTGAGATGTAACATATTATATATGAAATAAATTGAATTGAATTGAAAAAAGTTCTTCTGACTCTTTTTGCAAATCGGGCATGACATTGTTGAGGTTGTTCCTGTCAGTTCGTTTACGACTTTTTCGTCAACCATGGTCAGGTGGAACTCGTAATTGCATTCAATATATTTTCCTTCTCCAATTTGCAGCTTTGTAGGCTTAATCTTGCTTATTTGTTCTTCAATGTCCTTCACCGTAGTCCTTATGAGTTCTGTCGATTCCCTTGCAAACTGAAACATTATTGGTCGGCAATAATGCACTGACGACGGTCGTGGATTTTTCCAGTGTAGGGAATCATCCGATGTTAGCCTCAAAGGAACAACAGATGCCATAAACATATTTCCATCCGATATTGTAGCGTCATCGGAAGATATCCTTTGCTTATAAACGCTTTGTCCGGATGATCCATCGCAGCCCCATTTGCTGATCAATGTCAACTTCTCAGGAAGAATTTTCACTTCCGTGAAAAACTTTGGTGTGGTTGACTTTCTAAACAGTTCAAATAATTTTAAATTGTTCAACGCTATGTTTTCAGTACTTAAATTGTTTAATGGTTTCAGTAATTGTTGCGCCAACTTTCAGGCGTAGACTAATCCAGGCATTATGCTTATTTTGCAATATATAGGCTTATGCTACCATGCCTAAAAATTTATCTGTTCCCTGCATACATATGGATTTAGGCTGAATAATGCAATTTTGATATTATGCACGTGTCCAAATAAGATTTGTGCCTACCTGTAGGGACCATAAGTCAATGTTGTTCCTGACCATTTGTACGCCAAAGTATTGTTTATGTGAGGTACATACCTGCTAATTTCAATAAGTAGTTTTTTTCAAACTATTAGATCAAACTACTGTCAGTCAAAACATATAAGGGATGGACGCCATACAATTTCTGCAACCATGTCTTTTTAAACTTTTTTACCTCTAGAAGCCAAACGGGCACGTACGGGCAGATAAAAATTTTGAATTATGTAAAGAACTAATCAAAGAACAGGTTTTTCAAATATGGCAAATATAGAAAAATATAGTTTTTTTTTATTTTCCGTCAAAGTTGAAAAATAGTGAAAAAACGGATAGTTTTTAAATAGTGATTTACCAGGAGAAACACAGAGCAAACAGTTAATTTTTTTTTTATCATTATACATTTAATAAATACATCAATCAATACAAACAAAAAATAAGGCGATTCGTTACCTATTTTTCGTGATATTACACCTGAAATCGCAACAAATTGACTAAAAATTGTGTGTTTTTTTGAAAACCGAAAGTCGGTCAACTTTGAACGGTTATATCTTCTAAACTAAAAATGTGATATTATTAAGAGTGGCATATTTGAAATCGTTGAAAAGTTTCCTATAACATGGGTTTATTCAAAACTTCGTCGGCACTCATGAAAATTTTGATTTTTGCAACCTCGCTTGCTCTACGGGCGCCACTGTGCGACGATTTAAAAAAGGGCACTTGACGGGTTTCTGAAATAAACGATTCATTTACTTATTACAATCTAATTAAAAATATTCAACAAAATCAATGAAATAATTAATATCAAAAACTAGTAAAATTTAACCAAATAATTTTCTAACTTTAAATAAAATATCAATAAAGCCTTATTCTAATAAAAACTTTACATTCTGTTTAATCTTATGCAATCTATTATTTAGTTGTTAATCATAAAAACATACATATAACCTTTACTTATACATAATGACGCACAAAACATGCACTCAAAATAGAAAAATATGCACTAAAAATTGGAAAAATATGCACTAAAAATTGTTTAATTAATGATAAAAAAAAACATTAAAATATCAAGAAGAAAAGCAAAAATAACATAAAAACGTAAAAATTTAGTCTCATAAACGAAAATAAGGTACAATAACTACAAAAGCAGAAGTAAAAATAAAGTTAAGCACAAAAATATAAAGAAAAGCCATCCTGCGGGAAAATTTTGACCATTATTCTTAAAGCACTTATCCCGTGAGCAGTTAATACAATGTTCTATTAAAATGGAAGATGTAGGTAGTCCAGAGGAAAGGTAATTGACACAAAACTAGTCATTTGAATAGATGCTGTGAGGGTAGTGGCTGATTCTATAACTTTATATGAACATATAAATTAACATCAAGTAGGTCGTGCTCATTAAGAACAGACGTGTTTTTTTAACTCCGCATACAATTATTTTTTGTAACATAAATTTGTTATAATAATATCTTTTAACAAGCCAATTAGACGCTCAGCTCAAATAGAGTTATTTTTAATCTAAATGAAAAGTAATATAAAAGTGAACAATTATTAAAAAAATACAAAAAAAAGAAAAAAAAATATATGTCTGTACGTACACACTTACACACATGTTACAACAACATAATAAATAATAAGAAGAGCACAGTAAACAGTAAAGTAAATGAATACTGAAATGGCAATAAAGAAAAACGAAGAAAATGCATATGTAACAATGTAGCAATGAATATTAGCAATGCAGAAATAAATAAAAAAATTGGTGTTAGTGATACACTAACAAATCTGCTACCTGCAAACGTTGCCGCACCGGCAAAACAATTTTCATTGATGATGATACGGTTAACCCACTGATCTGATGTATGAGAAAAAATAAAACTTCTCTAATCATATTCTAATAGCAATATGTTGTTGTCTTACGTTAAAACAAATAAAAAATGCTAAAAAAAGTTACAAAAGTCACATCTTGAGCCCGCGCCTGAGCTCCTAAGAACTAAGTATTTTAAAAAAGCCATTTTTTTAATTTTAATATTTTATTTCCTATCAATTATTGTTATTTAAAACTGAACACATTTTTAATTACACATAAAAAAATAAAACTATGATTCCTATACAACATAAAACAATAAAAACACGAAATTTTATTAGTTATTTTTTGGTCACAAACGCTTGTATACTGTCAAATCTGGGCATTTCAAAAAATTAGATTGTCATTTCTTGACACTCAACTGCCGCATTTATTTCTTCAGTAGTGATGTTTCGAAGAATTGGTGGATCGAAAAAGTTTTGATTCCAATTTATAACTTCAAAGTAGTTACTTGCGTCAAAAATTATAGAAGGGACCTTAAAGACGCAAGGTTGCTATCGGGTATGAGGTGAGCTTCGTGCTTCATGAACACGTCTGGCTGCCAGTTCTCTCACTGTTTCACCCAACAACATCGACAGAAGCAAGTTTTTCGCAGTTTTCTAATAATTTGCCAATAGGACCAGCATGGGAATATAGTCCCTTGGTAACACCATATATCTTGTTAAAAAGATGTTTCAATGACAATTCGTTCAAATGTAAATAATCAATTGCAGTGGACGCTGAATTCTTTTTGTCAATACTCTTATTACTCCGTTAAATATCCCAGATTTAATGACTGTACCATCACAACCAATTGCCATCAAATTTTCTTTATTAATTTTTTGAGACGAAGGAAGGGCAATAATTGACATTTTAATATTTTTAGAAGTACTTCGATCTGGTTCCTCAATCAATATTTGTCTATGTTTCCTAGCTCCCTTTTAAATAATCTTAAGCGTCTTATCTTTTCGGCCGTCAAAGTATAAAGCTAGTAGGTCCAGCTGCTTCTGGTCTTGAATACATTCATTACGTGCTTTTTTTCTTTCCCGTCTTATTTTTGGTTTATCAATTGGTTCATTGCTAGGAGAGATATCTTGCAATACAGATGAAGCAATAGCAGCCGCTGCGCTATCGGAAACACTGTAACGGTTACAAGTTTTTGACAAAATAGGCAAACTAAAATTTTTTTTCGTTCTATCTTTGACGTGGAAGGTAAATTAAAAGAATCATCACAAGAAGCACTGGAATTACTTACGAGATAACTCCAAGTCTTCCTGTTTTAAGTTAATTGTGTCGTGACTTTTATTAACGTTTTTTTTCTGTCTTTGGTGCTCCGGCTGCTCTTTTTTGCAATTTAGTTGGAAGATCTTGATCTACTTCTCCAACACGCATCTTTCTCGCCCTCCTTTGGTCACTCAAAAACTCCTGTTCTTCTTTGGGTACCTTATATTGCCTTGGACATCAAAACAAACTCAATTTGTTTACATTTTCAGGAACAAATAAGAAACAAAACTCTGCTACCTCGGAGAAATTTTTCCTTCTGATAAACGGACATTTTTTCCACGACTTTCTGAGATTTTTGTTATTTATATGATAACCGTTTTTTTACTTGTATGACTCTTGTATTTGAAACTGTAGGAAGAGACGATTTTCTCCAAACGCATTCTATCCTTGGAGCTAAAAAAAAACTAAAAACTATGGTTCTTTGGTAGTATTCCTCGTTATTTTAAGTTGCTCCCTATTCCAATCATAGTATTTCGTAACATATTCGTAAGTTGGTAAAACATCATTTACATCTTTTACATTTTCGAATCTCGTGCAGAAATAATCTTATCTGCTGGTTGCCATAATAACGGTTAGAAGTTAAAACAGTTCAAATGAAAAATAAAAACACAACTTCACCGTCCGCGTCGTAAACCCAAACTGATCTTTTTATTGTTCATTATTTTATATGTATTCTATCAAAAATATTTTCTGGAAGAATATATACTTTTCAATGAAAGTATTGCTTGTGTCTGAATCTTTGAGAACTTAAGTGGGGAACATAATTGTCGCTGTAGTACAACGTAACGGGTAGCGCTGCAAGCTGCCAAAAGTTAAAAACCGAAGTTTCAAAGTAGTGTCAACAGAAAACGTAGTTATAGTAGTCGCTGTAGTGGAAGTTGAAGCGCATAATTCGAATTCTTCAACTTTGTTGCGCGACATTGCGTTGACAGCTGATTGTCAAATATAAATTTTTATGAAAATGGAAAACGAGATAGCAGAAATTTTTATTGAATGTGTTAAAAAAAATGAGGTTTTGTATAATTTAAAGCATCCGGAATACAAAAATGCAAAAAAAAAGTTAAAAGCATGGAAAAAATTGCGGATGATACCGGAATGAGTGGTAAGATTATTTACAAGCAAAGGATTACATTTCAAAATTCTAATGAAGTTTAAAGCACCCGGAATACAAAAATGTAAAAAAAAGTTAAAAGCATGGAAAAAATTACGGATGATACCGGAATGAGTGGTAAGATTATTTGCAAGCAAAGGATTACATAACAAAATTCTAATGAAGTTTTTTGCAGTGGAAACTTGCAAGAAAAAGTGAAAGTCCCTGCGAGATTGTTTTAGCCGAGAAAACAATGAAAAATCAAAATCAGGGTAAGAAGCACTGGAGCCCGCGGAACGCTGGAAATTTTTCGAGCAACTTTTATTTTTAAAGGAGCACGTAAAGCCGAGATTGTGAGAAAATATTTTATGAGTTAAATCGCCCAATTATAAATAAAAATTCGCCGGGAGTTTTTTCCTTCTCCCATTTTTCCTATTTAAATTCTTTTGTGAAAATGGAAAAAGGGAATAAACTTCCGGGGAATTTTATACATAGTTGGGCTAAATATGTATGCAGAACTCAAATAAATTTTTCTCCACAGATTTACCTAAAACTACAAGGAGGAATCCACGCAAAGTGAAACTCTTGACGATATGGACTCCTCACTTGATGATTTTTTTCCCTCAACAAGTTCCTCATTTAGTTTTTAACCTGCAAAAAAACGAGAAACTGAATTTAATGCTGTCGAGAAAGAACTCATTGCTACAATGGGTTCTATAAAAAAATATGTGGCTTATGATTGCGAGCAAGATGAAGATGAACTTTTTTGTGCATCGCTTTTAAAAAAGATAAAAAAAATTCCGTTAAAGGAAAAAAATGCTTTGAAAGTGGAGCTTTTACAAATTTTAAATATGAAAGAGGAAGAGCTCTTTTTTATACCTTTCACCGAAGGTAAGTGTATTGATCTAAGACCATATAAAGTATATACATTCTGGCTTCTTATGAGAAGGGAAGTTCAAATCCGTCTGTCCGTCCGTTGGAATGGGTTTTCCGAAGACACCATTTATGATGAAGGCTAGGTTGTTATACATTTATGTCACATATAGTCCGGAATTGTTTGCTATTGAAATTCAGGAAGATCGGTCGGTCCATAAATGGCTGAGATATGAGAAAAAAACCACGACTACCTCTAATTTTTTTCCATAAATCCCATGTTGTTGTTGTTTTTTTAATTCTTTTTTTTTCTGCATATCTCGAGAGCGGCAAGAGCTACGCCAAAATTATCTTAGTTTTTAAATAGGTTATTTGGCAACCATAGAGTAAGCTTCAATATTCTGTTCGCATTTTTTCTCGCTGCGCTACTCATTACGTCGTCAGCTGCAGCTACTACTACAACTTCTTTATTCTGTTCCAGGTTTTAAAAATCGTTTGGATACAGTAATATTTTTTTTTTTTTTGCAATACAATGCTATTGCTGTTATATAATAAATTTAACAAAATTAAGATCAAAGCGCGGGCTCTTACACTAAAAATAAATAAATAATATTTTACAGGGGTCTTATGCAGACAAATATACAACATATTTACGCTATTAAAAGTCGTTACGCGAAAAAAAATTTTTTTTATCCACCCTAATACCTAAACCTATATATTATTTACCTGTCTATAACAGTGCTTTAACCAGGTCGCAGTCCTACCTCTTCAGCAGTTGCTTCGGCACCAAAAGTATTAGAAGATTGTGTATTTGATAGAATAAATTCGCAAAATCGTTTTTCAACTCGGGATGGAGAATCCTCTGAAGCACCAAATGTCATTAAATCGCCTCAAATGAGGTCATAAAGAGTTTGATTTCGTTGATAGGTGAAAATACCTTTTATGTAGCTGCAATAAAGCAACGTAGTATAAACGAGACAAAAATATGCTTTAACTGCCAAGAGTTTGGTCATACTAAGGCATACTGCTATTTAACCCGTTTGCGTCGTATGCTGTGAATTACATGGTACAGTTCTGTGCGATAAGTCTAAAAACTATCTCAACGTAAAAAAATTTAGCAACTGTGGCGGTGATCATACTGCCAACTATAGAGGATGTCCATTATACTCCATCGTCATGCGTTCGGTGGGACCGAAACCTAATCCCACTCAAATTCAGGTAACAAACCAATAAAACACTAATGTCATTCAGGTTCCGCAGCCTGGTACTAACAGAATCTCCTACGCAAACGTTCTAATATTAAACCATATGCCAATGCAAGGTGATTTTCCCAATAATGATGAAACTGTCGTTTCTAATTTAAGTGGACTAGAAAAAACTATGGAAACATTAGTGCAAACTATAAATAATTTTACGAACACAACGGGTTATATGATGGAGGAAATGTTAAGAACGAAGTCGATGTTATTGCAAGCTGTACTTAACAAGCCATGAACTGTCTGAAAATTTGTTTTTGGAACGCAAACGGCATCCGCCAACACTATAATGAACTGGAGTACTTTCTTAAAAATGAACAAATTGATATTATGATGATTTCTGAAACGCATTTGACCTCAAGAAATGCATTTAAAATAAATGGCTATATATTACATGACACCAAGGACCCTCGAGATAGAGCTTGTGGTGGTTCTGCCATTTTGATAAAAGCCCGAATCAAACACTATCTAATGAGTGACCATTGTTAAGATTATCTGCAAGCGATGATCATTTGTGTTGAAGAACTAAATCGAAACATAGTAATTTCATCTTTATACTCTTCACCTAGATATTCAATATCAGAAAGCCAATATTATAAATATTATAAATCATTAGGACCATGCTTCCTGGCCGCCGGCGATTATAACGCTAAACATACCTTCTGGGGGTCACGACTTATAAAACCAAAGGGTCGTGTCTTGTTTAATACAATCTCTAAAATGGATTTAAATATGGTCGCGAGCGGACAACCAACATATTGGCCTACTGATCAGCAAAAAATTCCAGATGTCATCGATTTTGGCGTGGTTAAAAACATCCCCACAGAAACGATTCATGTTGAAGCTTCTTTAGAATTATCTTCCGATCACACACCTACAATTGTTACTTTATTGAATCAAAATAGAATTGTTCCTTCGTCTGGATATTTATCGACGCACACTGGTTCATATTTTAAAAAGGCGTCCAAAACTATGGTCTATGTTCTCCGGTTTTGAATTTTTTGTATTCATGTGAAAGTAAATACTTGTGAACCTCGGGAGCCAAAAAACTCCAACCCTACTTCAATAATTTCATAGAGAACAGGATGGGACTTTCTCAGTATTTGGTTATACATAGTTACGAATTTCTGAGTAAATTTTTGAAGTTGAAATGCTCATAACTTTTTTGTTTTTCAAGATTATTTGACAGATCAAATTTTGTGTATTAGTTTATCTTATTAACTGTACGTGGTCTAAAGCATTAAACTCTGCAGCCTGTAGAACTGTATAATTATTTTTATGTCAAAATTTCCGGGAAATTTCCTTCTTTATAGGGCAAAAGTCCTGCCCGTCAAAACACGTCAAAAAATCTGTTCTCTCTTGTAGTCCGGACTCTTACCTCTAACATTTCTATACCCCATTGTACATATCTGGCGATCTTGCGAACTACAGCAATTTCTGTGATCCAAAGTAAGATATTCAGTTCAAAAAATAAGCCCTTTAAGGAAAAATTACTGAAATTAAAAAAGGTGAATCTTAAAGAATTTTCGACTATTAAAGCAGTTCCTTCCACATAAATTATGAAGCATATCAGGTTATCAATTAATTTGGAAAATGTAAAGGTATTGACATTGTTATAAACTTACTGTGGGTGAACGGATGCTGCAAAATGAATAGGCGTCGTATATAGACTAACACGTAAGATCTGAGTAATTTTAAGTTAAAAGGTTAAACATTAGTAAATTAGCCGCAACAAAAACTACATAGTTTAATTACCTGAGAATTGCAACTTAATTTAAAAAAAATAAAAGAGCAGATCAATGGTAAAAAACTAGCACGCCGTTATATTTAACGTGAAAATTAGCTACTTAATTTATTGTCGGCATGTTATCCTATAAAAAATGTGTGAAAACAGGGGGTTTTTATGTTTCAAAGTCAGCTCTGGTCAGAAACAATACAAGCAATGTAATTCAGAAAATTTATCTGATGCTAACTTATTCATGGTATCTTTCGTTCCATTACATTTAAGAAAACTTATATTGGCTTAGCGCCGTCAACCAGTAGAACTACAGAAGTGGATGTATGGAAAAATTAAATTCCCTCCTTAACAAAGTATTGCAGACCAATAAAGATGCCACAACTGAAGAAGTTCGAAAGTTGTTAAGTTTATTAATATTACACATTTTCATTTCAATTGCACACGATTGTTACTAAATTGCAAAATTTTTAATATATACAGTTTGAAAAAAATAAAGAAGTGATAAAAAAGGGTCACATTAAATCCTTGGCATTTTGACGAATCATCTTAAGTCAAAATAAGATAGCAAAAACAGTTTTTAGAAAAACTCGGTGAAAAAATAATTTTTATCAAATAATTCAAAAAACCAACATCAAAGAAAAGTATTGTTTAAATACAAAATGTTTTTTGAAGTAAAATTCGATTAACAACATTTTTTTAAACTTTTTAAACTTGACTTAAGAAGTTTGGTCAAAATGAAGCAGAAATAAAAAAACTGTATTTTAATATGAGTTGAGCTGTTTTTGCATACTTTTGTTTTTACTTTAACTTTCACGAGGTTAAGATAGCAGCGCTCGTTTATAGAAGCTAGTAAACGTTGTTGTGCATCTTTTGATAATTACTCATCAAAGTTTCAGCCATTCTGGACGGGCAGTTTTTAGTTGACGGTCCTTTGAGTGAGTCGATGTGAGTGTTTTCGTGTAAATGGAAAAAAAATTGTGTATCAATCAGTAATTGGATTGATTTTGAGAGGCGATACGCCTACGCAGGGAAATTATGTAGAAAAATAAAAAATAAGGTAAAGCTTCTTATTTCATTGTTAGCCCCGAAATTTTCGGACCACCCTCGTAGTTTGAATAACAGTAATTTGTAGCTTGCGACTCTCAGGCTGCAAAAATCGTAGTCGACCAAAGGTTTCGTCATCACGGTTTCTGTTCACATATGTAGGTGTTTATCGCTCATCTGATTGGGTAAGTGCGGCAGTGTATATTCGCCTTAAGCGAGTACAGCCAACATAACTTAAAATTTTTCGAGCTAGTGGAGTTGGGTGCAGTTCCAGTATTTTTAAATTTATTTTTTACTGCATATTTCGTAATCATAGTTTTTACTAATGCCACATTGAGATCCTTGGGAATATTTTAGTTTTTACCGTACCAGGGAGCCGCTGTGATTTTTCGAAGAAGTTAATTTTGGCGCCTTTTTTCGATATTAGAAGCCGTGGCAGTGCCCCGTAACTAAATACTGTAGCACCAAATTGGCTTTAAGATAGAGTTGTAAAGTAAAAGTTTGCAATCGTGACTGAGAACAAAATTTCTTCCAATAAGCCAATTAATTTGAATTGCTTTTAGTTTTATTTGAGTAAATTTAGGTTCCATATGCCATAACCACGTTAAACGCCGATCTAGATGTTAAATTTGGCGCCTTTTTTCGATATTAGAAGCCGAGGCAGTGCCCCGTAACTGCATACATTTACACATAAATTGTAGCATAACACGCCTTTTTTAGTTATATTTCAAATATTTTTTACCAACTTAAGAAAATAGTTGTCAACGAAAAAAAACCCACCGTTTTGGTTCGAAACATGTCAAGGCAACCTGTCCGTGTAAACCTGGGTTCAATTCTCAGCTCAGTCAAGAATGAAAAATTATCAACAAATTTTTATTCATTTCATTTTTATTCATTAAATTCAATGAACTTAAATATCAAAATTTGTATTAAAACCATTAACAGTTCAATTAAATAACCTTATACAGCATAATGAATACTCACACCCAAGAAAAAATTAGCAGAGTATTTGATATTTTTTAAGAACATATTAATTTTTTTAAACTTCAAAATTGGGAATTCTGTTTCATACTCTGTGGAGAACCTGTTAGTGGACTTAGTGAGCAAACTGCAAATTATTGCATAAGAAAAAAAGAAAAAAAAGCGCTGTGAAATTAATATAAACCCAATATATATACACATGTATTACAAAACCTATATTAAGTATGACTATCAGCTTGTTACAAGCAAATTCGCAGAGCTCGTTTTTGCGTCCCATATTGAATTACTAAATTTATATCTTAAGCCTACCTGAATTTATATTTTATTTTTCTTCTTTATATGGATATTGTCTGTTAAATTCAGTTTCTTTATTAGTTGTTATTAAATCAATTTACGCCTTACATTGTATTTTTCAAATTAACGAATAAGTTACGTCATGCAATATGGCGCCGAGCAGACTAGGAGCCAAGTACAAACACTTGATTGCAACCATTGGTAGTAGCGGTTGTGTGCGTGCCTATGTGTGCGAATGAATAAGGCACAGTCTGCAGCCGGCAAAGAGCTAAGATATTATTTAACTCGTATATGAGTTTTACTCCTGCAGTTGAATAGTATCGTATCTTAAGTGAACACTGGTTTTACCTAATCCTCCTAAATCTACCTTTTCAGGTCAGAAGAATAGTGGTGATGCTTAATGCTCTGATTTGTTCCTTTGCCATCAATAGCGACCAGGGCAGAGCCGGATCTCGGGCCAAGAGAATAGTGGTCTTACCTAACTCTCTTGGTATAGGAGACGAGCTCTCGTGTTAACAGCCTGGAAAGAGGTTTTACCCATCGGTCTCGCCTAGTGTATGGTACGAAGATTGTTTCATGTGGTGTAAATGTTAAAAAGAGAGATATTGCATGGTATAAACTAAATAAAGAACGGTTCATGACGAATTTAAAAAAGAAGATTGAGTGTTTTTATTTCTCTGTCGCACAGTGTCTGAAAATTTTATTTCATTGGCCAAATGTCCAATTTTTGTTTGCACCGATTTCCAAAATTTTAATTTTATTTAATAGTAAACATATTTAGGCAATAGACTGTAAATTTATTTATGAGGTTATTCTGATTAATCAAATTTAAATTATAATTATTAGTAGCTTTATAGTCAATAATGACATTAGACTGCAATTCTAAAGGAGTGAAATTCACTAAGGCTTAAAAGATTATTCGGTAGCCAAAAAATTAGGTCAAAATAGTGGTAATTGTGGTCGTGCCATGTTGTTAAACACAACTTTTTTTTTTAAATTCAGAAAAAAGGGATTTTTTTATATTTAATCCGAAAGAAATTATCATTGCTCAAAAACTACCATCGAAAATGACCTGCTGGCTTTTTTGCTAGGTTTAAAAAAGCAATATGTGCGACTATTGTGTTATTTATATTTGAGATGTTAAGACATATTTTGTAAACTACTATATTTTTGTCAAATTTCAACTTTAGTAGAGTAGAGCTTTTGCGGATCAAAAGGGATTAAAGGCCGTGTCAGATACAACTTTGTCGGTTTGCGTGACGTTTCTACCTTTGGCAAAAAAACGCAAAGCAAAACGTGTATGACATAATGAAAACTTTGACAACACTCACGCATTGTTTGTTTACTTATAAAATCGCTTAATAATTTGTACTTTTAATTATTTGTTATAAAAATAAAAGTTAAAAATTTAATTGGACGGTTTTTTTGGCATTAAACATTAAAAAAAAGAAAATTATACTAGCCAATTGTCAAAGCGCGCAAAAAGATGAGAGTTGGCTTACTTTTTGCTTCGCTCCGCTTTGAAAATACTTTATGTGACATGTTTCGTATAAGTATGTATATTTTATCTTAGATGTCAGAGCGAATCGGTAACGCAACGCGAAGCAAAAGTTTTATCTGACGTGGCCTTAAGAAGGTAAAACAACTGAGAGAAAGATGAAAGTGTTTTCTTTAACCCTGTATATACTGTTGTACCCGTTTGAAACCTTCTGTTTAACACTTTTTTAATTTTAATGAAATTACTACCAAACAAATCTTTTTTGGTTTGAAATTTTTTTTTTACATGTTTTTTTTATTCCGCAAATATGTTTGCAAAAGTAACAGAAATCATGTGCTATTGTTTTCAATAAAATTTTATGATATAGGGAATATTGATCGTGATCGAACAGAATGCAGGTATTACATATAAAAAAATTTATTGTTGTTACACAATCAGAAAAACGTATAGCTGCACTGATTAATCTTTATCCGTTACACTACGTTCACACTAGCGTATTTTGTAGTAGAATAAAGAGCTTAAACACGCGTTTACGCTAAACAGGTATATTGTGAATCCCACCTTAGAAGGGATTAAAAAAATTTTTAGGTCTTTTTATTTTATCTGTGTTTATGACTCTAATAATATTCTATGACCATATAACTATGCAATGCCTTGTTAAATTTTTGTCAGGTGTTTTAAAGCATATAACTAAAAGGATTGTAAGTTTTTTAATCCTTTTTCGAGTAGTGATTTGTCTTTTGTCGTGTCCACACGTTTTTATATTTAGTCCGCTGTGTCTGTGTCAATTTGTTAAAATACGAAAGTGTCCGTGTGTGTCCGTGTTTAAATAAAAGAAAACTTACTTATAAATTAAAAAAATAAAAAAACCCGCAACCAAATATAAATAAATAAAATCTAAATAACAATAAGGAGAAATAATTTATTAAGCAAACAAGATTTATTAAAAAAAAAAAAACAAAAATCAAACTACCGTTGCAACATACAGAAAAGAAAAACAATAATAATATAAAAAAAAAAAATCAACAAACGAAATAACAAAATAAACAAACAACAACAACAACAATAATAACAATCTGCCAGTGATGGTCTTTTTCGGCGTTGACCAGATCAGGGCTTTTATGGTCCTTTTATGGCATTGTCCATTGTGTACCCCCTATAACCGTCCACCATATTCGTGTTAGTACGGATGTATTTGTGTTAATCGTTGTTGATCTGTTTTGGTGATGAAGGTATAACACTGATCACCAAACAGTTTCTAAACGGCAATTAACATAGAGATATCCGTACTTTGCGTTTTATTTGAATTTTTTTGTGTTGTGATGAGAGGTCGGTTTCGAATCGACTTCTGTAACATACGTGGGCTGAGAACGAATTTTTTTCTGTATACGCTCACGTTTGTCTCCATCGGCCGGATGTTTTCGCCTTATGTGAAACACAGGTATCTGAAAATTCTGATCCACTGGATTTTCAGATTCCTGGGTATCACCTTCTATCCCTATTTGATCTTCATCGGGGTCTTGCTATATATATACGCAATGAAGTTGTGTATCAATGCCAGCAACCAGTGGGCATGTTTGATGCGGAATTTAACTGCCTTTGGGTTAAATTCAAAATCAATACGCACTTTTTGCATTTCGGGTTTCTTTACAGAAGTCCAAACGCGGGAAGGGATATCACATTATCGCGCTTCGACTCCCTTTCCGACTCAATATCGAAGATTCTTGAGAATTGTCCGGACAGTGAAATCGTTGTTGCTGGTGATTTCAATGTCCACAATTCTGCTTGGCTTCACCACTCGGGCCGTACAACCTATGAAGGCCAATATGTTGAGCTATTTGCTGCACATAATCACCTCGTGCAACTGGTGAATGAACCAACACATATTCCATGTGTTGATGGGCACCAACACAATACCCTTGACCTCTTCCTCTCTTCGCACCCTCAAAAGTACGATGTTGAAGTTCTAGCACCTCTCGGTAACTCGGATCATTGCACCATTTCTGCCTCTTTTCCGTTCTCCGAACTTCGGAACGTTTCACGACAGGCTATGAAACGATCAAAATTTGTTTACGGGAAAGCACGTTGGGTTGAACTCAACGACTTTTCTCGGCATTTTAATTGGAAACTCTGTTTCCTTGACAATGACGTCAATGCCATGGCGAAAATGGTTGAAAATGTTATTATGCTAGGCATGAAAATGTTCATTCCAGCTAAAAATGCTTCGAATAAACCTAGGTCCAAATCCTGGTTTAATCAGACGTGCAAATCAGCAGTCAGATCCAGAGAGGAAGCATTCAGAAATTGGCGTGTCAATAAAACCGCTGATACTGAATTGCTACGCAAAATGGCAAGGTCGTCGTGTGCCAAAGTGCTAAGACGGGAAAAAACTCTTCACGAGCAACGTCTTCGTGCTGAAGTTCTTACTGCTCCCCGGGGCAGTAAAAGCTTCTGGCCATTCGTTAAAAGAGTAGGGGTTAATGCTAGTTCTTCAATACCAACTCTTTTAAAGGATGGCCAAACATTCACGAACCTGGTTGATAAGGCTAATTGTTTTGCCGAATTATTTGCAAATAATTCTAACCTACCAGATAGCAATCAACCACTACCCGAACTCGAAAAAGTATCCGTAACTATGCCTTAAATATTTTTTCGGGCTCGAGCTGTTAAAAAGGTTCTTGCGGATCTCGACATAAACAAGTCTCCTGGCCCGGATGGTATACATGCACTGGTCTTGAAGCAGTGCTCTTCGACGCTAGCTCGTCCCTTAGCAAATCTTTTCAGCACTCTATACCATGCTGGTGAATTTCCCGTCTGCTGGAAAGTTGCTAATGTAACGCCAATTCCTAAAAAAGGAGTGGCTAATAACCCTGAAAATTACCGCCCAATTGCAATTTGTTCGGCACTTTCCAAAGTTATGGAGAGTATGGTAAATCACCATCTTGTAAAATTTTTAGAGTCAAATTACCTACTAAGCGACCGCCAGTATGGCTTTCGTAGAGGTCGTTCTACTGGAGACCTACTGGCCCTGTTATCAGAAAAATGGTGTCGTTCCATTCACCATTTTGGCGAAAGTAAGGTAATTGCTTTAGATATTTCCAAGGCGTTTGACAGAGTCTGGCATGGTGCACTCTTGTCTAAACTTGTTGCATTTGGTGTCGGTGATAATTTCTCTGGATTTATATCGAGCTTTCTCAGAGATCGCACTATACGGGTTGTTATAGATGGGGTTTCATCAAACGAGTTCAAGATTCATTCAGGGGTACCGCAAGGCTCCGTTCTTTCTCCTACTCTATTTCTTATTTTTCTAAATGACCTCTTATGTCAAACTTCTAACCCTATCTATTCTTTTGCAGATGACAGCAACCTTTGCCATTCGTATTCATTTGGTTACAGACCAGGCGTGTCCGATGTTTGTGCTATGAGACAGAACATGAATGATACGCTTGGCCGTGACCTAGACATAATCTCAGAATGGGGTCGTGCGAATAGGGTCGAATTTAATGCCCGAAAGACCCAATGTTGCGTACTAACGCATAAACGCGCGACGGATCAAGGTGCCTCATCTGTATGTATGGGTGGTATAAATATTGAGGAAACAGAATCTCTTGATGTTCTGGGCATGAGGATACAATGTGATGTCCGATGGACAGAACATATATTCAAGGTGTCGAAAGAAGCATTCAAGTGCCTCGGTTTTTTGAAACGGTGTAAGATATACTTCACTCCATCTGATCTCCTTACTATTTATACCACCTATATCCGACCAAGAATGGAATACAACTCTCATGTGTGGGCCGGTGCTTCAAAGCCTATTTTGGAGCTTCTCGACCGCGTGCAGGAGAGGGCGAAGGTTCTCATTGGCGACAGTAGGGTATCCAATTCTATTGACTCCCTTGAGCACCGTCGCAATGTGGGTTGTACTTGCCTATTTTATCGGTACAACAACGGGATGTGTTCTGATGAAATTAGGGATTTGGTTCCCGAGACCCATAGCTTTGTTCGTAATACACGCTTTTCCTCAAGTGCACATCCTTTTGTGGTCGATTGGCCGGTGAATCGTACAACGCATTACAGGGAAAATTCGTTTTTTGGCCGGACAGTTCGTATGTGGAATAACCTTCCTGCTGAAGTCTTCCCTCTCACTTACAACATGAAAAAGTTCAAGTCGAATGTTCACAAACACTACTCCCTCTTTCCTCCTTCCCATAACCTATTTTCCTAGTTCCAACACAATGCATTGCATTAGTAGGGGTCATCCCCTGAGTGCTGGTCCCAACAAAAAAAAAAAAAAAAAAAAAGCATATAACTAAAAGGATTGTAAGTTTTTTAATCCTTTTTATTCTACCTGAATTTGGTATGAAAAAAAGTATGAAAAGGTTTAAAAGAAAGTGACTGAGAAATAACGTTTTTCATTAAAACATGGAGAGCTTCAGCTATAAAGAATTGGCCGGAGAGTATTTTTGAAACAAAAACGAGGAAGATGTTCAAAATTACATTCGAAAAAAAGGAAACTTAAATTCCTATAGCACTGAAATACAATTGGACTTAAAAAATAAATTATCTGTTTTCATCAAAAATTTAAAACAGCGATACAGGAAAGTTGATTACAGCAAAGATAGATTTTATAAGAGCTTTGTAAACTGGTTAGACAACGAACTTTCTGTCCAGACCGCTTCAGAAATTGCAAATCAAAACACTCGTGGGAGACCACAAAAATCGCTGGACAACTGTATCAATAAACAAATCGGATATGAAAATATCTAAGATACTTTCCTACATCAATTACGATCACAGAATCAATTGACAAAAGTGGATATCATTGAACAAGTTGTTAAAGCTAGTCCATTGAAAACAAAACGGATTCTTAAAAGTATACCAACTCCGAGCGATGCAAAACAATTCACAAATGAGGAGCCGTTAGCATTATTTCTGGATTTTAAATTAACAAAACAGCAATATATTCAGCTCAGATTGCGTGCGATTGAAAAATTCTCAAATCTGTATCCAGCATAGCATCACATAACAGCTGCTAAAATGGACTGTTTGCCATTAAAAGACACTATTACAATCACACCAATTTCGGCAGAGGTATAACTGCAATCTCTACTTGATCACACAGCCGAACGCTTGCTACAATCAACAAAAGGAAATGAGATAAAGATATATGGAAACACAAAGGTTATTCTTTTTTGTAAATGGGGATGTGATGGTTCTTCCTTACAAAAACAATACTAACAAGTAGTATCATTTGTACCATTGCGATTAAAAAATATTTTAGAAGATCAGAGCCTTCGACTAGTACAACGCAAACAAAGGATATTTGGAAAAATAAGACACCATCTTCTACGAAATACCGCAGGCCTAACAAATTTGAATAAAAAAAAAACTCTTGATGCCATTAACAAAAAAGTTACTGATATCAAGGCCCAAATTGCAACACTAAAGCCATTACAATTAGATTTAGATGGGCAGCAAATTGAAGTTATAGCTACCAATTAGTGCTAACAATGATAGATGGAAAAGTAGGCCAGGCTTTGACTAACACGAAGGCTGCATCCAGCTGCATCATATGCCATGCAACCTCAAGCCAATTAAACCAAGTCTTGACAAAATCATTAGATAATACTGATGCATATGAATTTGGATTATCACCACTACATGCAAGAATACGACTTATGGAACACATACTAAAAATCAAAAAGAAACAACAAAACCAACAAGGAGTTAAGAAGTTCCAAAAGGAAACATGTTCAAGATGAATATCGCAAATTTGGGTTGATTATCAGCCAAAACAAGGGTCAGGCAATACAACTGATGGCAATACCGCAAGAAGATTCTTTTCAGAACAGGTGTTGATTTTAACCTCATTCTTAGATTTAAAATAATCCTAGAAGTACTTGCGTGCAATGAAGAAATTGACTAGGAAATTTGGAGATTTTGCTAAGGAAACTGCAAAAATATATACATCGAAGTACCCATGCTACAGTTCACAAAATCCTTTATCATGGAGAAGATGTAATTAAATATCAGTTGGTGCCACTAGGAGATTATTATGGAAGTTCAGGAAAAAAGGAATAAGGATTACAGATTTTATAGAGAGCACAAAAGTAGAAAAATTTCACGAAATTGCACAAATGAAGATCTATTTAATATTTTATTGGCAACGTCAGATCCGTTCATCTCCAGTACTCGTAATCAATGGAAAGTGGAACATCGGGATTTAGATGAAGAAGTCAAAAGTTTTTTTAATTGTAAACAAATTTGACAGCAAAAAATTGTTAATTTTTCAGTAATAATAGCAAAATTTCCAGTTGATTTTACTATTTTTTTTTATTTTAAAATTTTTTTTAGTATGAACATTAAATTTTTGAGTGTCCCATTATTACAAAAAATGTTAATGATAATTATTTAAATCCAAATATGACATTTTTAAACAATTAAAAAAAAAACCATATTTCACGCTAAAGTTAAAAAATCTAAAGTTCCAAATTCCCCATAACTACTCAACCGATTTTAATGAAATTGAAAGAGGAGAAAAGTTTAAGAATCTATCTGTCGATTTCACTAAAATACCTCCTTCGGTTCAAAAGTTACAGAATTTTGGCGAATGAAAAACGATTGCGCCTATAACTTGGCATCATCAAGTAAATCGCAAGTCCGCTGATTGCTATTTTTGCCAAACGAATATTTCAGGCCATAGTTTTAAAAGGCGAAAAAAATATTAAGTACGCAAAAGTTGTTAGTGTTACAAAACCAATAATATCAAATGTTAAAACTTTCAACAACAAACAAATTTGCTGCTTAACATGAAAAATATTTGAAAGATTACCTTCTATTCAAGTTTACGACAGCGGAACCGAAATTAATTTCTAACGCAGATTTTATCGATCTCGTAGGGGGCTTAAAAATGTCAATACGACAGGCTGAAGTTCCCGGATCTTGATTTCTGCACTGAATTACAATTATAACGCAGCGTATGGCGAGTTTTCATTGAAGGCTCAAGTAAAAGTAGGTATTTTTCAAAAAAGTGGATTATCTGTAGTCTGTTATCTCATATTTATGTTTGAAAGCTGTTTTATTAATAACGAAAATAGGTTGCCATCAGCTTAAATTTTCTTTATGACTAGCACAAAATATTTTATGCAGACATGCAAATACTACTCCTGTTCGTCAGCATAAATAAAAAATCATAGCTGATTTAAAAGTACTGTCAATTTTATTTGGCATACAAGGGATATATATATTTTCCTTTTACTCCTCTGGGGAGCATAGGGCCGCCACAAGTTGATTCCAATGATCTCGATCATCAGCGCGATGTTTGACTTCGTTCCACTGTAGTCGTAGCTCGGACAGTTCGGTTATGATTTGGCGTTTCCAGGTGTGTGATGGTCGTCCGATGCGCCTGCTTCCCTGTGGGTTGCAGTCTATGGCCTTCTTAGTGATATCGTCTAATGGCTTGCGGAGAGTGTGTCCAAGCCAGCCCCATTTGCGTTTTCTTATTTCCATCTCAATTGGTTGCTGGTTGGTATCTGTCCAGAGTTGGGCATTTGATATTAATGAGGGCCAGTAAACACGCAAGACTCTACGCAGGCATTTGTTAACAAACACCTGAAGGGACTGGGTATCGCGCGGTGCCATATTCCACGTTTCGCAGCCGTACAGCAATGTGGATTTAACGCTGGAGTTGAAAATTTTAATTTTGGTGCGTTTCGAGATGTTAGGCGATTTCCAAACAGGGCTTAGTTGGGCAAATGCACTTCGTGCCTTATTAATGCGACTGGCCACATCGGCTGATGAACCACCGGATTTGTCAATTATACTGCCTAGATAGCAGAAGGACTCCACATCATCAATTTCCTTGCCGTATATTAGGAATTTCCGCGTTGCGTTAGCATTTACCCTAAGTGTTTTTTTTTTAGGGATGTTTATCTTCAATCCAACTAGCTTTGCTGTTTCGCTAACTGTATTTAGCTTTGATTGCATATCGGAAAACGAATGACTTAATAAGCATATATCATCTGCATAGTCCAGGTCTTCTAATCTGTCTTGCAACCCCCATGCTATCCCTCTCCTATGACTTGTTAACTTTTGCATCACTACATCTAGGACACAGTTAAAAAGGAGTGGTGATAACACACATCCTTGGCGAACTCCGGTTTTTATTTTGATATTCTTGCTTAGTTGTTTCTCATGCAATACGCGGCATGTTGCATAGCTGTACAGTGTCTTTATTAAGTTTATTATTTTAGTCGGGACACCCTTACATGCCAGTGCGCTCCATATGGCCGTGTGACTGAGAGTATCAAAAGCCTTTTCGAAGTCAACAAATACGAGATAGAGAGGCGATCTCCACTCAACGGACTGCTCCACAATAATTCTAAGACTATTGACCTGATCGACGCATGATTTGTTGGAGCGGAATCCAGCTTGTTCCCTTCTGAGAGGAATTGCTTTTGACAGCCTTTTGTTTATTATATTCGCAATAACTTTATTGACCATGCTCAACAAAGTTATACCTCTCCAATTCTTTCTGGCGGTTAAATCACCTTTTTTGGGAAGATTTATAATTGCGCCGGAGGTGATTTCGTCGGGTATGGATTCTACATTCCAGAATGCTCTTATGATGGGTTCCAATAAGCGAGCGCTAGTAACTCGGTCGATTGTGAGGAGTTCTGGGGAAATATTATCCAGGCCAGGGGATTTGTTGTTTTTAACTGAACTAATTGCTTCGCTGATTTCAGTGATTCCTGGACACACAGAAGATATGGATGGATGCAATACGTGGGTAGTGCAAGTGCAGATTGAATCTTTTAAAGCGGACGTTGTATTCAGCATATTCTCGTAAAAATTTTCCCATAAGCTGAGTTGCTGCGTTTTTGATGTTACAAGTTCCCCTGCGTCATTCTTCAGGGGTCTGCCAGACGAAAAAGTTCTATTAGTTAACTTGTTCACAGCGAGGTATAGGTCTCTCGTGCGATGGGTTGCTGCTGCTGCTTGTAGTTCGTTTGCTATATTGTTGACCCATTTCCGCTTATCACATCTCGCATTACGTTTAACATCTCGGTTAATTCGGTTATACGTTTCCTGATGTTTAATTTTATTCGAGCGAGTTTTGCTCGAGTTAAGGGCAGCTTTGGACTCCTTTCTGTCCTGAATTAATTTCCATGTGATATCGCTAATCCATTCCTTTCGGGTATTGTTTTTGAAACCAAGGTGATGTTCTGCAGCTTTGATAAATATATCTTTGATTTCTGGCCACGTACGTTCAGAGTTGTTATTTATTATATACGTTTTTAGTTCGTTGGTGAAAGCGTTGGAAATTACCTCATTTTTTAGCTGCGCCACGTTAAATTTCCTTTGGGTCACAAGAGAATTATTTTTGATGGCAGCGATTTTGACGCGTATATGAGCGATTAAAAGATGGTGATCACTGCCCATATCAGCACCACGTTTGTTTCGCACATCTAGCAGCGAACCTCTCCATTTCTTGCTGATAATGATGTGGTCTATCTGGTTTTCGGTCACCCTATCAGGAGATATCCAGGTAACTTTATGAATCCTCGGATGGGGAAATAGAGTGCCGCCAATAACAAGGTTATTTGTTCGGCATGCGTCTAGAAGCATCTTACCGTTTTCCGTCAGACGCCCTAATCCATGTCTTCCCATGGTGCTCTCTGCTGTTGAGTTATCGGGTCCCAATTGTGCATTGAAATCGCCCATCATTATTTTAATATCACCCTTGGGTACGGTTGCGAGTACGCTGTCGAGATGATTATAAAACGCTTCTTTCACCGACTTTTCAGATGTATCCGTAGGGGCGTAGCACTGTATCAGCGTGATATTTCGAGCATGGCCACGCACTCTGGCGGTGATAATTCTATCTGAGTGTGGCTTCCAGTCCGTAAGCGCATGTTTGCCCTGCTTAGAAAGAACAATTCCAACTCCACTAGATCGAGGAAGCTCATTCGATGGTTTACCAGAGAAGAGAATGGTGAGGCCATTTGATGTTGTGAATTCCCCTGACTCACACCATCTGATTTCACAGAGCCCTAGCAAGGTAAGTTTGTAAGTAACAAACTCTTTGCATAGCTGTGCAAGCCGTGGTGGCTCCAGTAGGGTACGTATGTTCCATGTTCCAATTCTAGTCCTTGTTTTCATGCCAAATTCCGTCATCTTTATATCGGGTTCATTAGTTTTCTTTCTTGTGTTGGTTTCGGTAATAAGAGTTATTTAAGACGTACAGCTTATTAGGCTATAGCGTCCGATCCTGGTGTTGGGGCTGCCAACATCGCCACCAGGCGTGCAAAATAAGTGCCGGGATTAGCCGTGCAAGTATTAAGGTTATACCGCCCATGGTCGGTCGTCAGAGCCTCGTTAGCGTGACAGGGGACACCAAGCCCGTAAAGGACAGTGGGTGAGGTTGACTTTTGGAAAGGATTGGCTATGTGAAAAAGTACGTGACTTGTGGACGCATCACTTTCCCATTAATCCCCCAAAAGGGATAGTCGTGCAAAAAATCAATATGATTGCAAAGTATGGCCATCTCGTGAGTCGCAGCAAATTGGTAGAAAAACGTCGTAAACACGCCATTAGTTAAAGCTGAGAATGTTATTCTGCCACCATTGCATTGAAAATTGCGATATATGTTAATAAGCTTGATGTTAACGGCGAAGCTTTTAAGCATCTTAAATCAATATTCCCAAGATTAAGTGACTCCAAAATAAAAGGAGGCATTTGTGTATTATCTTCGAAATAGCATTTAGTTTTAACATTTTTTTTTCTCTTTTGATTAATCTGAGATATTTTTATTTTACCTAAAATTCGTAAAATTGTGAGACATTTTTCAAAAGAGTCCCGTTGAAAAGCGCGCTTGGAACCGTTTTGTTGCGCTATATTATAATTTTCTTGGAAGTCACTAAAGCGACGACTATGTCATGGTCGTTAGGGAATTTTTAAAAGCTTATGGAGAAATGGGCTGCAACATGTTTACAAATATTAATTTTCTGCATTTTCTGGCAGTTTAGCGATGAACAAGGCGACATTTTCACCAGGAAATAATTACAATGACAAGACATTTTGGTGAAGAAATAAAACAAAAATGCTTTCAGAGTATAGCTGGTCACTTAAACGAGATATTGATGTGGGGATTGGTGGCAACGCCCGGATCACTCGGAGTGGCCACGCTTTTTAGGAGTGCGACTCTGCGTTTTTAAGACTGACTAATTGAAACTAACGAGAATTAGCGAGCAACAGGTTAGTGTCGACGTGGGATAAAGGACAGGTTTTTAGAGTACTTTGGACTATCGAACAGCAAACATTTAAATTTAATCTTAAGCACATTACATCTGAATAAATATTTTTAATTTAATAATTCATCAAAATTGTAAAAGTGTTATCTTTAAAAAACCTACATTTTGGGGGCTCAACCGGGATGTGCTTTGAAATTGTTTAAATGTTGTCCAAAAAAAAAGTTGATATTAGAATATTAAGTGCTGAGTGCTGGAAAATATTTTGAAGTGGTTCCAAATTTGGAAAGGTCAACTTAAAGTGAAAATTTTAAGAATGTAAAAAATCTGAGTGAACATTAAAAAAATCTGAGTGAATATCAAAGTTTTAAGAGTAAAAACGCTTTGAATACAAGTGAATTTGTTAAAGAAAAATAATATTACGACTGTGTGTCATATAAAGAGACATGTATAGAAAACTGAGTAAATTCCAAAATTTTTAAGACTGAGTGTCGCAAGATAAAATTTATGAGAAAATAACAAGAGAATATTTAACACAACATAAAAAAAGAAGAAGAAAAACAAACTGAGTGCATAGAAAAAACTTCTGAGTGAAATCTATATGAAAATTGCTGGAAAAGTGAAAATTAAATACATATTTACGCACATACTGAAAAGTGTTGGTAAGAGAATTTTTTTTTTTTATTGGTGAAATTTAAATTCATTAAAATGTGAAAGTATCTTCTTTAGAGAAACAGAGAGAAACATTTATTTTAGAAGAAGTTTTTTTTAAATGAGAGAATTAAACTAAGAAAGTTAAAAAGAGATAAAAAAAAACAATAAAACAACGAATTGTGCAAAAATTATAACGACGAGAAAGCAAAATATCAAATAAAAAACACTGAGCTTGTGAATGCGCAAGAGAAAGACAATAACAAACAATATACTCGTAAATAAAAAAACAGTTGTGAGGAAGAAACTCGCACACACGTAAGCAGCGTCGAACACAGAGAAAAGTCAACTTATGCAACCAGCAACAAAGTGTTAAAAGAGAAGCAATATCATACACATTTACTTGGAAAAATAAGGGTTGAAGTTGCGCAGTACCAAAAGAAGATGCCAAGATAAATTCGATTACGCTGATGAAATTCTAGAGGCGGAGCTTGAGCAGGGGATCATTTAATATAAGTTGCATTTGTATTTTTATTTGAATTTGGTTTTGTATTTTTTTTTTTTTAAGAGTGGGAGAGTTGGTTTCAATTTGGTGTTGTAAAATATTTAAAGTCAGAGAGAATCTAATTCGATTCAGAGAATTTTTGTATGTGTTTTTTTTAATCAAATTGGAATTCATCTTTCTTTTATTTTAGCCGAAATTTAAATTTATTGGATTTTGAATTGGAAATTTTAACGTAGATTTTAAATTTGAAATAATTTTTGAATTGGATTTTAAGTTTGTAACGTATTTTCTTTCATTTTTGTGTCGGATTACTATTAATTTTATTTTGTAACGTAAAATCTTTTCTGCGAATTGAGTTAACTAAAACTTCGATTATTGATTTTGTGAATTTTGAAATATTTCACGCATATTTAAGCTTATTTTTGTGTATACATACCTATTTTTTACTTTTACTTATTTTTTATAACTTTATTTTGCATTATTTTGTTACTTATACCTGACAATGGACAGACAGGGGATTTTGGGGTTGAATGTTGAGGGCCTACGGACGAACTTGGGTGAGTTGGGTTTAGGTACAGCGGGACGGAAAGAGGAGCTTAGGAGTAGACTCATACAACACTTTGGCCTGAATGGAGGGGATTCCGACTCGTAGTACGGTGATGTTGGATCACAACAGGGTGCCGCTGTATGTATTGGTAGAAGTGTATTTACACTACGCGATATAGAGGATTCACTTTCGACATTTTGTGGTACAGATAGCTTGGACGTTGATAGCTGGGTCAGTGATTTTGATAGCAACGCGGAGTTAGTTGGTTGGTCTGATTTACAGAAATTTATTTATGCCAAACAGTTGCTAAATGGTGCGGCACGAATGTTCATTCGTAGTGAAAGTGGCATTAAGAGCTGGAGCTCTCTAAAAAAATCACTTACAGATGAGTTCGGTACCAAATTACCTGCCTGGGAAGTGCACAAAATGTTGAAGAATCGTAGAAAGAAGAGCAACGAGACCTATAGGGAATACCTTTACACTCTTATGGAAATCGGAAAACCTATACGATTAGATGAGGAGAGTTTAATTCAGTATTTTGTGGACGGGATTCCTGATTCCAAATTTGGCAAGAGCATTTTATATCAGGCTAAGGATATTAATGATTTAAAGGATAAATTGAACACGTACGAAAAGATTCGAGGATCAGCTCCCCAGGCATCAACCTCAAGAGCACCTTCGGAACCGATAAAGGAGGAGAAAACAAAGGATGATACAAAAACGAAAAGAAAATGCTACAAATGCGGTAAAGAAAATCATTTGGCCAAGCATTGTAAGTCGACGAACATTAAGTGTTTCAAATGTGGAAGAGAGGGTCACAAATCATTTGAGTGCAAAGATCGGAAAAGTTCAAATGTGAAAAGCGAAGTAGAGAATTCGTGCATGGTCGGCAATTTTCGCGATAATACTGTAGACATCGGCAATAGATCATTGGCACATCGTAACTTTAAGGATATCGAAATTAATGGAGTTAAATTTTCTGCGATAATTGATTTAGGCAGTGACATTTCTATAGTGAGACTTGACATTTTTAGGAGTTTGGGAGATGTAAATTTTGTTGAGGATGAGCAGCGTTTTATTACAGCAGGTGATTTCAGATTGGTCTGTATCGGGTATTTCAAAAGGGCAATCACCATAGATGGCATTAATTTTGATTTAAAGTTCTTCGTGGCAAATAATTTCGTTTATCCGGCAGCAATCGATAACGATATTCTACAGCAAGCGAATATAATAATGACTTCTGGTGGAGCAAGATTCGTAAAGAGCAAGAAACAAGAAGAACAATTCGATGCTAAGGGTGTAGTTATAGGGAAGGCTGAAGGCGAGTTCGAAAAGTTTTGTTCTACTGTTATAATTGACGATGACGATGACAAGTGGGATTTGTCTTACTTGGAGAATGAAAGAAAACAGGAGATTCGAACTTTAATTGATGATTACACACCGGATCGACCGGTATCATCCCCCATTGAGATAAAAATTATTCTCTCAGATGACTTACCAATATTTCAGAGACCGCGCCGATTATCGTTTGGAGATCAACACATCGTAGAAAAGCAGGTAAAAGAGTGGCTGCGAGACGGTATTATACATCCGAGTACCTCGGAGTACGCATCTCCGGTTGTATTGGTAGGCAAGAAGGACGGCAGCAAGAGATTGTGCTGCGATTATCGCAAACTGAATGAAAAGATAATAAGAGTGTTTTCACGATTTATATTCTCGGTGTATAGGGAACTTATTCAGGAGGGCACTATTGTCATATATATCGACGATATTATAATCCCATCACAAAACGAGGAGGAAGGTGTCACAAAACTAAAGAAGGTGTTACGCGTCGCTGGGCAACATGGACTTCAAATTAAGTGGGAGAAGTGTCAATTTTTGCGGAAAAGAGTGAATTTCCTGGGGTATATAGTGGAAAACTCCACGATTAAACTGTCGTCGGAAAAAACAGCTGCAGTCGCAAAATTTCCAACTCCAAAGGACAAGAAATCGCTTCAACGATTTTTGGGACTTACATCGTATTTTAGACGATTCGTATGCAATTATGCTACAATAGCTAGACCGTTAACTGATTTGTTGAGGCATAATGTTGGTTTTAAAATGGGAGATATCCAAGTGATTGCCTTTAATCAACTGAAGACTATTTTAATAAACGCGCCAGTCTTAAATCTTTTCAATCCTAGAGCTATAACTGAAGTACACACGGATGCGAGTATGTATGGTTACGGAGGTGTATTGCTTCAGAAAGACACGGAGGATCAACAACTGCACCCAATTGAGTATATGAGTCGAAAAACAACGGATGTTCAACGCAAATACCATTCGTATGAACTTGAGGTTCTTGCAATTGTTGAGGCTTTAAGAAAATGGAGGGTTTACTTAATGGATAACCGAATTACAATAGTAACAGATTGCAGTGCCTTCGCTATGACGATAAAAAGGAAAGACGTGCCTTTAAGGGTCTCGAGGTGGGCAATGTTTCTTCGGGAGTTTGATTTTAAGATAGAGCATAGGTCTGGAACTAAAATGCGCCACGTGGATGCATTAAGCAGAGTTTCGTGCCTATTAGTGGAAGATTCTGTTAAATACCGGTTAAGGGAAGCACAACTGAAAGATGAATGGGTAAAGGCCATTAGGAAGGTCTTAGGGAAGGATTCCTATGAAGACTTTTATCTGAAATATGATCTTCTTTACAAAGACCCCAACCGAGAATTAGTAGTAATTCCTGCAAGTATGGAAGAGGAAATAATACAGATTGCACATCGCGAGGGACACTTTGGCTGTAAGAAGACACGAGAGTTGATGGAGAGGGAGTTTCATATTCCTGAAATCATGGGAAAAGTCGAAAAAGTGGTCCGAAGCTGTATGCAATGTTTGGTCAATAAAGCCAAAACTGGGAAGAGGGAAGGTCTTTTGAATCCTATCGACAAATCAGATAGACTATTAAGGATATATCACATTGATCATGTTGGGCCAATGGATCAAACTTCTAAAAGGTACAATCACATACTGGTCGTAGTGGATGGATTTTCTAAGTTTGTGTGGCTGTATCCTACGAGAAGCACGGGTACAGAGGAAGTATTAAATAAATTGAAGCAGCAATCAGCCATTTTCGGAAACCCAGAGAGGATTATTTCAGATACAGGAACTGCTTTCACATCCAATGCGTTTGAAGAATATTGTAGGGAGCAGAACATACAGCATCTTCTTATTGCTACAGGTGTCCCGAGAGGTAACGGCCAAGATGAACGTATAAATAAAATAGTGGTTACATTGCTGTCCAAATTGTGTGTGGAAAATCCTAGCCAGTGGTACCGATATGTGGACAGAGTTCAACAGTGTATAAATAACACACCACCTCGAAGTACAGGGGTTTCACCATTTAGAATTCTCACAGGAATAGAAATGCGGTCAAAAGAGCATAGCGATATGCGTGGACTCATTGAGGAATTCGCTATAAAGGAGTTAGATTCGGAAAGGAATGAAATTCGGGATAAAGCCAGGGAGAATGTAGCAAAAATTCAGGAGGAGAACAGAAAGTCATTTAACAGGAATAGGGTAAGAGCGCCTGTATATTGCGAGAATGACTTGGTGGCGGTTAAACGTACCCAATTCGGAGCGGGCCTCAAATTAAGACCCAAATATTTTGGTACATATAGGGTAGTTAAACGTTTGAATCACGATCGATATGAGGTCGAAAAGATTGGCGAAAGTGAAGGCCCAAGAAAGACCAATACAGTGGCAGAAAATATGAAGAAATGGACACCGTCTTTCGGGTCGAAAGACCATGCAGGAGGGCCGAATGTGGGGATCGGTGGCAACGCCCGGATCACCCGGAGTGGCCACGCTTTTTAGGAGTGCGACTCTGCGTTTTTAAGACTGACTAATTGAAACTAACGAGAATTAGGGTGTGGCTCTAGCGAGCAACAGGTTAGTGTCGACGTGGGATAAAGGACAGGTTTTTAGAGTACTTTGGACTATCGAACAGCAAACATTTAAAATTAATCTTAAGCACATTACATCTGAATAAATATTTTTAATTTAATAATTCATCAAAATTATAAAAGTGTTTTCTTTAAAAAACCTACATTGATGACGTTGAATTAAAAAAAGAAAAAGGTCAAGCAAACATTTTTGATCGAAGTCGTTAAGAATAATTTTTTTGGAAAAAATTTTTTTTTTTTAGGTTGAATAAATCAGTCAATTTCCAACGGATTTTTAAACACAAACCCTCGTTTTATTTCATTTTTTTATCAATTATATTTTTGAAGTGAAACCATAAATACCACGGTTCCTATATAAAAATATTGTGTAACAACGACCCGAAAATAGAAAAATGTTGGTATTCAACTAAGTTACAGGGTGATTAGGGCATACGGGTATGAAAAACCGGGGTTTTTTACCTGTAACTCAAAATTTGTTGTACTTGACAATGGGGTGTTATACCATTTGTCTGGTAGGTACAAATGGTATAAGATCCCAGGTTATTTTAAATTATTTTGGTTTGTTTCACTCTGTTTTGTTCCAATAATTTGGCACCCCATTATTCGACAAATAAACATCATCATAAAAATTTTGGCACACACTAGAATCATAGTTATGTCAAAAATTCAGAAATTTGGGAAAACATTTCTTGGGATGTCCGCTTCCCAATTAATAGGAATTTAATGTATTTTGTATTTCCAATATATCAATGCATATATTTTTCTCAACACTGATTATAATAATGTAGTCGACTTTTAATATTTATTTGAATGTGTGCTCATCATGGGGATTTCTTAAGTACATAAAAATAAATATTTAAAGTTTGCGCAATTGTTATGAGAAGTACATTTCTATAAAAAAAATAACTAAAATGCAAAAAATAACTTCTATTTCTGCTCGAAAAAATAAAAATAAAAAAACAACTTGTATTTTTTCTCAAAGAAATAAATTTTACAAAAAGCGCAATATATTTCATAATATATGAGTTCATAATGATCTTTTTCTGCTTTTTTGGTTATAAAATTTAAAAATAACTGTTATTTTCGTTCCCTGGTGACCAGACCGTCAAAAAATTATGTTTAAAAAAATTTGTATATATGAGCTAATGTAAGAAATAAGAAACAACAAATTCAATGATAAGTCTGAAATTCATATTTTAGAAGTTCGACAAGAAGCTGTCCAGCAAGCTCTTGCTGCTTTGAAGTCAAGACCTAAGACAAACTTACCGATGCCATCTAAAAGAAGTTCAGTTCTTAATAAAAGCCCAGAAAGAGCAAATGAAGATACAGGTATATATTTCATATTGTATATGTAAAACAGTATAGCTAAAGTTAAACTTAATTTTTGCTGTTTAGAGTCTTCAACGGGTGACGAATCTATTCCAGAGGAGGCAATATCTCCAGATAAAGAATATAATTATCCTCGCGATCATGTTGGGAACTTAGTTGAACAAAATATACGGCCACCGATAAGAGAATCTTCTAAAGGAAAAGCCTCTTATAAAAATAGTCAACTTGAACGACGACAGAAACAGGCTTTGCCTCCACTGGTAAGTAACATTTATTTCGCTAAATATGTACTAGAAAAATATTATGGATAGTTCCATTTTACATTGAAAATTATATGCACCACCTTTCTAAAATTAATGAAATTTTGTACAAATATTGTTCCATTATTTTATAATTAACAAAACTATTAAAAATGTTTAATAATGTGTTGATATAAAAGCATTAAACTTAAAAACCAAAACCGTTAAAAGAATGTTTGGAAGTCGATTATAATAGTAATCGCAAATTACTATTAATAGTCGTAAATTATGCAATCCCTGTTAACATTTCAATTGTTTTAATATTTTATTATTAAAACAAAAACAAAATAGGCTAGTCGGTAGTAAGCTAGCCTATCAGCGCCGGGGTTGCGGGTTCGATTCCCGCCAGAGACTCTGTTTTTTCCTGCAGACAAGCGTAGAGCTTCGCGGGATTAGCATATAAAGATACAAAAAGGTTATTATGTCCTTGGCTCGTATCTTGTGTGTATGTATGTTTGTTCAAGTAGAACCCTCGATACCCTGAACACGTGAAGTTTCGCTAATGACCCTTAATGTTCATGTGGAGCACTTCAAAAAACAAGCTTTCACATTCCTTATATAAAACGGGAATTATCGTTTTCTTAAAAATAAACAATCCAAAAACTTTAAATTTAAAAAGTTGGCTAATTTTTACTAATAAATATCACTAGCATAAATAAAAAAATTACTGAAAGGAATAAAAAAGGATACAACTTTGTACCCTTGGAACTTATTGTATAAGTAAAAAGTAGATAGGTAATGGGGAGCTTGGTAGTTTCCGGTTCCGGTAATGCAGATGGTAATGCGTATGGTAATACAGTTCCGGCAATGTGGATGGTAATGCGGTTCCGCTAATGTGGCTGGCAATGCTATATCCAATTTCAGCACCAGTTTTCTAGTTTCCAAACCCTGTGATAGAATTGATATATTTAGATAGAGCATCATTTTTCTAGTTTCCAAACCAGTTGAAAATTTTCGGTTTTGAAAAATCCAGTTTTGAATTTTTAAATGCAGTTTTTAGAATTAATGCAACAGTCAAAATATTTAAATTTAGTTTTTTTTTTTGTATTAAGAAATATTGTATTTCCCTTAATGATGGCATTATGTTATTTTTATTTGCGGTTTTTTTTTATTTCCCAATTCAATGTGTCGTAATAAGATTAGAACTAGAATTAGAATTTGTATTTTGTAATAAAGTGCTGACGATATGTCTGCTTGTTTATTTTAACATAAATCTGATGAAGAACCCTTTTTGTTATATTTACGAAGCATAAACATGAGTGAGCATGTTAGAAAGTATAATTTGTTTAGAATGTATAATTTGTTTATAAAACAAAACATTAATTGCAGTTTGTTTTCTTTCGCAATACAATGTGTCCCAATTATATTTAATAAGAATTTGTATATTGTTTATTTTGCCTTCATAAAAGGCTGAGTGGAGTATACTTCTGAAAACTAGGATTATTTGCATTTGAACATTGAAGATTTGAACAATGGATTCGAGCCAGTACGAAATTGAATTTTTCGATGAAATTTATATGGAGAAAAATTCCGTGGAAGCAGTAGAGGAGAATACGCAGACGCGTATAAATGCGTTAATCGACGCATCTATAGAGAACATCCTATTAAATTAGAACCCAGGAATTGAAATTCCCAACAACCAGCTGGCGAACAATGATTTTTTGTGGGAAATTGAGAATTTTCTAGATGATGAAGAGAGAGATACCATAATTTCTAAGGCAATTGATGGGTTTTATTTGGATGAAGAAGGAGATCGCTGTATTAGGGAAGTACATTTAAGTTTATAGATGTAGTGATTTTTTTTTCAAATACTTTTAAGAAATTATAAAATTAAATATAAATAATTAAAAACTATTAAAAGTAAAATAATTATTTCTGATATTGAATCACATTTCGAAAATAATTTTTAATGGTTAAACATATCCATGTATAAATAGCGTATACAATTTATTTCAATAACAAGTATATTGTAATATATCGTGGATTTAAAATAGTATTTTTAATAATTGCGCTTGTTATCAAATAGAAAAAAAATTAAAATGGTTAAAGATTTAAAATTTGATTGCAATGAAGATCAGCATTTAAAACAATCTCCGTTTACGCCACGCAATAGCAAGAACGATAACTTTAATAGAGAAGATGAACGTTTAAAAACCTTTGTATGCTTGCCATTAAAATTGTTAGATAAAAGGGAATTAGCTATGAGTGGCATGTTTTAAAGTGGAGATTATGACAAAACAAAGTGTTATTTTTGCGAAGTTGAAATTTGGAATTGGGAGCCTACTGATCAACCTATAACAGAGCATTTGCGTTGGTCTTCAAATTGTACTTTACTGAGAAGGTGTTGTACCAATAATGTACCGATTAATTGGAATGCATTAAATCAACTACTACCACCACCCAGCTATGAAACCTGTGGTCTAACTGAAGAATGCGAAATACGAGATTATAACATTTCTAACGGTCCTCAATATAATATGGAAATGAAAAACGATGATATCTCTAGAAGAAATCACATTACAAATTGTGGGGTTCAAGTTATTGAAATCCCAATTTCATTTGTCGGATCTTCAAAAACAATGATGCAAAACGCTGCAATTTCATCCTTCATAATAAATATGGCTAAATACCAAATAATTTATTTACAATTTATTGTTATTAATTTTATTTGTATTGGAATAAATTTTATTTGCTGAAATTAGAAAATAAATATAAAATAAAATAAAAGAGAAAAAAACATATATATAAATTTTGGTTTTTATAATTATTCTTTATTAAAGATTAAGTTCTAAGAATTAATTATATTTACAACTATTATTTTTCTTAAATAATAAACTGTGCACCTGCACGGACTAGGACCCTCCTCACAAGCCTGTCTGTACCACGGGCAGCATTCGAAATGTGGCTCTGCATCCTTAAAATCCCCAACACCAAAGTCCTCATTTTCATCCATCATAGTTAAAAAATATTGTATGCACTCCCTGCGCTCAAACATTAAAACATCCTCAAATGTTTTTGTAAAATTGATTACAAATTCTTTTAAGGCACACATTTTTTTTTTGATCTTCTCTGTTTGGTTTCCTTTTTATAAATGTTTCTCGTTTTTAAATTTCTAGATACAAGTGTGAAATGCCAAAAGAATTTTTTTATTGTTATTTCACAACATTTCACTTAATAACTGGAGTGAAAGAGAAAACTATATTTATTTTCTCAATGCTATTCGGTAATTTGGTCTGTATTGATTCTTATTTATGTGGAAGTGTTAAGGTCCAACTATAATATGCTTAAGTTGGCTTGAGCAACTGAGCGAATACATGTAAATCATATGTGTCAAACAATATTGTACTTAAGGAAACTTTTTGTTAAGTTGTATGAATCTGTCATTTGCTTAAGCAAAGTGTGAAACTGATCGCACTTTCCGTACGTAATCAAATGTTTTTTGATTTTGTGTTTTTAAATGTTGTTAATTTTTGAAAAAAGCTTAAGCAAGCTTATTCATATTACAGTTGGGCCTTTATTCAATATTTATATATACCAATTTCTTTGTTTAGAGCAAAGGATCATTATATCTATAAATTGCTATCTTCGTAATTAATAAAATATACTAAGATTGATTTAGAAATTGATTTAATCTCAGTTGAAAAAAAGAAACTTACGTGATCGGTTGTGGAAAATGGAACCCTCGAAAAACTTAATAAATAAATTTAACACTCTGAGCTATAGCAAATCCTTAATTCACATTAAGGATCTTGTGATGTCATCTAAACCCATTATTATAAGTGCAAGTAGAGTGAAAACAAAGTATCGGAGCTCAATAAAAATTGAGCTGGAGGATAATGTATTGTTTTTGCCATATCGCTACAATACGTTAACTGACGAAGATTTGAAGAATTTATCATCTGGAACGTATCTTGTATCCAGGGAAGGGGCGAAAAACGTGCAATTGAAACCATTCGAGGAGGATGATATATTTGTAGCCAATTCTAAATACCCCATATACGTCAACTTTAACAGTTTTTAAATTTTATTTTAATGATAAAAATAGCAATATGTACCTACACCAATATAATAACACTGTGCAAGAAATTGACACTTTTTTTCGTGACAAGCTGGGCACCTAGCGTTTTAACATAATTCGGGTACGCTGAATCCAGTGGTGCCCGCGGTTTTTTAAGATTGGCTCTGGTTTTCGAGATATACCGTTATTTCGAAAATGGAAGAGGTTGCACAACATATGTTCGCGTAACTCAAACACCCTTTAGCTAATTGAAAAAACTTAAAAAACCGAAATTAAAATTTCCTTTAAGAAAAGTAAAACTTATTTCTAATATCCGCAGTCGTTTTAGAAACAATTTTTTTAACAAAATTTCGAAATTTTTGTTGGAAAATCCAGCTATGCTTCTAATTTTTTGTAGACGTATATAAAACGAAATTCCAAACAAAACAAGCCATAAATGATTAAAATCTGTGTGCAACTTTTGATTTTATTCACAAAAGTCGACAAATTTTAATTAATTTAAGAATTTCATAAAACGCAATATTTGTATGGGAGCGACCCTAAGGGATGGTGATAAAGGGAAAGTATAATTTGAAAAAATGTTAAGAATAGATATATTGCAACTATGTTTTAAGAAAATGTTAAGAACAAAAAACATTGGAGGTCGGTCATACATTTTATCCCCCTAGGAGTGAATCCTAGGCCTTAGAAACAAATGATGGGAATGAAAAATAAAGTTGCGCTGGTCATACATTTGGCCCGTCTAGGGGTATCTCAGGCGCTGCAGGTGCAAAATTTAAGGCTAGGGTTCTACGCGTATAAAAACAAAGTTCCAAACAAAATAAGCTATAAGTAATTAAAGTCTGTCTACAACTTTTGATTTTTTTAGAAAAAATGAAATTTTTTAATTTTTATAATAACCAAACTTAAAAATTTCAAAACATTTATTTTTGTTGTTAATTAGTTAAAGTTAAAGTTTTTATTTAGAAATTTATTCTTCTTTCTCCTGCAGATTCCAACAAATTTCCCCTAATAGCGAATCAAGTTGTTTGCCGCTATACCAGTGTTCGAGCCTGGCTGTTACTTGGTGAAATCTCTCGCCATGTTCATCAGACTCAGCTGGTTCATTAAATTTTTCGGCCTGGTAATGCAAAAAATGTATTTTCAATGACATTCTAACGTTTAAGTTTCTAAATGCGGTTAGCATATTTTTGATTAAAATTCGCCAGTTTTCGGACCGATAATTTCCTAATACATTTTCTATTACTGATTTCACACAATTCCAGGCCAATAGCTCGATATCATTCAATGCAACCTCAAATTGATGGTCCTTCATAAGACGACGAATGTCCGGTCCATTAAGAGTTCCTGTAAAATAAAAACATTATGATGTGAAATATAAGTCTAATTTAATAAAGTAGTTAGAGTTCATACCTTCTTTTACTTTCATGCCGCTTAATCGTGGAAAAATTCGGCGCAATTCGGTAAAAGCAACACCATCTGGGCTCAATGCTTTTATAAAATTTTTTACAATACCCAGTTTGATGTGGAGCATATATGACTTTATTTCTTAATTCTAAGAATTTTTTAATCGGTAACTGTGGATTTTCCAAAATTCCTACCGCAAAGTGAAAGTGTGGTAATAATGCATGCATATTTCTTTGGAATAGCATAAATTTGAATATGTGTTCTTTTGTTTTGTATTGTAAATGGCACAAAAACCGCATTTAAAAAATTTTACGTCAAAATGTCATTGAAAATAAATTTTCTGCATTGGCACATTCTCCATATCGGCCATTTGATGCAATAGAGTCATAACTCAAATTTGAATTTCTAGCATCGTAAAATTTAATTCTTCTCTCTAGAGTTGAATATAGAAGATATTACATAGTTGCAATATATCTCCACCCCTTAGGGGGCTCCCATACAAATATTGCGTTTTATGAATTTCTTAAATTAATTAAAATTTGTCGACTTTTGTAAATAAAATCAAAAGTTGCAAACAGATTTTAATTATTTATGGCTTGTTTTGTTTGGAATTTCGTTTTATATACGTCTACATTTTCCAATTTTTTATGAATTTTTAAAAAACAAAAATTTCGAAATATTGTTAAAAAATTATGTTTCTAAAGCGACTAAGGATATTAGTTTTACTTTTCTTATAGGAAATTTTATTGCGGAATTTCGGTTTTTTAAGTTTTTTCAATAAACTAAACCGTTTTTGAGTTACGCGAACATATGTTGTGCAACCTCCTCCATTTTTGAAATAACGGTATATCTCGAAAACCAGATCCAATCTTAAAAAACCGCGGGCACCACTGGATTCAGCGTACCCGAATTATGTTAAAACGCTATGTGCCCGGCTTGTCTGTTTTTTCAACTAGCATAGTGTAATAATAATAAAGTTAAAACTAAAAATAATTAAGTAAACAAATTAATGGTTTTCTTTTTTAAATAATTTTAATTGTTTTATTTATTTATTTATTTCTTTTTCAAGTTATTTTATACAAAAATTCAAGACATAAATTTGCACAATTAAATGAATCATAGTTTTGATATTGATTGTAGTTATATTTTATATTTCCTCCTAGGTATTCAACTAGTTGCAATGGTGGTTGTAAATTTCCAAAACTATCATATTATTCTATTTGTTTATTGTTTTTATAGTAAACTACCCAATGTGTACCACTACCTATTGCAGAATCCAAATTAATTATTCCACATTCAATATTTTTGGGATGTTTTGGTATTGAGTCTAACATGAAAATTGCTCAGTGAGGAATATTTTTTGAGAATTTTCGTATATCGATATCAGTCAATGGCCTCTTGGGGAGCTTGCTTAGAAGTTTTTTGATTTTTCTTTATAAGTTATTCCATATCCTTTTTATATGGTTTAAGGTAAAGTCCTATACCCATTACTATGGCTTCCATGCTTTTATTGTGTCTACTCGCTTCATCAAGTTGGAGTTTAGCATTCTTTGCTGCATTAACTGCTTTTGCTATGTTAACACCACCACTCGATAGGGTACCAATTACACCTAAAGCTGTTAATATTGGTATTAATGGTAAAACACCACCAACTTTTGGAACACGTATTACGCGTGGTATTTCAATTTCAGATTTCCTTCCCTTTAAGGATTTGTTAATGGTTTTAATTGCAACCTTGATAGCAGCGTTAAAATCTGTTGGTTTTTTTTTTTTTTTTTTTTTTTTTTGTTGAACCGTTTTCTTCCAATAACTTTATTCGATTTTGATTGTCTATTACTTTTGTTTTGCTTAGTCATCCCCATACCGAGTTTAGTTATTGCTTTCATTGTAATGCAAACGATTTTTCTGGCAGATTCCCAAGCTCTGTTCTCAAGAATTTTATCAGCTGGATGTCTAATATTTAAATCTTTACTTTTTGAATCAGCAATATCGTGTTCTTTACATGCAGCGTCCAATAGATTTATTCCGTTATAGCCTTGTTCTAAACGTTTTTGTAATTTATACTTATACTCAAAAACACTATTTCAGCCAAAGTATGAATATTTAAGAAAATTATTATCACCAATTAAAGGAATGGGTTATTACACGTTTTCAAATAATGATTCTGTATTACCACCTGATGAAGCACAAAACAATTCAGTTATGATATTCGATGATGTTGGTAGACATAGAAATGTAGATTCATTCTACTTATGTCAAACATATACAAGAATTCCTAAACATTTAATAAGAGATAATGCTAATATGATTATTATGTTTAAGCAAGATGAAATGAATATAAAACATGCTGATCATGTTGGTAGCGATATGAGTTACGAAAAGTTTCATGAAATTTGTAGAGAATGTTGGACAGATAAATATGGATTTTTGGTTATAAGTACAGATGATGAATTAAATGATGTGAGATATAGGAAGCAGTTTGATTATTTTATAACATTATAAATTATAGAATATATTACATACAAGTATAAGTATGTCATTAACCTTTAAATATATTAAATATATTAAATATATTACAACAACAAAAACAAAATCATTGACAACTAACGAATAGCTGATCTGATGGTCGATAAAAAAATGAATAAAAAAGTTTTAAAAGACCTGATAAAGACAAGAAATGTTTTAAAGAAGAAATTTCGCAGTATAAAAATTGGTGAAGCGGATACTAGTGAACAACTTAAAGATACATTTAAGCCATTGGTGTTCAAAAATGTTTTGCATATGTATTGCGAGAGACTTTTAAAGCGCAGTGACAAGCAAAACTAAGCGCATAGATTTTCAATAACATTTAATATCAAGAAATGGTTTTTGTTGTAAAATATTTATAATAATGGGGGTTAAACTAAATTTTCTATTTTTTAAATTTACTTTTAAAATATTGACATTTAAAAACAAAATGTATGGAAAATTGTTCAATTTTATCAAGTAAAAAAAAAGAAAATTTAGGGTGAACTGCGAGCATGTTTGCAAATTAAAAGTAAGAATAAAATTTAAGAAAACTCAAATAAAATATTCTTCATTTATGCTTTTATGACAGTTTCAGAAAAGCATTAAAATATTTCAGCATTTATCTTACGATTCTGTCTGTCGCGCTCGTTGAAGATAGATGTGTTTTCTAAGCTCGGCATACGGTTTATTTTTTATAAAAACGTGAGCAAATAAAGTATTTAAAAAAAGTAAATAAAAGGAAAAAAAACATGTATGTACATACATACATACAAATTTTTTATTCTCGGTGTTGATAAACAATAACAAATAAGAAGAGCACAACTGTAAACAAAAAAAAAAAAAAAAAAAACTTATTAGTGCAAACAGTGCCAAAACAATTAAACATAATGATAGAAATGCATATGGCACAGTGAGTGTTAACGAAACAAATGCAGTAATAAAAAAAAAGAATCGATGATAGCAAATACCTAACGGCTAAACCTATTACTCGCACGCGATCCCTCTCACCTTCTGAATTTAATAATACGGTTGATACACAAGCATTGCCTCAACGGCAAAAACAATTTTAATAAGTAAAAAAACATTAACCCCCAATCAGGCATAATAGAAAACTCAGTATCACCTTCGGTGTCTAATAATACGGTTGATTTTAATACAATAAAAAATATAAAACCTGCAAGCGGTGCCTCAGTGGCAGAAATGATTTTAACAAGTGATGAAAAGATTACCCCCAAATCAGGCATGATGGAAAACTCAGTATCACAGGTAAAAAGTGGCCAAAAGCCTCAAGTACAAGTTGGAATTGATAGGTACATAACAGTGCTAAAACGGGGTCGCAGCCCAAGCTCTTCTGCAGTTGCTTCGGTACCAAAAGTTTTAAAAGAGGGTACATCTGATAGAATAAGTCCTCAAAATCGGTTTGCAATTTTGGAAGAGGAATCCTCGGAAGCACAAAACGTTACCAAATCTTCTAAGCCACCCCCGATATATCTTAGAGAGCAAAACTCAAGTGATTTAATAAAGAATTTGATCTCGGTAATAGGTGAAAATTCTTTTTATGTAGCTGCAATAAAACGTGGTAGTATAAATGAAACAAAAATACAAGTTAATCGTGAAGATGATTTTCGTAAAGTAATAACTAAAAATAACTTTTATACATACCAACTGAAGAGCAGTAAAGGTCTTCAAGTAGTGATAAAGGGCATTGATTCATGCGTAGACCCAGGTGAGATAAAAACGTTTTTAGAAGAGAAGGGCTTTAAAATAAAAAACGTAATAAATATTAAAAATAGAGAAAAAATCCCCAGCCACTGTTTCTAGTGGAGTTAGAACCCGGCGACGTTAAGCTTAAAAAAACGAAACTCATCATTTACAGTCTGAAATATATCCTGTATAGAAAAATAACGATAGAGGAGCCGCACAAAAGGATCGGTCCCGTGCAATGTTAAAACTGCCAAGAATTTGGTCACACTAAGGCATACTGCCAATTAACCTCTGTTTGCGTTGTATGTGGAGAATTGCATGGTACAGCTCTCTGCGATAATTCTAAAAACGACCCTCATGTAAAAAATGCAGCAACTGTGGTGGTAATCACACTGCCAACTATAGAGGATGCCCTGTATACGCTATCGTCAAGCGCACGGTTGGACCAAAACCTAATCTCCCTCAAATTCAGGTAACACATCAAGTTAACACTAATGACATTCAGGTACCGCAGCCTAGTAATAACAGAACATCCTACGCTACCGTCCTAAAATCAAACCATATGCCAATGCAAGGTGATTTTCCAAATAATGATGAGACTCCAGTTTCTAATTTAAGTCGTCTAGAAAAGACCATGGAAGCACTAGTGCAAACACTACCTAACTTTACGAACACAATGGGTAATATGATGCAGGAAATGTTAAGAATGCAATCGATGTTATTGGAAGCTGTACTTAACAAGCCATGAATTGTTTAAAAATTTGTTTTTGGAACGCAAACGCATTCGCCAACATAAAAATGAACTAGAATACCTTCTTAAAAGTAAACAAATTGCTGTAATAATGGTTTCTGAAACTCATTTTTCCTCAAGAAATACGTTTAAAATTAATGGTTATATATTATATGATACCAAGGACTCTCGAGATAGAGCTTGTGGAGGTTCTGCTATTTTGATAAAAGTCCGAATCAAACACTACTTAATGTGTGATCATCGTGAAGATTATCTGCAAGCAACGAACATTTGTGTTGAAGAGCTAAATCCAAACTTAGTACTTTCATCATTATACTCTCCACCTAGATTTTCAATATCAGAAAGCCAATATTATAAATATTTTAAATCATTAGGACCCTGTTTCCTAGCCGCTGGCGATTACAACGCTAAACATGGGGGTCACGGTTCATTACACCAAAGGGTCGTATTTTGTATAATACAATGTCTAAAATGGATTTAAATGTGGTCGCGAGTGGACAACCAACTTATTGGCCTACTGATCAGCAAAAAATTCCAGTTGTCATCGATTTTGGCGTGGTTAAAAACATCCCCGCAGAAACGATTCATCTTGAAGCTTCTTTAGAATTATCTTCTGATCACACACCTACAATTCCTACCATATGAAACCCTTATAGAATTGTATCTCCGTCTGGTTACTTAGTGACGTCAGCCACACAAATAAATTGGTTAAAATATAAAAAATATCTCAGTACCCACTGCACTGAAAATATTCCACTTAGAACACCGGAGAATGTGAATCTTTCTATTGTAAATTTTGACAATTATCTCAAATTAGCTGTTCAACATTCTAGCATAGCCCGCAAAAATATCAAAAATAGTAAAATATATTCTACAGATGTCGAGCGTCTCATGACTGAAAAAAGGAAAGTTCGAAGAGAGTGGCAATTGCACAGATCCCCTCAACTTGAAAATTTACTAAAAGAGTGCACAAAAAGGCTAAGAAACTTACTGCAGTCTCAAAAAACGGCTTCTCTGGAAAAATATCTTAAGGAACTTGATGCAACTCCTCAATCTGACTACTCATTATGGCGTGCAGCTAGAAATCTTAAAAGACCAGTTATCACTAAACCGCCATTAAGAAACTTATATGGAAGTTGGACACGAAATGACATAGAAAAAGGAAATATTTTTGTTAATCATTTGAAAACCGTATTTACCCCTCATACATCTTTCGATACTGCGGTCGAGTTACCACCTGTTGCTGTTGGATCAGCTGTTCGACTAAGATTTGAGATAAGAGAAATCGAGAACGCTATTCATGATTTAAACCCCAAGAAAACCCCTGGTTTTGATAAGATCAGTAACAAAATGCTTTTGGAGCTACCCAGCATAGCAAAGAAAATTATTCTTCTAATTTTTAATGCTATTTTACGCCTTGAATACTACCCACATGAGTGGAAAGTATCCTTAGTTACCATGATACATAAACCAGGAAAGGATCCCACAAAAGTTGAGTCCTATATACCTATAAGCTTATTGTCTAATATATCGAAGCTAATTGAGAAACTACTAGTATCAAAATTAACGCCGATTTTAAATGAAAACAGATGTATTCCCAATCATCAATTCGGTTTTAGAAGAAAACACAGCACCATGTCATAAGAAAAGCCTTTGAAGAAAAATAATATTGCTCAGCACTCTTCATCGATGTGTCTCAAGTTTTTGATAAAGTCTGGCATGAAGGTTTACTACTGAAATTGCAGCAAAACTTACCAGCAAACATACACAAGCTGTAAGAAAGCTACTTAGTCGGTCGTCAATTTATTATTAAAGAAGGCGATTTTTTAAGTTCTCATCAGCCAATTAACGCTGGAGTCCCACAAGGCATCATCCTGGGCCCTCTATTATACTTAATTTATACTTCGGACTTGCCTACAAACAGCTTCACCCATACCTCAACATTTGCGGACGATACAGCTTTTCTAAGCGTACACGCAAATTGTCAAGAAGCATCTCGTTACTTACAGGATCATATAGTTGAACTGGAAAGGTGGTTAAAAAAATGGAGGATAAAGATCAATGAGCAAAAATGCTCACATATAACATTTGCATTGCGTCGGGAAACATGCCCACCTATTAAAATCAATAATCAAATACAGTGGTTTCCCGATTTAACGAACAATTGATTGTCAGTCCTATTCTTTAAATTGAAAAGTTCGTTAAATCCAGTACTAAAAAATTGAATTGAGCAATCCTAAACATGTGTGTGAAGTTAGCTCCGTCAGTTAGCTTCGTTTTCTTGATTATCAAGTTTCCTGCACACAAGCAACTTGTGTTAACATTGTTCTCACTCAAAGACTGTTAAGACAACAGAATGGATGTTTTTTTTGCCAAAAATAAATAATTTCAGACAAAATAAAATTAAAAATGGTAATTCAGAATAACTAATAAAACACATATGTTTTATTTAAAGAATTTGGCCAAAAAATGAATTAAAATTAAAAAAGGCCCTATTTTCAGCACCCGAAAATGCGTCAAAATCGAAATGGCGCTCTAATATGGACTAATAGGGTTGATAGCTTAGGTATTCCAGATTTCAGAACTATATAGTTTATATTCAGAATTTGTATAGATTTTTTGTAATAGAGCATAGCTGAAAGTGAAGTTATGAAATTTCGTAAAAAAAAAGACCTATTTTCAGAACCCGAAAATGGGTCAAAATCGAAATGGTGCTCTAATATGGACTAATAGTGTTAATAGCTTAGGTATTCCAGATTTCAGAACTATATAGTTTATATTCAGAATTTGTATAGATTTTTTGTAATAGAGCATAGCTGAAAGTGAAATTATGAAATTTCGTAAAAAAACCATATTTTCAGAACCCGAAAATGGGTCAAAATCGAAATGGTGCTCTAATATGGACTAATAGGGTTTATATCTTAGGTATTCCAGATTTCAGAACTATATAGTTTATATTCAGAATTTGTATAGATTTTTTGTAATAGAGCATAGATGAAAGTGAAATTATGAAATTTCGTAAAAAAAGCTCTATTTTCAGAACCCGAAAATGGGTCAAAATCGAAATGGTGCTCTAATATGGACTAATAGTGTTAATAGCTTAGGTATTCCAGATTTCAGAACTATATAGTTTATATTCAGAATTTGTATAGATTTTTTGTAATAGAGCATAGCTGAAAGTGAAATTATGAAATTTCGTAAAAAAACCATATTTTCAGAACCCGAAAATGGGTCAAAATCGAAATGGTGCTCTAATATGGACTAATAGGGTTGATAGCTTAGGTTTTCCAATAATTTCACTTTTTTCATAATTTCACTTTCAGCTATGCTCTATTACAAAAAATCTATACAAATTCTGAATATAAACTATATAGTTCTGAAATCTGGAATACTTAAGCTATCAACACTATTAGCCCATATTAGAGCACCATTTCGATTTTCACCCATTTCCGGGTTCTGAAAATAGGGCCTTTTTTAATTTTAGTTCATTTTCTGGCCAAATTCTTTAAATAAAAAATATGTGTTTTATTAGTTATTCTGAATTACCATTTTTAATTTTTTTTTATCTGAAATTATTTATTTTTGGCAAAAAAAAACATCCATTCTGTTGTATTTACAGTCTTTGAGTGAGAACAATGTTAACACAAGTTGCTTGTGTACAGGAAACTTGATAATCAAGAAAACGAGGCTAACTGACGGAGCTAACTTCACACACATATCCTAAACTACTATTTCTTACTATAAGGAGATCTTCATCTTCTCGTAAAATTCTGGCCAATTGTATATCATCCTCTTTATCAAAGTGTTGGCCGTTTCTGTACAAAAATGTATTCCAGCATTTTGATATTGATGTTTCTGAAACACTTTTCAACGCCAATGTGAGCATTAAAGAGGCTTCGTACAAGTTAAATTGTTTTAAAAACTTTATAATGTCGACTTCCCCTGATCTAATAATTTTAGACAAAAGGCTGTTTCTATAATGCAGCTTTACAAGACGGATTGCATTTTGGTCCATCGGTTGTATTAGAGGAGTAACATTTGGTGGCATATAAAGTACCCAAATCTTTCCATAACGTGTTTGTTCAACTAATTGATCTTCTGGTGGGTGGCAAGGAGCGTTATCCAAAATTAAAAAAGCCTTTTGTGGTAAATTTATTTACGATTTGTTTATCAGAAACTAAAAAAATCAAAAATAGATGGCAGTAGTAAATAATTTATTGTAAACAAAATGAAATATATGTCTGGAGGTGTGTGTCAAGACTACAACTGTTTGCCTTACTGCTCCATCTATGTATTTAAATAAGTTTTACGAATTTTTTGTATATTATTTATATTTGTTCGTTACATCGAATACCAGTTGGATTTTAATTCGTTATACACAGTCCTAAGGTAAAATGTTTGCCTGATCGTTAAATCCCGAATTCGCTAAATCGAGAGTTTGTTAAATCGGGAAACCACCGTAACACCCCAACACTCGCATGTAAATACCCCGGTTACATCTAGATCGTGGAAATGGCAAAAATAAGCTAAATTAACTCAAATGAAACTAAAAGCAATCCAAATTAATTGGCTTATTGGAAGAAATTCTGTTCTTAGTCTCGATTGCAAACTTCTTCTTTACAACTCTATATTAAAGCCAATTTGGTGCTACGGTATTCAGTTATGGGGCACTGCCTCGGCTTCTAACATCGAAAAAATTCAAAGGCGCCAAAATAAACTTCTTCGAATTATCACAGCCGCTCCCTGGTACGTCAAAAACTCAAATATCCACAAGGATCTCAAAGTGCCATTAGTAAAAACTATGATAACGAAATATGCAGTAAAATATTTAAAAAGGCTGGAACTTCACCCAAATCCATTAGCTAGAAATATTTTAAATTATGGCGGCCACACTCGCTTAAGAAGAAGAGACACTGCAGCACTCACCCAATCAGATGAGCGATAAAAACCTACACATGTGAACAGAAACACTGATGTCTAAATCTTTTTTGTCTAGCACTGGCAGGACATAAAGTAATATTAGGATAAGATTTGATTAATTATTGTTAGTTCATATTTAATGTATGAAGATTCAATAAACAAATACTGAAAAAAAAAATTTTATCTTACACACTGTATTCGAAAAAGTACCAACACAGCTTCCGTGCAAGAGCACTCGTCGCTGTCCGACGACAAACTGAATTAATGAGCGTAAAAAACAATGAGGTGGGGCTTCTAAACAATTATTTGCCTGAATGAGCATCACTGATTTAAACCCATAACAGAACCCTTAAACAATTTTATTAATAGTTCGAAAAATACCAAAGTAAATTTAAAAATTGAAAGAATAAAATTAAAAATTAATCAAAACAACAACAACAACAACTTAAAACAGATTCAAATATTCCAATTATAAAACCAGAAAAAAATATATGCTATATACTGCTGCAATTAACTCTGAAGATTATGATGATGATGATTTTTATTCTCAATCAGAAGCAGAAAATTTAAATATTCATATAAATTTTAATGATTTGTAATATTTAGAAAAAAGGCATGAGTTAGACACTATATGGATTACGTAAAGATTCTAATAATGAATGGAAATTTGGTGATAGTAACATTAAATTTAATGAAGATAAGATTCAAGTTGGAAACCAAATATGGGCACTAACTCCAGGTTTATTTTCATTAATGTGTCAAAAAATACCATATTATGATAAACCCGAGTTAGATATTTATAAGAAAATATTAATTAATACTAATGCGTATAAAAGAGGTTATGTCTCAGATGGTAATTTAAGGGGTTCAAGAGCATATAAATATAAGAATTTTATTAGCAAATTGATTAATCCTTAAAATTCATCTACCACAACACCGCAATCACCCACTTCATTTGATACAATAAAAACAACAAAAGAAAGTTATATGGGAAGTGGGTTAATGGATTTCAATCCAAATAAACCAAACTATATATACTGTGATGATCCAAATGAGTTAATAGATCGACTAAGACTCCTGCTCGCATCACAAGCTGCAGGTCACAGCAGTCATAATAACGAAATTGTATATATTATTGAAGAATTATACGAAGCTAACATTATTGAATAAATATTAAATTCACATCAAGTAATGTCTGTTGATAAATTTGGTCACTATATTAACGATACAAATGGAGTAATTTCTATGAAAAATGCACCTAAATTGCTTGGATACAGATAACAACAATGACATTCAAAACAAAAGAATCAATCATATGTTAAATGCTTTGGAAGAAAATGATGGTGTCAATAAAATGTTTTTGCAATCTCAAATTGAAGAAACACAGAAGGAGATAATGGATCAATTAAGCAAGAATATAAAAGAAATTTATGAAATAATAGAGAAAATTAAAAATGATTTTGAAAGAAGAATCAAAATCTTAAATCAGAAAGTATATAAAAGGCTTGATATTATAAATAAAGAACAGCAGATAACAATATTTCCTTAAGTAAAGTAGACTTAATAATAATAATGGATTCAAGAAGAAGAGATTTAGTAAATGAACTTCATAAGCACAGCCCGAAAAAATTTAATACGTCGAAGAGTTGTAATGAAAGGAATAGATGATCTCTGGCAAGCTGATTTAGTTGAAATGGGAAACTATTCTACATATAATAAAAAATATCGATATTTGTCAACAAACATTGTTACTTTCTCAAAGTTTGCATGGGGTGTTGCACTTAAAACAAAAACAGCAACTGAAGAAGTATTTCAAGCAATGAAAAGTATTTTTAAATTAGGTCGAGTGCCCACAAATTTGCAGACTGATGATTTTCAATAAACAATTAAACACCCTCATGCACAACCATAATATCAATCACTACTCAACATATAGTATAATGAAAGCCTCGATTATAGAACGATTTGATCGAACTCTAAAAGGAATGATGTGGAAAGAATTTAGTTGAATTGGTTTATATTAGTGGCTTCATATTTACAATGATCTAATTAATAAATATAATAGCAAAGTTCATCGCACCATTAAAATGGCACCAATTGACGTTAATTCTAACAACAAAATGAAATTATTGAAAACCGTATACATAGAATCATTTAAAAATATTTAAAAAATCTTAATTTAATGTTGGAGATTATGCACGCATAAGCAAATATAAACACATTTTTAAAAAAGGTTACACCCCCAATTGGACGACCGAAATTTTTAAAATTAAAACCGTAAAAAATACTTATCCCGCAACATTCATATTGGAAGACTATCTTGGAAATTCAATAAAGGGTGGTTTCTATGATGATGAACTTTCAAAAACTCGATTTCCTGATACCTACCTTGCTAAAAAAATTCTTAAAAGTAAAGGAGAAATGGCATATGTAAAATGGTTGGGATTTGTAAATCAACATAATTCTTGGATAAATAGAATTGATATATTGTAGTTTGTAAGAAAGAGTAGATACAATAATAATAGTACCTAAGAGTTAATGTATTATTATTAAAAAAGAAAAAAAAAATTTAAATAAATTATTTTTAAATAAAGAATATTACGTTTTTAACTTTATTTACAATTCAATAGTCGAAATGTCAACAACTCTAACGTTAAGCTCTAACTCAACAGAGTTGACAGCTAACTATTTTCCTCCAATTGAGTTAGATGGAAAATATGACTGTGAACTTACCGATTTTCATTCATATAATTGTATTCCAAATGTAGATGTATATAATAATATGTTTCATATTGGCAAACAAGCAATTGAAATTCCGATTGGATCTTATAAACTAAACGACATAGTTGATTATATTAAAGAAGAACATCAACGATATAGTCCTGAAAATAAAATTAAGATTGAAGCCAATATTAATACGATGCAAGTAAGAATAAAAAACTCTAATGATCCAATATACTTTAGCAAGGAAAATACAATTGGCAAGCTTTTAGTATTTAAAGAAAATATTTTATTACCTCATATAGACTATTACTCAAATCTTCTAGTTAATATTTTTAACGTAAATCTTTTACGAATTGAGAGTTATATAGCCGTCAACACATACATGAATAACTCCCAAGCACATATTTTGCATGAGTTTGCCATTAATGTCCCACCTGGGTATATCATAGATGAGATTCCTAGGAATCTCATTTATTTGCCAGTCAACTGTCGAGACATAAGCTCCCTTACTCTGCGAGTGGTTGATCAAGACGGTGATTTACTTAATTTCCGAGGAGAGGAAATTACAATTCGATTACATTTAAGGCCAATAAAATAAGGATAATTTACAAGAAGAACATACTTAAAAACAAAGTATTACATTCTTCTTCTTCTTCTCCTAACAAAATATTGAAAAATAAATTAAATTCAAAGAATTCATTACAAAATATAAACTTAACGCAATCAAATAAAGAATTTCTAAAATCATTAAATTTCAAATTGAAGAAACCATTAGTTCAATAATAGATGTTCTGGATAAACCTTTGTCCGATGAAAATATAATTAAAAAGGCCTACCATACATATAACCCATATTTCTGTGGTTTTCACGAATAATCGCGTAAGTCGGGTTTTACCGAAATTCAGATAATGATGTCAAAGTGTTACATTTTGCATTAGGTTTTTATAAGTATTAAGCTTTTTAGAATATAATGTAGTATTATTAATTTTTTTCTGCTAAAAACAACTTAAGTTAACTGTTTAATAAAATATTTTGCTATTATAACGATTTATGTCGACATACATCGCCAAAAATTGTAAAATTGCTGAATATGTTTCCAAATAAAAAGCATATGTGATGTTATGTTGTTATTCGTGCAAAAAATATGAAAGTATTTTTTGAAAATTTTTCTATTAATAACAACTTAAGTCGTAAAAATAACAACGTAAGTCGTCATGTGTGATTAAAATGATAACATTTATTTTCACAAAAAAGAACTTATGTGGAGATATGATGTTATATTGCACACACTTAATGAGTCAATCAAACATATGCATTTTTAATCCTTTTACAGATTGTGATCCTGTAAGGATTTTTTCATGAAAACTATGTATAATACGTAGAAAGTCACTTTTAAGAGGATAGTAAAGAAAAAATTTAAAAAAAGCATCTACAGAAGCCGCAATTGAAAAAAATAATTGTTTTTGCTCTCCTGAAAAGTTTGGTTTTATAAGTTACGCGATTATTCGTGAAAACCACAGATTTACCATCTTACAATAATAACGATGAAATTCGTATTACAATACAAAATCAAGACTTGTATGTTTTGCCGTCGGAAAGTTTTATATATGTAGGATTTGTTAAAGATGATAGCAATACAAAATTAGTATCTTCTGCAGCCAACTTTAAATTAAAAAATAATTTTGTAGCACATATATTTGATGAAAACCGTTACGAAGTAAATGATGTTGAAATTGATCTAACGAGACATTTAGGAACATCAAGTACTATTAAATATTTGGTTTCATTATCACCAATAGATAGTAATGGAATGCAAAATGCTGGATGGAATAAAATTGATGATATTGATCTCGTAAATGGCTATTTTAATTTTTATGTACCACATAAATTGTTTTTGGGATTCGCTGGAGACTATAACAAAATATTATTGAACGCAAAATATAATATTACGTAATAAAAATGATGAGAATCTTGTATATTCAACTGTTTCTACCGAAAAGGCTGAATTAACAATTTCAAGTATATCGTGGAAAATTCCTCATGTACAACTATCTGATTTTAGTAAATTAAATATGATAAAAATAATAAACAGTGGTACTTCAATACCAATTGCATTTAGAAGTTGGGATTGTCATATAAATCCACAACTTAATATGTCAACAAATCATGTGTGGAATGTTAAGCTGGCAGCGAATAGAAAACGCCCTCGTTTTGTTTTGATTGCATTCCAACATGAAAAGAAATTTATCCACTGCGATTTGACTAATTTAAAAGTACATTTAAATTCAGAGTCTTATCCATATGATGACCTTAACATAAAGTTTAAGAATGAACGTTATGCAATTCTATTTGATATGTGTCTAAGGTTTCAAGAAAACTACTTTATGAGAGACCTCCCAGCCGCTTCTTACATCTCAAGAGTTTAAAAATAATGTTCCAATAATAGTAGTAGATGTTAGTTACAAAATGAATCTATTGTCAGCGGACCAATTGATATTAAAATTGAATTTGAAACAGCTACTAATGTTCCAGCAAACACATCAGCTTATTGTATTCTCAGTCACGATCGTATTATTGAATATGTACCATTAAAGGGACAAGTTCGGAAAATTTTATAAATTGTAAATCACAAATAAGAAATAAAGGATTTATTGCAAACTAGAATAAAATAAATTTATTTTTAAAGAAGTTGCAATTGTTTTAAATTTTAAGCAATATAACAATTTTATTATAAAACCACCTTTTGATTTCAATTGTTTATCACAAAAGGAGCAAAAAGAAGCATATTGGTTAATAATATATTTTCATTGTCTTAACTGGAATACAGGAGTAGTATCATTTAAGAGTGTTTGTAATTTTTTAAGAGATAATTTAAAAAATTCTAAAATATATGTAAAAGGAACAGAAAAAATCAAATGGTTGGAGCAAATGTTGCAGCATAAAGTTTTTAAGATAGAGGAAAAAGTATCCAGAAAACTCATATTGCACTTATCACAACTATGGAGTTTGCGCTTTAATAAATGCTGTTTTACTTGAAAGAGAAAATCTAATTTGAAATAAGAACAACTATTTTTATTTTTTAATTTGTATGTCTTACATTTTAACTTTATTGATATTTTTTTTCTTTCTTGAAATTTAATTATTATTATTGATCTAAATACAGGTATATAAACATTATTTTTAAGAAACTTATGAATAAATAAATATATTTTAACTTTTATTCTATTAAAACAAATGTATTTAGATGTAATCTAATATATAAAATAATATTTATTTTAATATGTATTTTTATATTATTAATCACTGCCATCTCAATAGTAATAAACAAGCAAAATTATTCTTAATAAATTTCCATATAACTGTTAATTCTATCTCTAAAGTGACCCCAAGCTCTAGTACTTACTTTATCTTCCACAATATATATATTTTATCATCTGTATAATTAAGTACTACTTTATGCAACATTTGTGTATACAACTGATGAGCTTTAGTTTTAAATACAACCATTTCATCAGATACTATTTTCTGCTCAAATAAACACTCCTTATTGTCATTTAATGTTAGTTTTTTAATTACACATTTTTTGACGCCTTTAGACTTTTTAATGTCTTCTGAAGTGACAGTGGACAAGGAATACATCTTTGATCTTAAACCTACAAATTCAATCATTATTTCCCCCTTATTTTCATCATTGCCAATACGTTTTTGTTTAGGAAAAGTAAATTAAAAACATTGTTTTTGGTATATTCAGACGTATCGAAATTAAAACTGACATCGCTCCAATTGAGTTAGATGGAAAATATGAGTGTGCACTTACAGATTTTCATTCATATAATAGTATTCCAAATGTAGATGTATATAATAATATGTTTCATATTGGCGAACAAGCAATTGAAATTCCAATTGGATCTTATAAACTAAACGACATAGTTGATTATATTAAAGAAGAACATCAACGATATAGTCCTGAAAATAAAATTAAGATTGAAGCCAATAATAATACGATGCAAGTTAGAATAAAAAACTCTAATGATCCAATATACTTTAGCAAGGAAAATACAATTGGCAAGCTTTTAGTATTTAAAGAAAATATGTTATTACCTCATATAGACTATTACTCAGATCTTCTAGTTAATATTTTTAACGTAAATCTTTTACGAATTGAGAGTAATATAGCCGTCAACACATACATGAATAACTCCCAAGCACATACTTTGCATGAGTTTGCCATTAATGTCCCACCTGGGTATAACATAGATGAGATTCCTAGGAATCTCATTTATTTGCCAGTCAACTGTCGAGAGATAAGCTCCCTTACTCTGCGAGTGGTTGATCAAGACGGTGATTTACTTTATTTCCGAGGAGAAGAAATTACAATTCGGTTACATTTAAGGCCAATAAAATAATGATAATTTACAAGAAGAATATACTTAAAAACAAAGTATTACATTCTTCTTTTTCTCCTAACAAAATATTGAAAAATAAATTAAATTCAAAAACAATATTAAAAAATATAAACTTAACGCAATCAAATAAAGATTTTCTAAAATCGTTAAATTTAAAATTGAAGAAACCATTAGTTCAATAATAGATGTTCTGGATAAACCTTTGTCCGATGAAAATATAATTAAAAAGGCCTACCATACATATAACCCATATTTACCATTTTACAATAATAACGATGAAATTCGTATTACAATACAAAATCAAGACTTGTTTGTTTTGCCGTCGGAAAGTTTTATATATGTAGGATTTGTTAAAGATGATAGCAATACAAAATTAGTATCTTCTGCAGCCAACTTTAAATTAAAAAATAATTTTGTAGCACATATATTTGATGAAAACCGTTACGAAGTAAATGATGTAGAAATTGATCAAACGAGACATTTAGGAACATCAAGTACTATTAAAAATTTGGTTTCATTATCACCAATAGATAGTAATGGAATGCAAAATGCTGGATGGAATAAAATTGATGATATTGATCTCGTAAATGGCTATTTTAATTTTTATGTACCACATAAATTGTTTTTGGGATTCGCTGAAGACTATAACAAAATATTATTGAACGCAAAATATGATATTACGTAATAAAAATGATGAGAATCTTGTATATTCAACTGTTTCTACCGAAAAGGCTGAATTAACAATTTCAAGTATATCGTGGAAAATTCCTCATGTACAACTATCTGATTTTAGTAAATTAAATATGATAAAAATAATAAACAGTGGTACTTCAATACCAATTGCATTTAGAAGTTGGGATTGTCATATAAATCCACAACTTAATATGTCAACAAATCATGTGTGGAATGTTAAGCTGGCAGCGAATAGAAAACGCCCTCGTTTTGTTTTGATTGCATTCCAACATGAAAAGAAATTTATCCACTGCGATTTGACTAATTTAAAAGTACATTTAAATTCAGAGTCTTATCCATATGATGACCTTAACATAAAGTTTAAGAATGAACGTTATGCAATTCTATTTGATATGTGTCTAAGGTTTCAAGAAAACTACTTTATGAGAGACCTCCCAGCCGCTTCTTACATCTCAAGAGTTTAAAAATAATGTTCCAATAATAGTAGTAGATGTTAGTTACAAAATGAATCTATTGTCAGCGGACCAATTGATATTAAAATTGAATTTGAAACAGCTACTAATGTTCCAGCAAACACATCAGCTTATTGTATTCTCAGTCACGATCGTATTATTGAATATGTACCATTAAAGGGACAAGTTCGGAAAATTTTATAAATTGTAAATCACAAATAAGAAAAAAAGGATTTATTGCAAACTAGAATAAAATAAATTTATTTTTAAAGAAGTTGCAATTGTTTTAAATTTTAAGCAATATATCAATTTTATTATAAAACCACCTTTTGATTTCAATTGTTTATCACAAAAGGAGCAAAAAGAAGCATATTGGTTAATAAAATATTTTCATTGTCGTAACTGGAATACAGGAGTAGTATCATTTAAGAGTGTTTGTAATTTTTTAAGAGATAACTTAAAAAATTCTTAAATAAGTATATGTAAAAGGAACAGAAAAACCAAATGGTTGGAGCAAATGTTGCAGCAAAAAGTTTTTAATATAGAGGATTTTGGATGTATAAATTTAAAGGAACTTAATAAAAAGTATCCAGAAAACTCATATTGCACTTATCACAACTATGGAGTTTGCGCTTTAAAAAATGCTGTTTTACTTGAAAGAGAAAATCTAATTTGAAATAAGAACAACTATTTTTATTTTTTAATTTTTATGTCTTACATTTTAACTTTATTGATATTTTTTTTCTTTCTTGAAATTTAATTATTATTATTGATCTAAATACATGTATATAAATATTATTTTTAAGAAACTTATGAATAAATAAATATATTTTAACTTTTATTCTATTAACACAAATGTATTAAGATGTAATCTAATATATAAAATAATAAAATTTATTTTAATATGTATTTTTATATTATTAATCACTGCCATCTCAATAGTAATAAACAAGCAAAATTATTCTTAATAAATTTCCATATAACTGTTAATTCTATCTCTAAAGTGACCCCAAGCTCTAGTACTTACTTTATCTTCCACAATATATATATTTTATCATCTGTATAATTAAGTACTACTTTATGCAACATTTGTGTATACAACTGATGAGCTTTAGTTTTAAATACAACCATTTCATCAGATACTATTTTCTGCTCAAATAAACACTCCTTATTGTCATTTAATGTTAGTTTTTTAATTACACATTTTTTGACGCCTTTAGACTTTTTAATGTCTTCTGAAGTGACAGTGGAAAAGGAATACATCTTTGATCTTAAACCTACAAATTCAATCATTATTTCCCCCTTATTTTCATCATTGCCAATACTTTTTTGTTTAGGGAAGGTAAATTAAAAACATTGTTTTTGGTATATTCAGACGTATCGAAATTTAAACTGACATCGCTACGAATGTCATCATAGAAGTCATTTGTTTTAATTGAATAAATAAATAAATTGGTATCCATATAATTTAGGGACACATTTTCTCCAAACTTCGGAATCATATATGTATAATGGAAGTCATACATCTTCCATTTGGATAATTCAAATACCGAAAATCCAATACATATGAGTTTGTCGTAGTATGGTTCCATTTTCTTCAGCTCAACTACATACAAATCGTCATTAAACTTTGTCAAACTAAGAAAATTTAGTTTAGAAATTAATGATCGTAAACCTAAATGGTTTTTATTACTATTTTCCCACCAATAGGTATATCTTTTCTTTTATCAACACTTTCCTCGTTTTTCCATAAACCTAAATGGTTTTTATTACTATTTTCCCACTCTGTAGCAATAGGTATATCTTTTCTTTTATTAACACTTTCCTCGTTTTTCCATAAACTGCATTATTAAGCAGTTTAACAAAATCTTTTTCAAAATTACTTTTTGCATTAGTTCTGTGCAGCGTATTTAAATCAATATATTTTTTTCTGTGAACTTTTTTCAAAACAAGACCATTAGTAATACATTGTTTTAAAACTCTTTAATGTAAAGTGTAATTTTTTTTAGGCGTCCTATCTGCTATTAATTTTTTAAATTTAGACTGCCCTGGAGTTTTATTTTGTGGACAAAATGGTAGATCATAATGAATGTCATGAAGAGAGTCAAGATCAACCTCTAAAATATAACCATATTCTGAGTTATCTGAGATATTTTCAACTTTAAAATTTTCCATATCTTCATTATTCATCCATTCAGATTCCTCATAAAGAAGATATTCAGACATTACCCACCCATTTAAATTGTTAGCATCTAAATACTCTGATGCTTTTTTGTCATCACCTAATTCATCTAATCACCTAATTGAATCTAAAAACCTAATTTCAAATCAACGATTTTAATCTATTTTAATATAAACAGAAAGTGAAATATAACGCTCTTTATTCAAAGGAATAACTTTTATTGTTGCATTTTTTAATGTTGACAGGTCTTTAAAGAAAAGATGCATGTCATAAGCAAAAAGATTATGGATGATCACTGGTATAAAATTGGGATTTTTCAAATTACATTCATTATGAGCAGCTCCTCGAAAATTACCAGTGAGTTGGCAGTGGTCTCTACCTTTATCATTATACTAGCATTTAACCCGCTACTTCGTTAGCGTCTCCTTTTCTTTCTTGGACATATTTTTACGCTAAAGTTTATGTTTCTAGGACTTAACGGTTCGAAAAAGTACCAAAAGACCACTCTTACAGATTCTCATTCACTTGGGAACTTGCAAGTTTAATATTCTGTTTATAGGTCCAATTTTAGCGGAGGTTAAAAAAGTACCGGGTAAAGAACAAAATGTACCATAAAGCCCCTCTTACAGATTCTCATTCACTCAGGACCTTGGATGTTCAATTTCATGTTTCTATGGCTAATACTAACGGAAATTCAAAAACTACCAGTTAAAAAAAAATGTACTTCAAATTTCTCTCATAGATTCTTGTCCACTCAGGACTGTTAATGTTGAATTTTATGTGTCTAGGTCTAATGCTAACGGAAATTCAAATAGTACCAGTTAAAAAACAAAAATGTACCAAAAACCCATTTTACAGATTCTCATTCACTCAGGAACATGCATGTTTAATTTTATGTTCAATACTAACTAAAATTAAAAAAAGTACCAGTTTAAGAACGAAAGAGTACCAAAAAGATCCCTCTAACGAATTCTCATTCACTCAGGACCTTGCATGTTTAATTTTATGTTAATAGGTCTAATATTAACGAAAATTAAAAAAGTACCAGTTAAAGAACGAAAAAGTGCCAAAAAGATCCCTCTAACAAATTTTCATTTACTCTGGAGTTTGCATGTTCAATTTTACAAAAAGTACCAAAAAGTACCCTCATAGGTTCTTATCCACTAAGGACATTGCATGTTGAAGTTTATGTTTATAGGTCCAATATTAACGATAACTAAAAAAATTGCCAGTTGTAGAACCAAAAATCTAAAGTAAGAAATTAAATTTCCCGTATTTCCCCTTTTTGTTACTTTTTCTCCCCATTGAAGCATAAAAAATTTCAATATTGTAGTTGGAGCACATCATTTAATACGTATATGTCAATGAATAAAAAAAATGTTTTGTAAAAAAGTACCAAAAATAGTTACGGTTTTAACCTCTTAAACGTCCGAATTTCGAAAAAGTACCATATTCATATTTGGATTTTTTAGATAAGTCTCAAATGGGATATAACCCTTATTTCTATCTTTATGGGTTTAAAAGATAGATGGGGTGACAAAAAAGTTCCGAAATACAGGTTTTACCCGTTTACTCGCTGAAAGGGCCGAATTTCAATAAAGTAGCAGACACTTGTTCGCTTTTTTTATTTAATGAACAACAATAAGTATTGAGTTAAAAAAGTACCATTTTAATAAAAAAAAAATTAAAAAAACACAAAAAATCCATCTTACTGATTCTCATTCACTCATGTATGTATGTTGTATTTTTTGTTTCTATGTCCAATATTAACGAAAATTGACAAAGTACCAGGTAAAGAAATACTAAAACGCCCCTCTTACTGATTGTCATTCACTCTAAAGATTAAAAAGCACGTGTTGAAAAACAAAAAAGGTCCTTGTCTTTGATTCGCTTCCGCTCAGGAAATTCATTATGTCACTGGACATTATGACTAGACATTATCTCTTTTCCTTAAGCGAGTGTGACCGCCTTCATTTAAAATATTTTGAGCTAATGGATTCGGATGCAGTTCGAGAATTTTTCAATATTAACTGCCTATTTCGTAATCATAGTTTTAACTAATGGCACATGAATATTTGAGTTTTTAACATAGAGAGGAAGCAGTTCATATACGAATAAGTTCATTTTGGCGCCTTTGAATTTCTTTCGATATAAGAGGCCAAGGCAGTGACCCATAACTGGATACCGTAGAGTAGAGGCTTGCAATCCAAACTAAGAACAGAACTTCTGTGCATGTTAAATGTGCGCATTTTTGGCCATTAATCTTTATCCTCCATTGTTTTACCCACTTCTCCAGTTCAAATATATGATCCTGTAAGTAACGAGATGCTTCATGACGGTTTTCGTGTACGCTTAGAAAAGCTGTATCATCGGCAAATGTTGAAGTCTGAGTGTAGTTGTTTGTTGGCATGTCCGAAGTATATATTAAGTATAATAGAGGGCCCACGATGCTTCCTTGTGGTATTCCAGCGTCAATTGGCTTAGAAGCACTTAAAAATCAACTTCTTTAATAATAAATTTACTACCGACTAAGTTCGTTTGGTGGTGAGCTTCAATTTGTGTTATAAACCTTCATGCGAGACTTTACCAAAGGCTTGCGAAACATCTATTAAGAGGGCTGAGCAATATTTTTTTCTTCAAACGCTTTTCTTATGATATTTACTATTCTATGAGTTGGTTCAATTGTGTTGTGCTTTCTTCTAAGACCGAATTGAGGGTTGGATACATCTATTTTCATTTAAAATCGCTGTTAATTTTGACAATAATAGTTTCTCAAATAACTTTGATATATTAGGTAATATGCTAATAGGCCTATATGACTCAACTGTTGTATGTTCTTTTCCTATCTTTGGTATCATGGCAACTAAGGAAACCTTCCTTTCTTGATAATTTTAGTATAGGCGTCAAATAGCATTTAATATAAAAAGAATATATATTATTTTTGTTTTTTGGCCAATGTAATTGTTTATTAAATTAGATTTTATTTCAGCTAATACGGCCTAAGGTTCTATATGTAATTAAAAATGCATTTAATCCATATTTTCTCAAAGTTTCGTGAATGTTATGTTCACTTTATCAAAGGATTCGTCTATTTAAATTAAAGAAAATATATTTAACAATAATATTACAACAAACATTTTTCAACAATTAATTATGACTTCCAATAAGAAAAATTATTTTTTTATTACATTGAACAATAATTTGTTGTAGACAAACATAAAAAACATTAAACTTGAAATATTAAGTTAAACAACAACTTAAAAAATTAAATCACAGGTTAGATATTGCAACACAGTAACTGACGTTAATTTTTTGTGTGTCTTCTTTTAAGTTCATTGTCTTTTATTTTTTGTTGTATCTTTAACGTCTCTATTGTGAATCTTATCTTTTCGATTTTTTTCTCTATCCAATATTCGTTTTTTGTCAAAATCTGCCGTATGATTTGTATTTTTTATGTGTTGTACTAAAGCAGTACTTTCCTTCAATTTGTATATGTCCATTTTATGTTCTGTTATTCTTGTTTTCATTTTCTCTTTGTGGTACCAATATAAATCAAATCGCAGCTTTGATCTTTTTTCCCCTTACATGGTATTTCGTAAACAACATTGCTTTGTTGTTGTTTATTTATTGGTGTTTTTATGTTTGTAAATATTGTACTTAAAGTGTTGTTAGATTTGTAAGCAAACTATATGTTCTTCTTCTCTATTGTGTCTTTGATGTTCTGTTTATCCGTAAGAGTAGGTATGTATTTTACACTATACAATTGTTTTTTCTCCTTGTCAGCATTAGAGTGGCCAGATGTTTTGTTATTAATTTTGCTCACTGTATTTGTTATTAAAGATTTTATAAGATTGTTTGGAAAGCTATTGTTTGTTAGAATGTTGTTTATCTTTTCTATGTTTTTTGAGTGATATTGTCTAATAATTTTCTTTGCTATTCGAGGTAGCTCCAAAAACATTTTGTTACCAATCATCAATTCCAGGTGCTTAATAAGCTTGTTTGCGTGCAAGACGGAAAAACTGAAATAAAAAACAATTCGATTTGTATTTAATTAAATTTGAAAAGGGTTTATTTATTTACCTTAAAAATTTGGTAGTGAACGGTTTGTTGTTATGTCAATAACTAACTTGATATATAATAATTAAGCGTTAACGGTATTTAACGGTAAGCAATCCGAAGGAATAAGGTTACTTGAAAATGGGCAGCAAACCTTAAACCCTAATCGAGCAACCAATTATTCACTCCTATTCCATTTAACGTCGTCGTCATCGTTATCAATTTAATATCAATTCGATACTAAACTTGTATTATATAACAGCAATGTAACGATGTCGATTGTTTTTTAAATCACATCTTTAATAACACTGTGCTACACCAAAATTATTCAGGAGTTTATATGTACCCATCTAGTTTTGTTGGATTCCATATAGACCGAAAATAGTTTTTGTTTGTTAGGTCACTTCGTAAAGTGATTCTATAACGGTAAATGCAGTAAAAATGTGTTTTTAGAGTTTCAAATTGTAAGAGTCTTCTTTGTTTCCAAAAATTTCCATACATTTTTCATTCTGTTTGAAGAGCATTTTTTATCTTTCAAACAAGGCATGCTTTTTAAAACTCGGTTAATAAATGGCTAATATATAGTGGTGCAAAGACACGCTCTAACATGCTTATGGGATACCAAACAATATGGATATTTATTATTGTGAACAAATAACGCTAAGTAAGCTTTGCAAAATGGGTAACTAGAAATTAATCGGTTAAAAAATTTAATAAATATGCTATGTTTTGTGTTTTGACTTTTTTGCTTCTTGCTAAGAAATTGCATGTTTTTTTCTGCTTTTTATAAACTTCTTTCTGAGTATCGCGCTTTAAAGACCAGCAATAGTTAGAAAGCATATTGATTTTATTTTTTACCTATATAACGCTGTTCAATTCTAAATATTTCCTGGTGAAATCGTTCACCTTGCTCATCACTCATCTTTCCTAAATTTGATGGAATGAGCATGCAGATGGTGTAGTATTATTGACATTTTGCAACCTAGCGCATGTTGGGCAGACATCATATTGTTTACTATCTGGTCATAATTTTCAATTTCTGTGTTTCCAAGAAAATTTTGCCACACTGCAGTAAACCATTCCATGCGTTTTTTTCTTCAAGTTTCATATTTTGCATGAAGTTTTCATCTCTTACCAATTTCCGTATTTGCAGACCAAAAGATATCTGTTAATTAAAAATTGCTTTTTATTGTGCATGCGTTCATAATATACTTTTTATCTTCTTTTAATTTTCCGCCCGTTATTCGTGGTCAAACTTGTTCAAGGTATTTAAATGCTGGTACATTTTTATCAAGTGCTTTTATGAGGTGCGTTTGTAACTCTCAAATTGTGAGAGTTGGAAAACAATTATAATTGAATATAAAATTTTCCCAAATTTATTTATAACTTGTTTCATTAACACATATACATATACAAATAAAGGGTCCGCCACATAATTTTTTTTTTTTTGAAAACGCTATATAAAAAACTATTGAATATTTTCTCAAATTTCTTTTTTTTTTTGAAAGTACAATCCTTCCGGTTAATAATGGAAAATAATTTCATTCAAATGGCTGCCTCGGCTGGCCATGCAGTAGCCTACACGATTGGTCCAATTTTTAAGCACATTATCGATTGTGTGCAGCTGTATTTCACCAATGGCTTCACGAATATTGTCCTTTAAAGCGTCAATTGTCTCTGGCTTGTCGGCGTAACATTTATCTTTGCCGGCACCCCACAAATAATAGTCCAATGGTGTCAAATCGCAGCTCCGAGGTGGTCAAACGACATCAGCTCTGCGACTGATAATGCGATCTTCAAAAACAGGGAGCAAAACATCGAGTGTAGCTTCGGCTGTGTGGCACGTAGCGCCGTCCTGTTGAAACCAAATGTTGCCAATATCCTCCTCTTCAATTTTTGTGAACAATAATTCGTTCAACAGGGCCGGATAACGATCGCCATTGACTGTAACGGCCACTCCTTGCTCATTGGCCCAATTATGCCTCTGGACCAAAATCCGCACCAAACAGTGACTCGTTTTGTGTGTATCGGCTTTTCAATGTAAGCGTGCGGGTTTTCTGTGCCCCAAATGCGACAATTTAGCTTGTTTACATACCCGCCAAGATCGAAATGAGCTTCATCTGAAAAGATGATTTTTTTTTTGGCAAAATAGGCATCTTCTGTAAGTCGATCGCAGGCCCACTTAGCGAAGCGAAAACGCATTGGATGGTCAGTTGGCTTCAACTCCTGAACCAATTGGACTTTGTATGGCGTCATACCAAGGTCTTTATGCAAAATTCGTCTCAATGATGTCTCCGAAATGTTCAATTGTTGAGAACGGCGGTGAATTGATGTTGATGGCGCTTCACGCACACTTTCTGCCACAGCAGCAATATTCTCGGGTGTACGCACTGTTTTTGGCTTTTCACGCTTTGGTTTATCGATGAGGATGCCAGTTTCTTTCACTTTTTTCACAAGATAACGAACATACGGAGCTGACGGTGCCTCTCTTGTTCCAAAATCCGTACGCAATTTTCGCACACACTCTGCAATATTACCTTGATTTTCAAAGTAATGTCGCCATATTTCCCAGCGTTGAGTATACACAACCATATTCGTTCAGCGGAAGGATGAAACTAACTATATGTCAAATCAGACGAGCTAAGTGTCACCATTCACGAAATAAGCACTAAGAAATAAGATAGATGGCGGACCCTTTATTTATCATTGTTATCTTTAATATTTTTGCTTTTCTATTTTTCTTAATTATGTAATGATTAAATTTTTATGTAATATTAAATATTGTTGAATATTGTTAAACGTAGCTTCACAAATTGCCATTAAGCTTTTCTAATCATGTAGTGTAATTATTAGACTTAATGTATTGTTGTATAGGATAACAATAAGATGAATAAATAAATAAGGTCAATGATAGGTATACCAACAAATAAATAAAAATGTTTTTGTGTTTTGTAGTAGTATAGTCAAAAAACACGCAAAACTGATGTTTCATTTTTAGTGTCATCGTCTGTGGTAAAAACCAGAGTACAGAAGAATTCATATCGTTGTAAAATGTAAATTAATTGAGATATAAAAGCAATTTTAAATATTAAGGATACAAATGCGATAACCGATATATTTTTGAGGAAAAATATAATTTTTATTTTTGTTTGTTAAGTTATGTGTGTTAATTTTTAATTTTCGGAAACAAAACGACGTAAATCATCGAAAGTATGAAAATATTAAATATTGAAATATCTAAGTCAATCAGTTAAATTTAAAAAATACAGTTAAAATAGCACTAATTTTAAATGATTTAAACTGCACAAACCAAGCAAAAAAAAAAAAAAGAAACGACTAATGGAAATCATGATTTCAAAACTAATTAATGGAATATTACTGCCAGAATAGATAAAAATAACTTCACCATTTCCAATTCAATTTCAGAAATTTCCACCATTTCCAATTAAATTTCAGAAATTTCCAATTCCATTTAAAAAATTTCAAATTGTATTTCAGAATATTCTATTGTATTACAGATTTTTTCAATTCAAATTCAAGAATTTTCAACTGTATTTTAGAAATGACCATTTGTATTTGTCTATTTTGTAATTTCTGAAATACAATTGGACACTTCTAAAATATAATTGGAAATTTCTAAAATACAGCTATAAAATTTGGAAATCTAAGTACGTAATGAGAAATTTAAAAAGTTTGTAATTCTCTCGTTGTATCACACAATTTACCGTTTCCAAAAGAGAGAGAAACGCGTTAAAATTCTCGCGGTTATTCGATTAGAAATGATAATGTAGTGCATGTAGTGCGAACACACCCAAACAAACAGAAATGCAAGCAATGAAATCAATTATAAAAACACAAATAAAGTATGACCGAAAATTTATTATGCAGTTTCAGGTGTTAATTGAATTGGGTCACTAGAATTGTATTAAAAAAAATAATAATAATTATGAAATTTGAATATTCACATGACCCAAATAAAAAGATAAACAAAAATAAGTAAGGGAAATGATTATTAAATATAGAATAAGAAATATTATATAAGCTGAAGAAAATTGTAAATAAATAAAGAAATAATTCTGACTTCAAATTTTAAAGTTTGTTTTATTTTTCAAAAACTTCGGCAATTAACTTTGCCATAATATAGAGCCGTCTGCTACTCTAACGCTCTCAAATTAAAACAAGAGTACTACAGGAACGTAGTCAGAAGTTATTACAAGGAACGTAGTCAGAAGTTATTACATGGCGATCCTGCCAAACCAATGGATACAGAAGAGTTAGAGGCAACCAGACAGGAGATCGACCAGTTATTTAAGTGTTTTAGTGGGAGTATTTACTAGAGAATTCCAGAGACCCCCAAGTATAGTGCCAGCAAAAAAAGATACTCATCCAAGAGTATCTTAAACGCCTGCAGAAGTCCAAGGCGCAGGTACCAAGACCCGAAAGTCCAAAGAAGGAAGAGAAGCAAAAGAAAAGGGGCGGTTAAGAGGCGGAAATTCTTTGCAGAAGTCTACCGAAAGGTCCATTTAACCGGCAACAAAGCCGAAAAATCCAAACTTTTAGATGAAATCCGGACTATAAGAAAAACAATTAAACACATTTTTTAAACATATGTATATAATAACTACATTTCAAAATGGGTTTTCAAAACAAGCCATCATTGTAAATGAAAACAACAACGGAGTGCTGACAGGATCTCAGGATCATATGCAGCAGATAATTCTGAATTTTCTAGTTGTTTTGGTATTAGGAAATTAAATGAATATTATAAGGACTATATGAGAAAATGGCAATCAAATTTACAAACAAAATAGAAAATGTTTAATAAATGGATAGATTAATAGGTATTTATATATTTATAAGTTTTTCAAAGATTAACTGCCCGTTCGCCGATATCGAACGTTAACGTTCGCATAGAAAATTACATTTAAAACAAAAACAATTTTAAAATTTTTTTTTTGTTTTAAATGTTATTTACTATGCGAACGTTAACGTTCGATATCGGAAAACGGGCAGTAAGAAAGAAGCCACAACCTTAAATTAAATCCAAATAAATGTAATTTTTTGAAACCAGAAGTGGCTTATTTAGGGCATCTTATTACAGATAAATGAATAATGACAGACCCGAGTAAGTGTCAAGCACTTGAAACTTATCCAATACCAAAGAATGCGGATGATACAAGAAGATTCATAGCTTTTTGTAACTATTAAAGACGCTTTGTTCGAGATTTTGCACAGACAGCTTAACCTATCAATGAATTATTAAAGAAAAACCAACAATTTATTTGGTCAGAAAATTGCCAAAAATCTTTTGAAATGTTAAAATCTATAGTTTCAAATCCACCAATATTACAATACCCAGATTTTTAAAAGAATTCATCACGCATCCAATTACGTGTTAGGAGCGGTACTTTCACAAGGTGAAATAAATTGCGATTTACCGGTCTCATACGCAAGCCGTTCTCTCAATAAACATGCAATTAACAAGCCCGTGATAGAAAAAGAACTTTTAGCTATTCATTGGGGAATCTCTCATTTTCGACCATACTTATACGGTAGAAAGTTCAAAGTGGTAACTGACCACAGACCACTAGTATCATTGCTTACTCACAGTAACCCGTCATCAAGATTAACTAGAATTAGATTAGATCTCATGGATTACGATTTCGAAATCATATATAAGCAACGAAAAATTAATACTAATGCCGATGCATTATCAAGAATCAAAATAGATTCTAATGATTTGAAAGGTATTATGACAAAAAAATATAAACGTGATGACTAGAAAACTGACTGAAGATTTGAAGAAAAATGGCTACTCTACTGATAAAGAGAGTACTTCGATTAGCAAAGATGAAGATAATAAGAAAAGAAACAGTGACAGAGAGACCGATCACATCTATATATGGACTAGCATTTCGTTTTCACAAATTAAAGGATATCCAAGGTTACATTTTGTAATAGATCAAATGAATAAGGGCATGCCAAAAGTTGAAAATTTTAGGAATCGCGTAATAGTATCTTGTTATGAAAATGCATACTCGAATTTAGGTTCGGTCTTGCAGAAGTTAACCAAATTCTTACGGGATAATCAAATATTTACAGTAACGCTAGCGAAAGATGATACGATTTTCAAACTCATATGTGAGGAAAAATTAAATAAAATTTATAATAGCATGCAGAAAAAAGATAAACATAGGCAGAGACCAATAGAAATAATATTATTTAAAAAACCAGAAAAAATACTGGAAAGAGATAGACAAAAAGAGATAATAAAAGAATATCATGAAACTCCATACGGAGGTCATGCGGGAGTACGTAAAAAAAGATTAAAGCAAAGGTACATATGGAAAAATATGTACAAAATGATCAAAGATTTTATCAGTCATTGCGAATTTTGTAAAAGAAACAAAGTCATTAGGCATACCAAGGCACTATGGATGCCAATCGGGACTGATTTTTGGAAATCCCGGGATTCGGGATTTTGGAAATCGCGATCCCGAAAATCCCGGATTTTTCGGGATTCAGGATCAATGTGTTTCTTTAAGAATCTACTTTTTTTTAATAAACAACACTTTTTTAATATTCAAAAGTTTTTATATACGTAACATAAATTTTTAAAAATGAAGACAACAAAACAATTTATTTTATACATATGTTTATGACACTGGCTCACCCATGATCAAACTGATCAGATTCTGAAAAAAGCTTAAAAAATATAAGTATCTCTCAGTTTTTCTAGGTCAATTCATTTCGGTTTTTTGACAGCAATTAAATTTTTAATATGAATTAAGTTGTGACGACATTAATACACTGCAAAGTGTAGTCCCTCATCGATCTCGATAGCTGAGTTAAAAACTGTAACACTATGTCGACTGCAGAGCAGTACACCTCCAGGGTGAGGGCGAGATTGATAATCAATAATTTAAGTACGTTTGAAATTTTTTTGAAAACAAATTGTTTATACAAATGTTTCTTAAAACAGATTTCAAGTTTAAATAATTTTTTTATGAATACATCAGATAGTGTTTATTTATAAAAAAAGTTATTTTATTTACCGTATGTTTTTTAAGAAAATTTTTTATTATTATTATACCGGAAGGAATATGAGCTATTTCATATATATAACGACTTATTTGTTATAATTTTATCAAATTTTATTCCTTAGTTTCTGAATGTACTTTAATGGATCGTGAATAATTTTTATTTTTTGCTTGATACTCGTATATAACAATCTTTCTATATTTTGCATAAAAATAATAATTTTTATTTTAATTGGATCGTGAATAATTTTTATTTTTTGCTTGATATATAACAATTTCTATATTTTGATTTCTATATTTTGCATAAAAATAATCGTTTTTATTTCGGTATTATGTCTTAAGCCAAATCTGAACTTGCTAATCGCAATTGTAAAAAGGCAAAATACAAAAATCCAGAAATAGTCGCATGTCGCGCTCGTTGAAGATAGACGTGTTTTCAAAGCTCGGCATATGGTTTATTTTTTATAAAAACGTGAACAAATAAAGTATTAAAAAAAGTAAATACAAGAAAAAGATAAAGAAAAAAATACATGTATATATACATACATACATAAACACACATATTTTTTTATTCTCGGTGTTGATAAACAATAACAAATAAGAAGAGTACAACTGTAAACAGTAAAAAAAAAAAACTCTTATGAGTTCAAACAGTAGAAATGCATATATCACAGTGAGTGTTAACGAAACAAATGCAGAAATAAAAAAAAGAATCGATGATAGCAAATACCTAACGGCTAAACCTATTACTCGCACGCGATCCCTCTCACCTTTAGTATTTAATAATACGGTAGACACACTAACAAATATAAAACCTTCAACCGTTGCCTCAACGGCAAAAACAATTTTAATAAGTGATAAAAATATTAACCCTCAATCAGGCATAATAGAAAACTCAGTATCGCCTTCGGTGTCTAATAATACGGTTGATTGTAATACAATAAAAAATATAGAACCTGCAAGCGGTGCCTCAGCGGCAAAAACGATTTCAATAAGTGTTGAAAATATTACCCCCAAATCAGGCATGATGGAAAACTCAGCCCCACAAGTAAAAAGTGGTCAAAAGCCCCCAGTACAAGTAGGTATTGATAGGTACATAACAGTGCTTAAACGGGGTCGCAGCCCAACCTCTTCAGCAGTTGCTTCGGTCTCAAAAGTCTTAAAAGATGGTACAGCTGATAGAACAAGTTCACAAAATCGTTTTGCAATTCTAGATGAGGAATCCCCGGAAGCACAAAAAGTTATCAAAACTTCTAAGCCACCGCCGATATATCTTAGAGAGCAAAACTCAAATGAATTAATAAAGAATTTGATCTCGGTAATAGGTGAAAATTCTTTTTATGTAGCGGCAATAAAACGGGGTAGTATTAATGAGACAAAAATACAAGTTAATCGTGGAGATGATTTTCGTAAGGTAATAACAAAATTTGAAGCACTTAATAAGAATTTTTATACATATCAACTGAAGAGCAGTAAAGGTCTTCAAGTAGTGATGCGTGGACCCAGGTGAGATAAAAACGTTTTTAGAAGAGAAGGGCTTCAAAATAAAAAATGTAATAAACATTAAAAATAGAGAAAAAAAATCCCCAGCCACTATTTAGAGTGGAGTTAGAACCCGGCGACATTAAGCTTAAAAAGAACGAAACGCACCCCATTTACAATCTGAAATATATCCTGTATAGAAAAATAACAATAGAGGAGCCGCACAAAAGGAATGGTCCCGTGCAATGTTTAAACTGCCAAGAATTTGGTCACACTAAGGCATACTGTCATCTAACCCCTGTTTGCGTCGTATGTGGAGAATTACATGGTACAGCTCTCTGCGATAAGTTTAAAAACGACCCCAATGTAAAAAAATGTAGCAACTGTGGTGGTAATCACACTGCCAACTATAGAGGATGCCCTGTATACTCTATCGTCAAGCGCTCGGTTTGACCGAAACCGCAGGCAACAAATCAAGTTTACATTCATGGCGTTCAGGTACCGCAGCCTAGTAATAACAGAACATCCTACGCTAACGTCTTAAAATCAAATCATATGCCAATGCAAGGTGAGTTGCCAAATAATGATGAAACTCCAGTTTCTAATTTAAGTTGTCTAGAGAAAACCATGGAAACATTAGTACAAACAGTAAATAACTTTACAAACACAATGGGTAATATGATGCAGGAAATGTTAAGAATGCAATCGATGTTATTGCAAGCTGTACTAAACAAGCCATGAACTGTTTAAAAATTTGCTTTTGGAACGCAAACGGCATCCGCCAACATAAAAATGAAATAGAATACTTCCTTAAAAATAAACAAATTGATGTTATGATGGTTTCTGAAACTCATCTGACCTCAAGAAACACGTTTAAAATCAATGGTGATATATTATATGATACCAAGGACCCTCGAGGTAGAGCTTGTGGAGGTTCTGCTATTTTGATAAAAAACCGAGTAAAACACTACTTAATGTGTGATCATCGTGAATATTATCTCCAAGCAACGAGCATTTGCGTTGAGGAATTATCTCGAAACCTAGTAATTTCATCATTATACTCCCCACCTAGATTTTCAATATCAGAAAGCCAATATAATAAATACTTCAAATCATTAGGACCCTGCTTTCTGGCTGCTAGCGATTATAGCGCGAAACACACTTTCTGGGGGTCACGACTTATTACACCTAAGGGTCGTGTTTTGTTTAACACAATTTGTAAAATGTGGTCTCGAGCGGACAACCAACATATTGGCCTACTGATCAGCAGAAAGTTCCAGATGTCATAGATTTTGGCGTGGTTAATAACATCCCCATAGACACGATTCATGTGGAAGCGTCCCTAGAATTATCTTCCGATCACACTATACTATAATGAATCCAAATAGAATCGTATCTCCGTCTGGTTACTTATCGACCTCAGCCTCACAAATAAATTGGTTAAAATATAAAAAATATCTTAGTGCCCATTGCACAGAAAATATTCCGCTTAGCACACCGGAGAACGTGGATCTCGCTATTGTTAATTTTGACAGTTATCTCAAACTAGCTGTTCAACATTCCAGCATAACCCTCAAAAAAACCAAAAACAAAATCATATATTCTACAGATGTCGAGCGTCTATTGACTGAAAAAAGGAGAGTTCGAAGAGATTGGATCCCCCCAACTTAAGACTTTATTAAAAGAGTGCACAAAAAGGCTGAGAAAGCTACTGCAGTCTCAGAAAACCGCTTCCCTGGAAAAATATCTTAAGGGACTTGATGCAACTCCACAATCAAACTACTCATTATGGCGTGCAGCTAGAAGCCTCAATAGACCAGTTACCTCTAAGCCACCATTGAGAAACTTGAATGGAAGCTGGGCAAGAAATGATATTGAAAAAGGAAATCTGTTTGCTACTCATCTGAAAAATGTATGTACCCATAATATATTTCACGATATACCAGTCGAGTTACCGCCTGTAAATGCTAGAGCAGCTATTCCCCTAAGATTCGAGTTTAAAGAAATCGAAAAGGCTATTCGGGATTTAAACACCAAGAAGGCACCCGGTATTGATAAGATGAGTAATAAAATGCTTTTGGAGCTACCAAGTATAGCGAAGAAAATTATTCTTGTTATTTTTAATGCTATTTTACGCCTTCAATACTACCCTCAGGAATGTAAGGTTTCCTTAGTAACCATGATACCAAAGCCAGGAAAGGATCACATAAAAGTTGAGTCATACAGGCCTATTAGCTTATTATCTAATATTTCCGTATTAGCTAAAATAAAATCTAATTTAATGAACAATTACATTGGCCAAGCAACAGAAATAATATAGAAAAAATATATTTTTTATAAAAACATGACAAAAATTAATCTAATTAATTTATCCATATTTACATAAGCATTAAATGAAAAGCAGAATCTCATTTGAGAATAACTCGAGTTATCTTCATCTGATTAATTTTTAACGCTGTCTCTATTGCGCATGTAGTGTGAACACCAAAAAAAAAAAAAAAAAAAAAAACAGAAATGCAAGCAATGAAATGAATTAAAAAAACACACAGAAAGAATGACCGAAAATTTATTATGCGGTTTCAGGTGACTGGTGTTAATTCAAATGGGTCACTAGAATTGTTTAAAAAAAAATAATAATAATTAAGAAATTTGAATATTCACATTACCCAAAAAAAAAGATAAACAAAAATAAGTAAGGGAAATGTTTATTACATATAGAATAAGAAATAGTATAATAAGCTGAAGAAAATTGTAAATAAAAATTGAAGTAATTCTGACTTCAAATATTAAAGTTCGTTTTATTTTTCAAAAACTTCGGCAATTAACTTTGCCATAATATAGAGCCGTCTGCTACTCTTAGGCTCTCAAATAAAAGCTAGAGTACTACAGGACCGTAGTCAGAAGTAATTACAATAAACAAAAATAATTTTTTAAACATTGATTTAGTTTTAATAAAAATATTCACTTTTTCGACGCGCTTTCAAGAAATAGCCTGCAATATATAAAAATGTACAAAAACTCGTATTAAGAACATAAGTTACTAAGTGCTGTTGTGGTTTAGGGGTAATGTCGTGCTTTGTGACCCTGGATGTCAGGGTTTAAATTCCGTTTTTTCCAGTATTTTTTCTTTTAAATACAATTTTGTTAAAATTTTTAATTTAATTTTATTTTTTTTATTCAGTTTCTTTTTTAAAAAGGTTGTAAATTTTTGAAATAAAAAATAAAATACATTTTTTTTTTTACCAGCTTGCTAATGATTATTTTGACAAAAACCTCTAAACCAGTTATTTTTATACATAATTTTCTAAAAATAAGCACAGATATAGAAAGCTGAGAAACAGCTGATCTTTAAGATAAGCCCTCTTTCAGCGATACAGGTCAACTTTTCATCAATTGCAATAAATATATCCAAGAAACTACCATTTTTCGGATTTCCTGAGCACCAAGTTTTTGTGTCAAAAACTAGAAGCTCGATTTTGATTTTAGCACCATGTTTTCTTAAGGAAAAGTTCTTCGAATTTTCCGTAGATTACGATTTTGCTGTACAGTTCGTCCCTTTTTTGGGCCCGAACAAATTGACCCACCCTAATATACATATATATCATATGGTTGGAATCGAATCAAATGATGAAAAAATTATATCAAATAAATAATGAGAGTCTGCTGGAAGCAAAAATCAAAGGACCTCCAGATGTTGCCATTTATTCTTGGAAAGTCTTAGCGTTTGGGAGTGCAATGGGTTATGTCCTATGTGGCAGAAGCTGATAGTCATACTTAATATAGGTTTTGTAATACATATGCATATGAATTCGGTTTATATTAGTTTTACAGAACTGTTTTTCTTTTTACTTATGTTTGATCACTAATTTTAGTCTGATCACTAATTCTACGTATACGTTCACCATAGAGTATGAAACAGAATTACCAATTTTGATGTTTAAAAATATTTATATGTTCTTAAAAAATATCAAATACTCTGCTAATTTTTTATTGAGTGTGATTATTCATTATGTTGTTTAAGAAAATTATACACTTGATTTTTAATTTTGTTCATAACTATATTTTTTTAAGGTAGAAGTTTAAAATTTTTAAAAAAAACTTTAACGTAAATCGTAATCAATAAAAAAGTCAATTTCAAATTGTTCAATGATACATTGTTTTGCATTTTTGCCAACTACATGTATATTTTTTTTTTAAATCAATTCTTTGATGGTTTAAATTTTGCTTATTTTCGTTGAGAAGACATATAGGCAAACCTTATTGAAAAAAAACTACAAGTACTCAACACAAGTATTTTGTTCTTGTAAAAAAATTTTGGTTTTACCAACCAAAACGGTGGGGTTTTTTCGTTGACAACTATTTTCTTAAATAGGTAAAAAATATATGACATTTGCTCTTATGTATAAAGGTTATTTACACATAAACTGTAGCATAACAAGCCTTTTTTAGTTTTATTTCAAATATTTTTAACCAACTTAAGAAAAGATTTGTCTCAGCTCAGTAAAGAATGAAAAATTATCAACAAATTATTATTCATTTCATGTTGTAAAATACCTTTCTTCATAAAAATAATTTAATGAAAATTAAATTCAATGATTTTTAGCCTGATTAAAATATCAAAATTTGTATTAAAACCATTAACAGTTCAATAAAATAACCTTACACAACATAATGAATACTCACACTCAAGAAAAAATTAGCAGAGTATTTGATATTTTTTAAAAACATATTCATTTTTTTAAACCTCAAAATTGGGAATTCTGTTTCATACTCTGTGGAGAACGTGTTAGTGGAATAAGTGATCAAACTGAAAATGATTGCATAACTAAAAAAGAAACAGAGCGCTGTAAAATTAATATAAACCAAATATATATACATTGGTTCAAGCAAATTCGCAAAGCTCGTTTTTGCGTCCCATATTGAATTCCTAAATTTATATCTTATGCCTACCTGAATTTATACTTTATCTTTACCTGAATTTATATTTTATGTTTTATTTTTCTTTATTTTTTTATATACGGATATTGTCTGTTAAATTCAGTTTCTTTATTATTTGCTATTAAACCAATTAACGCCTTACATTGTATTTTTCAAATTAACGGATTAGTTAAGCCATGCAAAATGGCGCCGAGCAGACTAGGAGCCAAGTAGACATATTAAAACTAATGTGGCCAAAAAAATTAGGTTAAAATATTGGTAATTGTGGTCGTGCCATGTTGTTAAACACAACTTTTTTTTTAAAATTCAGAAAGAAGTGATTTTTTTTATATTTAATCCAAAAGAAATTATCATTGCTCAAAAACTATCATCGATAATGACCTGCTGGCTTTTTTGCTATGTTTAAAAAAGTATTATGCGCGACTATTGTGTTATTTATATTTGAGATGTTAAGACATATTTTCTAAACTACTATATTTTTGTCAAATTTCAGCTTTAGTAGAATAGAACTTTTGCGGATCAAAAGGGATTAAGACGGTAAAAAAACTGAGAGAAAGGTGAAAGTGTTTTCTTTAACCCTGTATATACTCTTGTACCCGTCTGTTTAACACTTTTTTAATTTTAATGAAATTACTCCCAAAAAAATTTTTTTTTTGTTTGAAATTTTTTTTTACAAGTTTTTTTTTATTCCGCAAAAATGTTTGCATAAGTAACAGAAATCATGTGCTATTATTTTCAAAAAAATTTTATGATATAGGGAATATTGATCGTGATCGAACAGAATACAGGTAGTACATATAAAAAATGTTATTATTGTTACACAATCAGAAAAACGTATAGCTGCCCTGATTCATCCTTATCCGTTACACTATCCGTTAATCCCTTAGAAGGGGTTTTTAAATTTTTTTGGGTCTTCTTATTTTATCTGTTTTTTTTATGACTCTAATAATAATATATGACCCCATAACTATGCAATGCGTTAAAAGTATGAACAGGTTTAAAAGCAAGGGACATTCGGATGCAAACTCAGTGGATATAATATATCTGAACAATAACAACGTTTTTCATAAAAACATGGAGAGCTTCAGCTATAAAGAATTGGCCGCAGAGTATTTTAGAAACAAAAACGAGGAAGATGGTAAAAATTACATTCGAAAAAAAGGAAACTTAAATTCCTATAGCACTGAAATACAATTGGACTTAGAAAATAAATTTTCTAAAACAGCGATACAGGAAAGTTGATTACAGTAAAGATAGATTTTATAAGAGCTTTGCAAACTGGTTTAAGAACGAACTTTCTTTCCAGATAGCTTTATCATGGAGAATATGTCATTAAATATCAGTTGGTGCCACTAGGAGATTTATCAGAGGAAGCTCAGGAAAAAAGCATTATTGATTTTATAGAGAGCACAATACTACAAAAATTTCACGAAATTCCATAAATGAAGATCTATTTAATATATTATTGGCAACGCAGATCCGTTCATCTCCAGTATTTGAAATCAAAGGAAAGTGGAATATCGGGATTAAGATAAAGAAGTCAAAAAACTACTAAAGAACAGAAATAACACAGACTAGAATATGGAATATTTGCAATCAATCTTTCAATTAAATAAACAATAATTATAATTCATTAGATCTAAGACAGACATTGTATTAGTAAAAATAATAATAAATAGAACCACACATTGTTACAAAAGCTATTAAAATCTATTGCTGCTTTTATTTTTAAAAGGTTTTTTATCCACATATGTATGAAATGTTTTAATAAACAAGAAATATTCAAAAAATAAATACCTATATTTTCGTATAAAAATTTAAAAAAAAAATCAGAACTCAGCGGATTTATTTTGCTAATATTAACAAATTTTACAGCAAAAAATAATAGATTCTTCTGTAGTAATAGCAAGATTTTGTTAACGAATTTGACAGCAAAAAATTGTTAATTTTTTAGTAATAATAGAGCAATTCCATATGAAAACGATCAAAATTGGCAAATTTTTTGACGACCCCTCTCCGATTTTAAAATAAATAGTCTCAATCGATTGCCCAGCAAAAAATAATGTACCTACATATTTTTTTTTTTTTATAGTGACTGGTTTAGTGGTGGTGTACACCACTGTCATGTGACAAAATTAAAGAATTCTTCATAAGGGACCTCATTGAAAGTTGTTAAAAAAAAAACTACTAAAGCGATCGCAACGAGTGATAGCTCGTTGGAAAGGTATTGAATCAGGCTTTAATTAAAAAATTAAATTTTCCTAATTTTTCTTAGAAATTTACCTTTAAATTTTCCCAAGAAAATTAAATTTTCCGATTTTCCACAGAAGCTCCTAAATTTTCCGGCTAATTTTTTTTTTTTTGGATTCCTCATTATTTTTGCTTTAAGAATCAGCAATAAAAAAATGAGCCCCGACTCCTTGTTTGGACAGGAGAAGAGCATTTAAGAGACCACCTTGTTAAAAATACATTTTAAAAATTATTTTACAGTTAAAAATACATTTATGAAGAAAAAATCTTTCTTATTTTGCTGCTTATACTTAATTACAATATTTATTAAAAATTTCAATTGTCTTGGCATCATTATAAAATTAAAGTAACTTTAAATTTAGCACGTCGGCAGACGAAGAGTACCGCTTTACATTAATTGACATATCAGAAATATTTGGTATGAAGCAATGAAACTTTTGCGTTCCAGTTATAGTTTTGACATTATTATATCTGTTTTGAATTCGTCGCTCCATGGCATCGTGTTCTTTTTGAGTGCATAAAACTGTGTTAATGGCAATTTCCTTGCTTTGAATCCACGAAAACAAATGTTGTACATTTTAGATCTGGTCAGTATATGGCCTTTGAAAACTTGCCTTAGTCGCCCTGCGTTTTAGGGTTCCCCCTAACGCATCGCATTGGCCCTTACCGTGGGACGTCGCGAAAAAGTGCCACTCGACCTTGCAGTTTTGTTCTTCTTCAATTATGCAAAGATTGTAAAAATTTTTTTTATTCTTGTACTGAGCAGCCGCGCCGTCTGAGAAAAACGTTACTTTGTCGATTGCATCGAATTTTGATCTTAAGAATTCAAACAGTTTCATTTGAAATAAATAAACGGACACATAATTATGAGCTAAACTCTCCGCGACAACAACAAGGCTTACGGTCTGTAGTTCGTTATCTTCGTTTTTGAAATAAATGCAAAAAGGATGCACCGTGCACTGGTCGTTTGCCCAGTGATAAGCCTGAATTTCATCCTGAACGAGAAAAGTGTAATTCTCGGCAAAGTCGTTTATCACAATGAATTCATTTTGGGCTAATTTCTCCTTACTTTCCTTTAGAAATTTCGATTGCATCTCGGATATGAAATGGTGCGCCTTCAGTTCATTCAACTTGGATTCCGAATTCCTCGATGAATTCCGGAATCTGCTTTACCACGGTCTCAAGGGAACATCTGCCGCTGCTAATTATCCACTGTTTGAAATGCACCTCCTGAATTAACAGCTGTTCAAACTTTTCCGCCAAATATTGCTCTAGCTCGTCAATCTTCGGACAATTGTCGCATTTGGACAGATGACAATTTTCCGTGGGGTATGCGCACAACGACTTCGACAGGAGGTCCCTATATATTTCAATTTCACCGTGAAATACTTTCAATTTCTTGCATGGAAAGAAAATTAATTTGATGTTTTGATGAAACATGCAAACGCAGACTGAATTCGTTCCGTGCCTGTCTAATGCCAGCACGCATTCTTTTGGTCGTAGGATGGCAAACTTAGAAAATCCCACTTTTTCTGCTGGGTATTTCTCATTGAACTGATGGTATGCTTCGGATAGATTACATAATAATAATCTGCGCTGCTTGTGTACTTTTTCTCCATCTTCACGTGTACCTGGGCAGGCGCGGCTGTTGTCATCATTGCAGTAAAAATCTTGAATCAATTTCACCGTTGCTTCGCTGAGGGTCCTTGAGCCAAATTTCTTGGTGGGAGTCGCCAATATGCCCTTCTGTCGAACTAATTCTTTGCTTCTTCTCGCGATGTAAAAAGATGTTTGAAACTGTTCAGAAATCTTGCGTATAGACCATGATTGAGGCAGCACAGATAAAATGAGATATTTCTCCGGAAAAGTGGTCGCTAAATTGAATTTTCTTTTCAACTGCTTAATCATTTGTTTGCCGTCATCAACGTCATCTGCTTGACTGCATTCGTTATCAGAGCCTTCATCAAATATTGTCGCGATTGCACTCATAACCTTGCCTTTTTTCTCTTTCCTGTATGTTTCACTTCGCAACTTTCTTTTTCTAATAGGCGTTTCACCTAAAGTGGTAATAGCCTCATTCAAAGGACTCAAAGACATATTGACCATCGGAATGTCTGCCTCACTATCAGATGAAACATTTTGTTCACTTGTCATTTCACTCTCGGATTGTGGCTGCATTTGTTTCAATGCATTTGCTTGTTGAGACAAATCGATTTTACACTTGGGGCAAATGAATTCTGCTTCTTCACCGTATTGTTTATTTAATTCATTCATGTATCGCTTCGAAACACCAGTTAATTTTAATACTTTTATCTTTTTCGAACGATGTCCACTCTTGTTAAACGGATTGCAGCAAAATTTATTCATTTTACTTTAAATTGTCTTTACAGCTTCACTCTTTACTTTACAAAAAAAAAACACTTTAACACTTTCACGTTTAGTATTCAACTGAAATTTGACTCAGAGTGTGTGAAGTATTTATATTTATTTTTTGGTAAAAAATAGGTAAAAAAAAATAAGCGATATTTGCGTTTCTTTAATAGGTAAATTTGCGTGAACTACTGGTCATAAAATGTTTTTTAAAAGGGACTTAATTGGTTACTGCCAATAAGCCGACCACAGGTCATAAAATGTTTTGCAAATTTTTTAAATTACCAGGTAATAAATATTTCGCCATATTTATGGAAAATCCGTGTTTTATGACTTGTTTCTGCACGTGTCATTTTAGGCGAAATATTTATTACCTGGTAATTTAAAAAATTTACAAAACATTTTATGACCTGTAGCCTCAGTCGGGTTTGGTGTGCCATTGCATGCCACTGCTGCTATTATCCATGGATTTATGGCCGATCTTGTGAAGGCAGGCAGACCATATTCACTACACACTCAACTTGGGGCTCTTAAAAAAAAATTGATTTTTTCTTCATAAATGTATTTTTAACTGTAAAATAATTTTTAAAATGTATTTTTAACAAGGTGGTCTCTTAAATGCTCTTCTCCTGTCCAAACAAGGAGTCGGGGCCCATTTTTTTATTGCTGATTCTTAAAGCAAAAATTATGAGGAATCCAAAAAAAAAAAATTAGCCGGAAAATTTAGGAGCTTCTGTGGAAAATCGGAAAATTTAATTTTCTTGGGAAAATTTAAAGGTAAATTTCTAAGAAAAATTAGGAAAATTTTATTTTTCAATTAAAACCTTTCCAACGCACTCGTTGCGATCGCTTTAGTAGTTTTTTTTTTAAACAACTTTCAATGAGGTCCCTTATGAAGAATTCTTCAATTTTGTCACATGACAGTGGTGTACACCACCACTAAACCAGTCACTATAAAAAAAAAAAATATGTAGGTACATTATTTTTTGCTGGGCAATCGATTGAGACTATTTATTTTAAAATCGGAGAGGGGTCGTCCAAAAGGTGATCGCTTTCATATGGAATTGCTCAATAGCAAAATTTCCAGTTGATTTTACTATTTCTTTTTTAATGTTAAAATTTTTCTTTAGTGTAAACATTAAATTTTTTTGAGTGTTCCATTATTACAAAAAATGTTAATGATTATTATTTAAATCCAAATATGACATTTTTAAATAATTAAAAATAAATAAAAAAAAAAAAACAATATATCACGCTAAAGTTAAAAAAATCTAAAGTTCCACTTTGCCCTTAAATTTCCCAATAACTACTCAACCGATTTTAATGAAATTGAAAGTGGAGAAAAGTTTAAGAATCTATCTGTAGATTAAAAAGGTTCAAAAGTTATAGATTTTTGGCCAATGAAAAACGATTTTCAGCCACTGTATGGCGATCCTCAAATAAATTTTTGTAACGAACCCTGGCAGCCGCGAGCTCTTCCCCAGCATTGAGTGGTAAACACGTCGTTAACAGCTTCTTTCACATAGGACTGTTAGCAATTTCGCAGCCTAGCCCATTACACTCCCAAACGCCAAGAATTTCCAAGAATAAATGCTAACATCTACAGGTCCTGAGATTTTTGATTCCAGCAGACCGCTGGATATTTATTGGATATAATTTTTTCATCATTTGTTTTGTTTCCAACCTTATGAGTTTATATATGTACGTTATATGGGCAAAAAAAAGTTCAAGTTGTACCCCCCTGAAAATTAACTTTGACTTGTTTTATGTAGATTCCCAAAATATTTTGGCTCTAGCAATTATTTTCCGTGATTTAAACCCCGTCAAAAAGGGGTCCAAAAATGGTTTTTTTTTATGAATAACAAATTCGATAAAAAAATTATATTAAATTGTTGATAAGAATGGACGTATTCAAAATAGAAAAACCAATTGCGATACTATAATAGAAGGTTAACGCAGGTATTCGGCAGAGAAAAGAACATCATTAAAAACCCATTTCATAACCACAAAAGGCATATATTTGTGCAGAAAGCACGTTTTATTAATAAATTTAGCGAAATCAACCCGTTAATGACCAATATTTTTAAGAGGAAAATAAAAAAAATATTGTGGAAAAAATTCAAGTCCAGTTGCAGGGTTGTCAGATTGGTTTTGAACTTTTTCGCCAAATTCAATGTCAAAAATCGCCAAAATCGCCAAAGCATTTATTTTTTAGTTTTTGACAATAATATACGTATGTATTTTTAGAATAATTAAAAATATTTTTTTATAAATCCCAAAAAAAAATTTGTTCCGTATCGCTAAAATCCGCCAAAATTTAAAAGAATCGCCATGATATAATTTGTTTAATTTTTATTTAGAACAAAGTAAAAAATGATTAGTGAACACAAAAAACGGGCATTGTTTAAAATATTTTATAGTAGAGTACTTAAAGCAACAAAAAAAAGAATGTTTGCGGTAAGAATTAAACAAATAGTTACAAGAGAAATGCAACATGTACTACGTAAAAACGTGTCGAAAACTTCATATCGCATTCTATTTCGAAGGCGAATTTTATTATTTCATTATTTCAACACAGGCATTACTAGTTGCAATAACCAGCATATAAAGAACAGCCAATGCAAGTTCCTTAAAATGGTACGTACCTGCCGTATCCTTGTTGATATAAATTGTTGGCCTATACTGATTTAAATTACATTAAATATCATCATTAAAATTCTGTACATCCAAAGGTACGTTAGGATTCATAAAAATCTTTAAAATATCTTTAACAACAACGAATTTTATCTGTGATAATTTCTCACATTTTATAATGGAAAAATGTTCATAAACTTTAATTATATTCATTTTTTAAAGTATTCTACTTATTTCTTTTTTCAAGAGCACATTTAAATGTGAAAAAAAAAATTTCTCGAAGATTTACATTATCTTCATCAGCCATTTCAACATAATTGAGTTTTAAATACTCAATACATATGAATTCATCAAATTTCATACATTGAAATACTAGCATAAAAAATATTGTTTCTTCGTATTGAATTTAACAAATTTTAAAACAAATTCATGGCTCCTCAAAAATAGCCAACAAAATCGCGAACTATTTTATAAATCGCCAAAAAACCACCATGTCGCCAAATCGAAAATTAGGTCGCCAAATAAGTTTGAAAATCGCCACGTTTGGCGAGAAATCGCCACATCTGACAGCCCTGTCCAGTTGTATACTTAAAAAGTAATTTATAATTGCCTTCAAGGCACATTTAACAAGACTTCATTAAAAACCAGTTGCTTATCTCCAGTGCATCCCGTTAAGGAAATACTTTCATTTGATATCAAATAGTGACAAAATTTAAGCCTTTTATGGCCAACATTTTTTTGAGGATATTTATTAGCAATATCTTTTGGTAAGCATTGAATAATTACTCTTCTGTGCCCCTAGCTGAAATATTATTTAACAAGAATTGACAAAATTCAAAGCACAATAACAGTTTTCGATGCTTTATTAACCACTTACAATTGTGCACAAACAATTATATATATTCACACTTTACACTTTATCACTGATCTTTACTTGCAATGTTCTTTTCTCTGCCGAATACCTGCGTTGACCTTCTATTATAGTATCGCAATTGGTTTTTCTATTTTGAATACGTCCATTCTTATAAACAATTTAATATACCAAAATCAAAAGAAAATACGTTTTAAAGCTATGATCAATGATTAATTACACTGTGCAAGAAATTGACACTTTTTTTTTGTGACAAGCTGGGCACCTGGCGTTTTAACATAATTCGGGTACGCTGAATCCAGTGGTGCCCGCAGTTTTTTAAGATTGGCTCTGGTTTTCGAGATATACCGTTATTTCAAAAATGGAGGAGGTTGCACAACATATGTTCGCGTAACTCAAAAACGCTTTAGCTTATTGAAAAAACTTAAAAAACCGAAATTCCGCAATAAAATTACCTTAAGGAAAGGCTAAACTTTTTCTAATCGCCACTGTCGTTTTAGAAACATAATTTTTTTTTTGCAAAAAAAATTTTTTTTTATCAAAATTTCGAAATTTTTGTTTCTTAAAAAATCATAAAAAATTGGAAAATAAAGCTATGCTTTTAATTTTCCTAGACGTATAAAAAAAAACGAATTTGCAAAGTTTATTTAATAAGCTTAACTGTTTTTGTGTTACGGTAATATATGTTGTGCAACCTACTCCATTTTCGAAATAGCGGTATATCTCGAAAACAAAAGCTAACCTAAAAAATCGGTAAGCACCATTGGATTCATCGTACCCGAATTATGTTAAAGCGCCAGGTGCCCGCCTGTCAGCTAGCCCAGTGTTATTATTAACACAAAGTTTATGATAATGATTAAAGTGTTCAATTTTGGATGTGGCTAATTGTATATTAATGTATATTAAAAAAATAAACTACCGTTTGCAACATATAGAAAAGGAAAAAACAATATCAACATAAAGAAAACGAACGAAATAACAAAATAAACAAACAACAATAATAACAATCCGCCAGTGATGGTCTTTTTTCGGTGTTGACCAGATCAGGGCTTTTATGGTCCTTTTATGGCATTGTCCATTGTGTACCCCCTATAACCATCTAACATATTCGTCTTAGTACGGATGTATTTGTGTTAATCGTTTTTGAACGGTTTTGGTGATGAAGGTATAACACTGATCCCCAAACAGTTTCTAAACGGCTTTTAGCGTACTTTGCGTTTACTTTGAATTTTTTTGTGTTGTGAAGAGAGGTCGGTTTCGAATCGAATTCTGTAACATACGTGGGCTGAGAATGAATTTTTTTTTCTGTATACGCTCACATTTGTCTCCATCGGCCAGATGTTTTCGCCTTATGTCAAACACAGGTATTTGAAAATTCTGATCCACTGGATTTCCAGATTCCTGGGTATCACCTTCTATCCCTATTTAATCTTCATCAGGGTCTTGCTATATATATACGCAATGAAGTTGTGTATCAATACCAGCAACCAATGGGCATGTTTGATGAGGAATTTAACTGTCTTTGCGTTAAATTCAAAATCAATACGCACTTTTTGAATTTCGGGTTTCTTTACAGAAGTCCAAATGCGGGAAGGGATATCACTTTAGCGCGCTTCGACTCCCTTTCCGACTCTATATCGAAGATTATTGAGAATTGTCCGGACAGTGAAATCTTTGTTGCTGGTCCACAATTCTTCTTGGCTTCACCACTCGGGCCGTACAACCTATGAAGGCCAATATGTTGAGCTTTTTGCTGCATATAATCACCTCGTGCAACTGGTGAATGTACCAACACTTATTCTATGTGTTGACGGCACCAACACAATACCCTTGACCTCTTCCTCTCTTCGCACCCTCAAAAGTACGAAGAAGGAAGTTCTAGCACCTCTCGGTAACTCGGATCATTGCACCATTTCCGCCTCTTTTCCGTTCTCCGAACTTCGCAACGTTTCACGACAGGCTATGAAACGATCAAAATTTGTTTACGGTAAAGCACGTTGGGTTGAACTCAACGACTTTCTTCGGCAGTTTTATTGGAAACTTTATTTCCTTGACAATGACGTCAATGCCATGGCGAAAATGGTTGAAAATGTTATTATGCTAGGAACGAAAATGTTCATTCCAGTTAAAAATGCTTCGAATAAACCTAGGTCTAAATCTTGGTTTAATCAGACCTGCAAATCACAATTAAACCGCTGATACTGAATTGCTACGCGAAATGGCATGTGCCAAAGTACTAAGACGGGAAACCCCTCTTTACGAGCAACGTGTTCATGCTGAAGTTCTTACTGCTCCCCGGGACAGTAAAAGCTTCTGGTCATTCGTTAAAATGGCAAGGGTTAATGCTAGTTCTTCAATACCATCTCTTTTAAAGGATGGCCAAACATTCACGAACCTGGTTGATAAGGCTAATTGCTTTGAAGAACTATTTGCAAATAATTCTAACTTACCAAATAGTAATCAACCACTACCCGAACTCGAAAAAGTATCCGTAACTATGCCTAAAATATTTTTTCGGGCTCGTACTGCTAAAAAGGTTCTTGCGGATCTCGACATGAACAAGTCTCCTGGTATACATGCACTGTTCTTGAAGCAGTGCTTTTTGACGCTAGCTCGTGCTTTAGCAAATCTTTTCAGTACTTTATACCATGCCGGTGAATTCCCCGTCTGCTGGAAAGTTGCTAATGTAACGCCAATTCCTAAAAAAGGATTGGCTAATAACCCTGACTATTACCGCCCAATTACAATTTTCACCTTTCCAAAGTTATGGAGAGTATGGTAAATCACCATCTGGTAAAATTTGTAGAGTTAAATTACCTACTAAGCGACCGCCAGTATGGCTTTCGTAGAGGTCGTTCTACTGGAGACCTATTTGTCCTGTTTCAGAAAAATGGTGTCGTTCCATTCACCATTTTGGCGAAAGTAAGGTAATTGCTTTAGATATTTCCAAGGCGTTTGACAGAGTCTGGCATGGTGTACTCTTGTCTAAACTTGTTGCATTTGGTGTCGGTGATAATTTCTCTCGATTTATATCGAGCTTTCTCAGAGATTGCACTATACGGGTTTTTATAGATGGGGTTTCATCAAACGAGTTCAAGATTCATTCAGGGGTGCCTTGCCCCTTCTTTCTTCTACTCTATTTCTTATTTTTCTAAGTGACCTCTTATGCCAAACTTCCAACCCTATCTATTCTTTTGCAGATGACAGCAACCTTTGCCATTCGTATTCATTTGATTACAGGCCAAGCGTGTCCGATGTTGGTGCTAAGAGACAGAACATGAATGATACGCTTGGCCGCGACCTAGACATAATCTCAGAATGGAGTCGTGCGAATAGGGTCTAATTTAATGCCCGAAATACCCAATGTTGCGTGCTGACGCATAAACGCGCGACAGATCAAGGTGCCTCATCTGTATATATGGGTGGTATAATTGTTGAGGAAACAGAATCTCTTGATGTGATATCCGATGGACAGAACATATATTTAAGGTGTCGAAAGGAGCATTCAAGTGCCTCGGTTTTTTGATACGGTGTAAGATATACTTCACTCCATCTGATCTCCTTACTATTTATACCACCTATAACCGACCGCGAATGGAATACAACTCTCATGTGTGGGCCGGTACTTCAAAGTATATTTTGGAGCTTCTTGACCGCGTGTAGGAGAGGGCGAAGGTTCTCATTGGCGACAGTAGGGTATCCAATTCTATTGACTTCTTTGAGCACCGTCGCAATGTGGGTTGCGTAATATTTCGTAATACACGGTTTTCCTCAAGAGCCCATCCTTTTGTGGTCGATTAGGCGGTGAGTCGTTCAACGCATTACAGGGAAAATTCGTTTCTTGGCCGGACTCTTCGTATGTGGAATAACCTTCCTGAAGAAGTCTTCCCTCTCACTTTCAGCATGGATAAATTCAAGTCGAACGTTCACAAGCACTACTCCCTCTTTCCTTCTTCCCATAACCTATTTTTATAGTTCCAACACAATACAACGCATTAGTAGAGGTCATCCCCTGAGTGCTGGCCCTTACTTTAATTTTATTTTGGCCATAGTAAAATTAGACGATAAAGATGAAATCCTAAAGACTTTTAACAAATATCATGAGAAAATTCTGTTCACAATTGAGATACAAACCAACACAGGAATTGCTTACCTAGATACGAAACTACGCATTAGTGGAAATAAAATAGCTTTCGACTGGTATGCAAAAGAAACATCATCGGAAAGAATCATGAATTTTCATGCAACACAACCATGGAACCAAATAATTAAAACTGCCACAAATTTTAATGACAGAGTACTTAACATTAGTGACAGACAACATAATAGAACTTTAGGCCGTATTAGCTAAAATAAAATCTAATTTAATGAACAATTACATTGGCCAAGCAACAGAAATAATATAGAAAAAATATATTTTTTATAAAAACATGACAAAAATTAATCTAATTAATTTATCCATATTTACATAAGCATTAAATGAAAAGCAGAATCTCATTTGAGAATAACTCGAGTTATCTTCATCTGATTAATTTTTAACGCTGTCTCTATTGCGCATGTAGTGTGAACACCAAAAAAAAAAAAAAAAAAAAACAGAAATGCAAGCAATGAAATGAATTAAAAAAACACACAGAAAGAATGACCGAAAATTTATTATGCGGTTTCAGGTGACTGGTGTTAATTCAAATGGGTCACTAGAATTGTTTAAAAAAAAATAATAATAATTAAGAAATTTGAATATTCACATTACCCAAAAAAAAAGATAAACAAAAATAAGTAAGGGAAATGTTTATTACATATAGAATAAGAAATAGTATAATAAGCTGAAGAAAATTGTAAATAAAAATTGACGTAATTCTGACTTCAAATATTAAAGTTTGTTTTATTTTTCAAAAACTTCGGCAATTAACTTTGCCATAATATAGAGCCGTCTGCTACTCTAAGGCTCTCAAATAAAAACTAGAGTACTACAGGACCGTAGTCAGAAGTAATTACAATAAACAAAAATAATTTTTTAAACTTTGTTTTAGTTTTAATAAAAATGTTCACTTTTTCGACGCGCTTTCAAAAATAGCCTGCAATATTTAAAAATGTACAAAAACTCGTATTAAGCGCATAAGTTAATAAGTGCTTTTGTGGTTTAGGGGTAATGTCGTGCTTTGTGACCCTGGATGTCAGGGTTTAAATCCCGTTTTTTCCAGTATTTTTTCTTTTAAATACAATTTTGTTAAAATTTTTACTTTTATTTTATTTTTTTTATTCAGTTTCTTTTTTTAAGCCCTCTTTCAGCGATACAGGTCAACTTTTCATCAATTGCAATAAATATATCCAAGAAACTACCATTTTTCCGATTTCCTTAGCACCAAATTTTTGAGTCAAAAACCAGAAGCTCGATTTTGGCTTAAGCACCATGTTTTTTAAGGAAAAGTTCTTCGAATTTTCCGTAGATTACGATTTTGCTGTACGGTTCGTCACTTTTTTGGGCCCGAACAAATTGACCCACCCTAATATACATATATTAACTCATATGGTTGGAAACGAATCAAATGATGAAAAAATTATATCAAACAAATAATGGGAGTCTGCTGGAAGCAAAAATCAAAGGACCTCCAGATGTTGCCATTTATTCTTGGAAATTCTTAGCGTTTGGAAGTGCAATGGGTTATGTCCTATGTGGCAGAAGCTGATAGTCATACTTAATATAGGTTTTGTAATACATATGCATATGAATTCGGTTTATATTAGTTTTACAGTACTGTTTTTCTTTTTACTTATGTTTGATCACTAATTTTAGTCTGATCACTAATTCTACTTAGGCGTTCACCATAGAGTATGAAACAGAATTATCAATTTTGATGTTTAAAAATATTTATATGTTCTTAAAAAATATCAAATACTCTGCTAATTTTTTATTGAGTGTGATTATTCATTATGTTGTTAAAGAAAATTATATACTTGATGATACGTCATTTTTAATTTTGTTCAAAACTATATTTTTTTAAGGTAGAAGTTTAAAATTTTTAAAAAAAACTTTAACGTCAATCGTAATCAATAAAAAAGTCAATTTCAAATTGTTCAATGATACATTGTTTTGCATTTTTGCCAACTACATGTTTATTTTTTTTTAAATCAATTCTTTGATGGTTTAAATTTTGCTTATTTTCGTTGAGAAGACATATAGGCAAACCTTATTGAAAAAAACTACAAGTACTCAACACAAGTATTTTGTTCTTGTAAAACAATTTTGGTTTTACCAACCAAAACGGTGGGGTTTTTTCGTTGACAACTATTTTCTTAAATAGGTAAAAAATATATGACATTTGCTCTTATGTATAAAGGTTATTTACACATAAACTGTAGCATAACAAGCCTTTTTTAGTTTTATTTCAAATATTTTTAACCAACTTAAGAAAAGATTTGTCTCAGCTCAGTAAAGAATGAAAAATTATCACCAAATTATTATTCATTTCATGTTGTAAAATACCTTTCTTCATAAAAATAATTTAATGAAAATTAAATTCAATGATTTTTAGCCTGATTAAAATATCAAAATTTGTATTAAAACCATTAACAGTTCAATAAAATAACCTTAAACAACATAATGAATACTCACACTCAAGAAAATATTAGCAGAGTATTTGATATTTTTTAAGAACATATTCATTTTTTTAAACTTCAAAATTGGGAATTCTGTTTCATACTCTGTGGAGAACGTGTTAGTGGAATAAGTGATCAAACTGAAAATGATTGCATAACTAAAAAAGAAACAGAGCGCTGTAAAATTAATATAAACCAAATATATATATATTGGTTCAAGCAAATTCGCAAAGCTCGTTTTTGCGTCCCATATTGAATTCCTAAATTTATATCTTATGCCTACCTGAATTTATACTTTATCTTTACCTGAATTTATATTTTATGTTTTATTTTTCTTTATTTTTTATATACGGATATTGTCTGTTAAATTCAGTTTCTTTATTATTTGCTATTAAACCAATTAACGCCTTACATTGTATTTTTCAAATTAACGGATTAGTTAAGCCATGCAAAATGGCGCCGAGCAGACTAGGAGCCAAGTAGACATATTAAAACTAATGTGGCCAAAAAATTAGGTTAAAATATTGGTAATTGTGGTCGTGCCATGTTGTTAAACACAACTTTTTTTTTAAAATTCAGAAAGAAGTGATTTTTTTTATATTTAATCCAAAAGAAATTATCATTGCTCAAAAACTATCATCGATAATGACCTGCTGGCTTTTTTGCTATGTTTAAAAAAGTATTATGCGCGACTATTGTGTTATTTATATTTGAGATGTTAAGACATATTTTCTAAACTACTATATTTTTGTCAAATTTCAGCTTTAGTAGAATAGAACTTTTGCGGATCAAAAGGGATTAAGAAGGTAAAAAAACTGAGAGAAAGGTGAAAGTGTTTTCTTTAACCCTGTATATACTCTTGTACCCGTCTGTTTAACATTTTTTTAATTTTAATGAAATTACTCCCAAAAAAATTTTTTTTGTTTGAAATTTTTTTTTACAAGTTTTTTTTTTATTCCGCAAAAATGTTTGCATAAGTAACAGAAATCATGTGCTATTGTTTTCAAAAAAATTTTATGATATAGGGAATATTGATCGTGATCGAACAGAATACAGGTAGTACATATAAAAAATGTTATTATTGTTACACAATCAGAAAAACGTATAGCTGCCCTGATTCATCCTTATCCGTTACACTATCCGTTAATCCCTTAGAAGGGGTTTTTAAATTTTTTTGGGTCTTCTTATTTTATCTGTTTTTATGACTCTAATAATAATATATGACCCCATAACTATGCAATGCGTTGTTAAATATGTGTCAGGTATTTTATAGCATATAAATAAAAGGATTTTAAGTTTTTTAATCCTTTTTATTCTACCTATATTTGGTATGAAAAAAAGTATGAACAGGTTTAAAAGCAAGGGACATTCGGATGCAAACTCAGTGGATATAATATATCTGAACAATAACAACGTTTTTCATAAAAACATGGAGAGCTTCAGCTATAAAGAATTGGCCGGAGAGTATTTTAGAAACAAAAACGAGGAAGACGGTAAAAATTACATTCGAAAAAAAGGAAACTTAAATTCCTATAGCACTGAAATACAATTGGACTTAGAAAATAAATTTTCTGTTTTCATCAAAAATTTAAAACAGCGATACAGGAAAGTTGATTACAGTAAAGATAGATTTTATAAGAGCTTTGCAAACTGGTTTAAGAACGAACTTTCTTTCCAGATAGCTTTATCATGGAGAATATGTCATTAAATATCAGTTGGTGCCACTAGGAGATTTATCAGAGGAAGCTCAGGAAAAAAGCATTATAGATTTTATAGAGAGCACAATACTACAAAAATTTCACGAAATTCCACAAATGAAGATCTATTTAATATATTATTGGCAACGCAGATCCGTTCATCTCCAGTATTTGAAATCAAAGGAAAGTGGAATATCGGGATTAAGATAAAGAAGTCAAAAAACTACTAAAGAACAGAAATAACACAGACTAGAATATGGAATATTTGCAATCAATCTTTCAATTAAATAAACAATAATTATAATTCATTAGATCTAAGACAGACATTGTATTAGTAAAAATAATAATAAATAGAACCACACATTGTTACAAAAGCTATTAAAATCTATTGCTGCTTTTATTTTTAAAAGGTTTTTTATCCACATATGTATGAAATGTTTTAATAAACAAGAAATATTCAAAAAATAAATACCTATATTTTCGTATAAAAATTTAAAAAAAAAAATCAGAACTCAGCGGATTTATTTTGCTAATATTAACAAATTTTACAGCAAAAAATAATAGATTCTTCTGTAGTAATAGCAAGATTTTGTTAACGAATTTGACAGCAAAAAATTGTTAATTTTTTAGTAATAATAGAGCAATTCCATATGAAAACGATCAAAATTGGCAAATTTTTGGACGACCCCTCTCCGATTTTAAAATAAATAGTCTCAATCGATTGCCCAGCAAAAAATAATGTACCTACATATTTTTTTTTTTTTATAGTGACTGGTTTAGTGGTGGTGTACACCACTGTCATGTGACAAAATTGAAGAATTCTTCATAAGGGACCTCATTGAAAGTTGTTTTAAAAAAAAACTACTAAAGCGATCGCAACGAGTGATAGCTCTAATTTCTCTTAGAAATTTACCTTTAAATTTTCCCAAGAAAATTAAATTTTCCGATTTTCCACAGAAGCTCCTAAATTTTCCGGCTAATTTTTTTTTTTTGGATTCCTCATTATTTTTGCTTTAAGAATCAGCAATAAAAAAATGGGCCCCGACTCCTTGTTTGGACAGGAGAAGAGCATTTAAGAGACCACCTTGTTAAAAATACATTTTAAAAATTATTTTACAGTTAAAAATACATTTATGAAGAAAAAATCTTTCTTATTTTGCTGCTTATACTTAATTACAATATTTATTAAAAATTTCAATTGTCTTGGCATCATTATAAAATTAAAGTAACTTTAAATTTAGCACGTCGGCAGACGAAGAGTACCGCTTTACATTAATTGACATATCAGAAATATTTGGTATGAAGCAATTAAACTTTTGCGTTCCAGTTATAGTTTTGACATTATTATATCTGTTTTGAATTCGTCGCTCCATGGCATCGTGTTCTTTTTGAGTGCATAAAACTGTGTTAATGGCAATTTCCTTGCTTTGAATCCACGAAAACAAATGTTGTACATTTTTGATCTGGTCAGTATATGGCCTTTGAAAACTTGCCTTAGTCGCCATGCGTTTTAGGGTTCCCCACTTTTTCTGCTGGGTATTTCTCATTGAACTGATGGTATGCTTCGGATAGATTACATAATAATAATCTGCGCTGCTTGTGTACTTTTTCTCCATCTTCACGTGTACCTGGGCAGGCGCGGCTGTTGTCATCATTGCAGTAAAAATCTTGAATCAATTTCACCGTTGCTTCGCTGAGGGTCCTTGAGCCAAATTTCTTGGTGGGAGTCGCCAATATGCCCTTCTGTCGAACTAATTCTTTGCTTCTTCTCGCGATGTAAAAAGATGTTTGAAACTGTTCAGAAATCTTGCGTATAGACCATGATTGAGGCAGCACAGATAAAATGAGATATTTCTCCGGAAAAGTGGTCGCTAAATTGAATTTTCTTTTCAACTGCTCAATCATTTGTTTGCCGTCATCAACGTCATCTGCTTGACTGCATTCGTTATCAGAGCCTTCATCAAATATTGTCGCGATTGCACTCATAACCTTGCCTTTTTTCTCTTTCCTGTATGTTTCACTTCGCAACTTTCTTTTTCTAATAGGCGTTTCACCTAAAGTGGTAATAGCCTCATTCAAAGGACTCAAAGACATATTGACCATCGGAATGTCTGCCTCACTATCAGATGAAACATTTTGTTCACTTGTCATTTCACTCTCGGATTGTGGCTGCATTTGTTTCAATGCATTTGCTTGTTGAGACAAATCGATTTTACACTTGGGGCAAATGAATTCTGCTTCTTCACCGTATTGTTTATTTAATTCATTCATGTATCGCTTCGAAACACCAGTTAATTTTAATACTTTTATCTTTTTCGAACGATGTCCACTCTTGTTAAACGGATTGCAGCAAAATTTATTCATTTTACTTTAAATTGTCTTTACAGCTTCACTCTTTACTTTACAAAAAAAAAAACACTTTAACACTTTCACGTTTAGTATTCAACTGAAATTTGACTCAGAGTGTGTGAAGTATTTATATTTATTTTTTGGTAAAAAATAGGTAAAAAAAAATAAGCGATATTTGCGTTTCTTTAATAGGTAAATTTGCGTGAACTACTGGTCATAAAATGTTTTTTAAAAGGGACTTAATTGGTTACTGCCAATAAGCCGACCACAGGTCATAAAATGTTTTGCAAATTTTTTAAATTACCAGGTAATAAATATTTCGCCATATTTATGGAAAATCCGTGTTTTATGACTTGTTTCTGCACGTGTCATTTTAGGCGAAATATTTATTACCTGGTAATTTAAAAAATTTACAAAACATTTTATGACCTGTAGCCTCAGTCGGGTTTGGTGTGCCATTGCATGCCACTGCTGCTATTATCCATGGATTTATGGCCGATCTTGTGAAGGCAGGCAGACCATATTCACTACACACTCAACTTGGGGCTCTTAAAAAAAAATTGATTTTTTCTTCATAAATGTATTTTTAACTGTAAAATAATTTTTAAAATGTATTTTTAACAAGGTGGTCTCTTAAATGCTCTTCTCCTGTCCAAACAAGGAGTCGGGGCCCATTTTTTATTGCTGATTCTTAAAGCAAAAATTATGAGGAATCCAAAAAAAAAATTAGCCGGAAAATTTAGGAGCTTCTGTGGAAAATCGGAAAATTTAATTTTCTTGGGAAAATTTAAAGGTAAATTTCTAAGAAAAATTAGGAAAATTTTATTTTTCAATTAAAACCTTTCCAACGAGCTATCACTCGTTGCGATCGCTTTAGTAGTTTTTTTTTTAAACAACTTTCAATGAGGTCCCTTATGAAGAATTCTTCAATTTTGTCACATGACAGTGGTGTACACCACCACTAAACCAGTCACTATAAAAAAAAAAAAATATGTAGGTACATTATTTTTTGCTGGGCAATCGATTGAGACTATTTAGTTTAAAATCGGAGAGGGGTCGTCCAAAAGGTGATCGCTTTCATATGGAATTGCTCAATAGCAAAATTTCCAGTTGATTTACTATTTCTTTTTTAATGTTAAAATTTTTCTTTAGTGTAAACATTAAATTTTTTTGAGTGTTCCATTATTACAAAAAATTTTAATGATTATTATTTAAATCCAAATATGACATTTTTAAATAATTAAAAATAAATAAAAAAAAAACAATATATCACGCTAAAGTTAAAAAAATCTAAAGTTCCACTTTGCCCTTAAATTTCCCAATAACTACTCAACCGATTTTAATGAAATTGAAAGTGGAGAAAAGTTTAAGAATCTATCTGTAGATTAAAAAGGTTCAAAAGTTATAGATTTTTGGCCAATGAAAAACGATTTTCAGCCACTGTGTGGCGATCCTCAAATAAATTTTTGTAACGAGCCGCGAGCTCTTCCCCAGCATTGAGTGGTAAACACGTCGTTAACAGCTTCTTTCACATAGGACTGTTAGCAATTTCGCAGCCTAGCCCATTACACTCCCAAACGCCAAGAATTTCCAAGAATAAATGCTAACATCTACAGGTCCTGAGATTTTTGATTCCAGCAGACCGCTGGATATTTATTGGATATAATTTTTTCATCATTTGTTTTGTTTCCAACCTTATGAGTTTATATATGTACGTTATATGGGCAAAAAAAAGTTCAAGTTGTACCCCCCTGAAAATTAACTTTGACATGTTTTATGTAGATTCCTAAAATATTTTGGCTCTAGCAATTATTTTCCGTGATTTAAACCCCGTCAAAAAGGGGTCCAAAAATGGTTTTTTTTTATGAATAACAAATTCGATAAAAAAATTATATTAAATTGTTGATAAGAATAGACGTATTCAAAATAGAAAAACCAATAGCGATACTATAATAGAAGGTTAACGCAGGTATTCGGCAGAGAAAAGAACATCATTAACAACCCATTTCATAACCACAAAAGGCATATATTTGTGCAGAAAGCACGTTTTATTAATAAATTTAGCGAAATCAACCCGTTAATGACCAATATTTTTAAGAGGAAAATAAAAAAAATATTGTGGAAAAAATTCAAGTCCAGTTGCAGGGTTGTCAGATTGATTTTGAACTTTTTCGCCAAATTCAATGTCAAAAATCGCCAAAGCATTTATTTATTAGTTTTTGACAATAATATACGTATGTATTTTTAGAATAATTAAAAATATTTTTTTATAAATCCCAAAAAAAAATTTGTTCCGTATCGCTAAAATCCGCCAAAATTTAAAAGAATCGCCATGATATAATTTGTTTAATTTTTATTTAGAACAAAGTAAAAAATGATTAGTGAACACAAAAAACGGGCATTGTTTAAAATATTTTATAGTAGAGTACTTAAAGCAACAAAAAAAAGATTGTTTGCGGTAAGAATTAAACAAATAGTTACAAGAGAAATGCAACATGTACTACGTAAAAACGTGTCGAAAACTTCATATCGCATTCTATTTCGAGGACGAATTTTATTATTTCATTATTTCAACACAGGCATTACTAGTTGCAATAACCAGCATATAAAGAACAGCCAATGCAAGTTCCTTAAAATGGTACGTACCTGCCGTATCCTTGTTGATATAAATTGTTGGCCTAAACTGATTTAAATTAGATTAAATATCATCATTAAAATTCTGTACATCCAAAGGTACGTTAGGATTCATAAAAATCTTTAAAATATCTTTAACAACAACGAATTTTATCTGTGATAATTTCTCACATTTTATAATGGAAAAATGTTCATAAACTTTAATTATATTCATTTTTTAAAGTATTCTACTTATTTCTTTTTTCAAGAGCACATTTAAATGTGAAAAAAAAACTCGAAGATTTACATTATCTTCATCAGCCATTTCAACATAATTGAGTTTTAAATACTCAATACATATGAATTCATCAAATTTCATACATTGAAATACTAGCATAAAAAATATTGTTTCTTCGTATTGAATTTAACAAATTTCAAAACAAATTCATGGCTCCTCAAAAATAGCCAACAAAATCGCGAACTATTTTATAAATCGCCAAAAAACCACCATGTCGCCAAATCGAAAATTAGAGAAATCGCCACATCTGACAGCCCTGTCCAGTTGTATACTTAAAAAGTAATTTATAATTGCCTTCAAGGCACATTTAACAAGACTTCATTAAAAACCAGTTGCTTATCTCCAGTGCATCCCGTTAAGGAAATACTTTCATTTGATATCAAATAGTGACAAAATTTAAGCCTTTTATGGCCAACATTTTTTTGAGGATATTTATTAGCAATATCTTTTGGTAAGCATTGAATAATTACTCTTCTGTGCCCCTAGCTGAAATATTATTTAACAAGAATTGACAAAATTCAAAGCACAATAACAGTTTTCGATGCTTTATTAACCACTTACAATTGTGCACAAACAATTATATATATTCACACTTTACACTTTATCACTGATCTTTACTTGCAATGTTCTTTTCTCTGCCGAATACCTGCGTTGACCTTCTATTATAGTATCGCAATTGGTTTTTCTATTTTGAATACGTCCATTCTTATCAACAATTTAATATACCAAAATCAAAAGAAAATACGTTTTAAAGCTATGATCAATGATTAATTACACTGTGCAAGAAATTGACACTTTTTTTTGTGACAAGCTGGGCACCTGGCGTTTTAACATAATTCGGGTACGCTGAATCCAGTGGTGCCCGCAGTTTTTTAAGATTGGCTCTGGTTTTCGAGATATACCGTTATTTCAAAAATGGAGGAGGTTGCACAACATATGTTCGCGTAACTCAAAAACGCTTTAGCTTATTGAAAAAACTTAAAAAACCGAAATTCCGCAATAAAAGGAAAGGCTAAACTTTTTCTAATCGCCACTGTTGTTTTAGAAACATAATTTTTTTTTTTTGCAAAAAAAATTTTTTTTTATCAAAATTTCGAAATTTTTGTTTCTTAAAAAATCATAAAAAATTGGAAAATAAAGCTATGCTTTTAATTTTCCTAGACGTATAAAAAAAACGAATTTGCAAAGTTTATTTAATAAGCTTAACTGTTTTTGTGTTACGGTAATATATGTTGTGCAACCTACTCCATTTTCGAAATAGCGGTATATCTCGAAAACAAAAGCTAACCTAAAAAATCGGTAAGCACCATTGGATTCAGCGTTCCCGAATTATGTTAAAGCGCCAGGTGCCCGCCTGTCAGCTAGCCCAGTGTTATTATTAACACAAAGTTTATGATAATGATTAAAGTGTTCAATTTTGGATGTGGCTAATTGTATATTAATGTATATTAAAAAAATAAACTACCGTTTGCAACATATAGAAAAGGAAAAAACAATATCAACATAAAGAAAACGAACGAAATAACAAAATAAACAAACAACAATAATAATAATCCGCCAGTGATGGTCTTTTTTCGGTGTTGACCAGATCAGGGCTTTTATGGTCCTTTTATGGCATTGTCCATTGTGTACCCCCTATAACCATCTAACATATTCGTCTTAGTACGGATGTATTTGTGTTAATCGTTTTTGAACGGTTTTGGTGATGAAGGTATAACACTGATCACCAAACAGTTTCTAAACGGCTTTTAGCGTACTTTGCGTTTGATTTGAATTTTTTTGTGTTGTGAAGAGAGGTCGGTTTCGAATCGAATTCTGTAACATACGTGGGCTGAGAACGAATTTTTTTTTCTGTATACGCTCACATATGTCTCCATCGGCCAGATGTTTTCGCCTTATGTCAAACACAGGTATTTGAAAATTCTGATCCACTGGATTTCCAGATTCCTGGGTATCACCTTCTATCCCTATTTAATCTTCATCAGGGTCTTGCTATATATATACGCAATGAAGTTGTGTATCAATACCAGCAACCAATGGGCATGTTTGATGAGGAATTTAACTGTCTTTGCGTTAAATTCAAAATCAATACGCACTTTTTGAATTTCGGGTTTCTTTACAGAAGTCCAAATGCGGGAAGGGATATCACTTTAGCGCGCTTCGACTCCCTTTCCGACTCTATATCGAAGATTATTGAGAATTGTCCGGACAGTGAAATCGTTGTTGCTGGTCCACAATTCTTCTTGGCTTCACCACTCGGGCCGTACAACCTATGAAGGCCAATATGTTGAGCTTTTTGCTGCACATAATCACCTCGTGCAACTGGTGAATGTACCAACACTTATTCCATGTGTTGACGGCACCAACACAATACCCTTGACCTCTTCCTCTCTTCGCACCCTCAAAAGTACGAAGAAGGAAGTTCTAGCACCTCTCGGTAACTCGGATCATTGCACCATTTCCGTCTCTTTTCCGTTCTCCGAACTTCGGAACGTTTCACGACAGGCTATGAAACGATCAAAATTTGTTTACGGTAAAGCACGTTGGGTTGAACTCAACGACTTTCTTCGGCAGTTTTATTGGAAACTTTATTTCCTTGACAATGACGTCAATGCCATGGCGAAAATGGTTGAAAATGTTATTATGCTAGGAACGAAAATGTTCATTCCAGTTAAAAATGCTTCGAATAAACCTAGGTCTAAATCTTGGTTTAATCAGACCTGCAAATCACAATAAAACCGATGATACTGAATTGCTACGCGAAATGGCATGACCCAAAGTACTAAGACGGGAAACCCCTCTTTACGAGCAACGTGTTCATGCTGAAGTGCTTACTGCTCCCCGGGACAGTAAAAGCTTCTGGTCATTCGTTAAAATAGCAAGGGTTAATGCTAGTTCTTCAATACCATCTCTTTTAAAGGATGGCCAAACATTCACGAACCTGGTTGATAAGGCTAATTACTTTGAAGAACTATTTGCAAATAATTCTAACTTACCAAATAGTAATCAACAACTACCCGAACTCGAAAAAGTATCCGTAACTATGCCTAAAATATTTTTTCGGGCTCGTACTGCTAAAAAGGTTCTTGCGGATCTCGACATGAACAAGTCTCCTGGTATACATGCACTGTTCTTGAAGCAGTGCTTTTTGACGCTAGCTCGTGCTTTAGCAAATCTTTTCAGTACTTTATACCATGCCGGTGAATTTCCCGTCTGCTGGAAAGTTGCTAATGTAACGCCAATTCCTAAAAAAGGATTGGCTAATAACCCTGACTATTATCGCCCAATTGCAATTTTCACCTTTCCAAAGTTATGGAGAGTATGGTAAATCACCATCTGGTAAAATTTGTAGAGTTAAATTACCTACTAAGCGACCGCCAGTATGGCTTTCGTTGAGATCGTTCTACTGGAGACCTATTTGCCCTGTTTAAGAAAAATGGTGTCGTTCCATTCACCATTTTGGCGAAAGTAAGGTAATTGCTTTAGATATTTCCAAGGCGTTTGACAGAGTCTGGCATGGTGTACTCTTGTCTAAACTTGTTGCATTTGGTGTCGGTGATAATTTCTCTCGATTTATATCGAGCTTTCTCAGAGATTGCACTATACGGGTTTTTATAGATGGGGTTTCATCAAACGAGTTCAAGATTCATTCAGGGGTGCCTTGCCCGTTCTTTCTTCTACTCTATTTCTTATTTTTCTAAGTGACCTCTTATGTCAAACTTCCAACCCTATCTATTCTTTTGCAGATGACAGCAACCTTTGCCATTCGTATTCATTTGATTACAGACCAAGCGTGTCCGATGTTGGTGCTAAGAGACAGAACATGAATGATACGCTTGGCCGCGACCTAGACATAATCTCAGAATGGAGTCGTGCGAATAGGGTCTAATTTAATGCCCGAAATACCCAATGTTGCGTGCTGACGCATAAACGCGCGACAGATCAAGGTGCCTCATCTGTATATATGGGTGGTATAATTGTTGAGGAAACAGAATCTCTTGATGTGATATCCGATGGACAGAACATATATTTAAGGTGTCGAAAGGAGCATTCAAGTGCCTCGGTTTTTTGATACGGTGTAAGATATACTTCACTCCATCTGATCTCCTTACTATTTATACCACCTATAACCGACCGCGAATGGAATACAACTCTCATGTGTGGGCCGGTACTTCAAAGTATATTTTGGAGCTTCTTGACCGCGTGTAGGAGAGGGCGAAGGTTCTCATTGGCGACAGTAGGGTATCCAATTCTATTGACTTCTTTGAGCACCGTCGCAATGTGGGTTGCGTAATATTTCGTAATACACGGTTTTCCTCAAGAGCCCATCCTTTTGTGGTCGATTAGGCGGTGAGTCGTTCAACGCATTACAGGGAAAATTCGTTTCTTGGCCGGACTCTTCGTATGTGGAATAACCTTCCTGAAGAAGTCTTTCCTCTCACTTTTAGCATGGATAAATTCAAGTCGAACGTTCACAAGCACTACTCCCTCTTTCCTTCTTCCCATAACCTATTTTTATAGTTCCAACACAATACAACGCATTAGTAGAGGTCATCCCCTGAGTGCTGGCCCTTACTTTAATTTTATTTTGTCCATAGTAAAATTAGACGATAAAGATGAAATCCTAAAGACTTTTAACAAATATCATGAGAAAATTCTGTTCACAATTGAGATACAAACCAACACAGGAATTGCTTACCTAGATACGAAACTACGCATTAGTGGAAATAAAATAGCTTTCGACTGGTATGCAAAAGAAACATCATCGGAAAGAATCATGAATTTTCATGCAACACAACCATGGAACCAAATAATTAAAACTGCCACAAATTTTAATGACAGAGTACTTAACATTAGTGACAGACAACATAATAGAACTTTAGGCCGTATTAGCTAAAATAAAATCTAATTTAATGAACAATTACATTGGCCAAGCAACAGAAATAATATAGAAAAAATATATTTTTTATAAAAACATGACAAAAATTAATCTAATTAATTTATCCATATTTACATAAGCATTAAATTAAAAGCAGAATCTCATTTGTTAATAACTCGAGTTATCTTCATCTGATTAATTTTTAACGCTGTCTCTATTGCGCATGTAGTGTGAACACCAAAAAAAAAAAAAAAAAAAAAAACAGAAATGCAAGCAATGAAATGAATTAAAAAAACACACAGAAAGAATGACCGAAAATTTATTATGCGGTTTCAGGTGACTGGTGTTAATTCAAATGGGTCACTAGAATTGTTTAAAAAAAAATAATAATAATTAAGAAATTTGAATATTCACATTACCCAAAAAAAAAGATAAACAAAAATAAGTAAGGGAAATGTTTATTACATATAGAATAAGAAATAGTATAATAAGCTGAAGAAAATTGTAAATAAAAATTGACGTAATTCTGACTTCAAATATTAAAGTTTGTTTTATTTTTCAAAAACTTCGGCAATTAACTTTGCCATAATATAGAGCCGTCTGCTACTCTAAGGCTCTCAAATAAAAACTAGAGTACTACAGGACCGTAGTCAGAAGTAATTACAATAAACAAAAATAATTTTTTAAACTTTGTTTTAGTTTTAATATAAATGTTCACTTTTTCGACGCGCTTTCAAAAATAGCCTGCAATATTTAAAAATGTACAAAAACTCGTATTAAGCGCATAAGTTAATAAGTGCTTTTGTGGTTTAGGGGTAATGTCGTGCTTTGTGACCCTGGATGTCAGGGTTTAAATCCCGTTTTTTCCAGTATTTTTTCTTTTAAATACAATTTTGTTATAATTTTTACTTTTATTTTATTTTTTTTATTCAGTTTCTTTTTTTAAGCCCTCTTTCAGCGATACAGGTCAACTTTTCATCAATTGCAATAAATATATCCAAGAAACTACCATTTTTCCGATTTCCTTAGCACCAAATTTTTGAGTCAAAAACCAGAAGCTCGATTTTGGCTTAAGCACCATGTTTTTTAAGGAAAAGTTCTTCGAATTTTCCGTAGATTACGATTTTGCTGTACGGTTCGTCACTTTTTTGGGCCCGAACAAATTGACCCACCCTAATATACATATATTAACTCATATGGTTGGAAACGAATCAAATGATGAAAAAATTATATCAAACAAATAATGGGAGTCTGCTGGAAGCAAAAATCAAAGGACCTCCAGATGTTGCCATTTATTCTTGGAAATTCTTAGCGTTTGGAAGTGCAATGGGTTATGTCCTATGTGGCAGAAGCTGATAGTCATACTTAATATAGGTTTTGTAATACATATGCATATGAATTCGGTTTATATTAGTTTTACAGTACTGTTTTTCTTTTTACTTATGTTTGATCACTAATTTTAGTCTGATCACTAATTCTACTTAGGCGTTCACCATAGAGTATGAAACAGAATTATCAATTTTGATGTTTAAAAATATTTATATGTTCTTAAAAAATATCAAATACTCTGCTAATTTTTTATTGAGTGTGATTATTCATTATGTTGTTAAAGAAAATTATATACTTGATGATACGTCATTTTTAATTTTGTTCAAAACTATATTTTTTTAAGGTAAAAGTTTAAAATTTTTAAAAAAAACTTTAACGTCAATCGTAATCAATAAAAAAGTCAATTTCAAATTGTTCAATGATACATTGTTTTGCATTTTTGCCAACTACATGTATATTTTTTTTTAAATCAATTCTTTGATGGTTTAAATTTTGCTTATTTTCGTTGAGAAGACATATAGGCAAACCTTATTGAAAAAAACTACAAGTACTCAACACAAGTATTTTGTTCTTGTAAAACAATTTTGGTTTTACCAACCATAACGGTGGGGTTTTTTCGTTGACAACTATTTTCTTAAATAGGTAAAAAATATATGACATTTGCTCTTATGTATAAAGGTTATTTACACATAAACTGTAGCATAACAAGCCTTTTTTAGTTTTATTTCAAATATTTTTAACCAACTTAAGAAAAGATTTGTCTCAGCTCAGTAAAGAATGAAAAATTATCAACAAATTATTATTCATTTTGATTGATCGCAATATATGAAAGCGATTGAACACCAAAGGTTTCCTTTGGAGTTCAGATGTTTGTTTTTGAATTGTTACGAGTTAGCCCAGGTAGAAACACCATGTGCTAGTTAATATTAAAAATGAGCCTGGGTAGAAGCACCGAGACTAATCAAGCAATCATCAGAGTTAATCTTAGTTTGCCTAAAGTTCTTTATTTTTAATTGCCTTTTATACAATTTAATTTCTTAAGTCTAATTAACAGTAACAATAATAATAATAACAATAATATTTAAATATGCGATTGCAATTATAATAAATGCTTTAATTGCATTTATGGTAATATTACACCTTTTTACGGGTTGATTGACTGAATTTAATAAACATTTAAAGGTAAATGACTTACAGTAAACATTTTTAAGGTAAATGACTGAATTCTGTCATATAAGCATTTCTGTGTTTTTTTTAATAAGTTAAGCTAAATAAGTAGGTCATGGTTTTTTTTTGTATAAATTTGTATTTCTTTTGAAATTTTAGATTTTGTGTTAACATGTGTTAACATTCTCCGCCGCGTTGAGCGAATGGCGAAAAAAATGAACAAATTAAATAAATTAAAGTAAATTAAATAGTAATGGATATGTAAATAGCTATTTTTAAACTTCAGAGTTACGCTGGCGTGGCGTAGGCTGTGGTGGTGTTGGAGCCAGGTTGATTGATGTTCCTTTGCAGCGTTTAAGTCGCCATCCTATTAGGGCCACGGTGATTAGAAATGACAGAAGTAGAGCCACAGAGCCGATGTACGGATGATGAAGAGCAGGGTACTTTATATCCCTTGGAAGATTCTTTATCTCTGCTAGTTGCCCTTGGATGTTCGTGAGTTCATCCAATTTGGTGTCTAAATTAATGTTTGGTGCTAAAAGCCGCCTTACCTCGGACGGTTTACCAATTGCCGTGATATTGCCAACCATGGCATATGAATTATGAAGAGTAGTGACACTAGTTTCATGTCCATGGATAGCCAGTATATTTCCCTTTATGATGCAAGTCGGGTTCATGTACAAGAGACCAGAATGTTTGATATGGAGGTGTATGATTTCAGAGTCGCAGACTGCAGTTAGTTCTAGTGGATATGTTGTTGAATAAAGCCAATGATTGATGGTGTTCAGTGCGACAAAGGAGACCTTAGTCGGGATGTGACCGAAACTACATTGTGGTGATGTTTTGTTGTTGAATAGAGCAATTTCACAGGAAACGCTGCTGGAGTCTCGAGTGACGCTGACTGGTAACATAGAGCATAGGTATATATCGCTTTTAACTAAATTACATTTATTGAATTGAAGTGCATTTAGTGTCAAATATTCATCGCGGTGATGGTTCGCAGCCAGGTATTCACAGTTGGTTGTTATAGCAATAGTGTTGTTGTTTAGCTTGGTGGGTATAGGGATAACCTTGAATAGTTCAAAATGTTCTTGATTTACTAAAGGCAGTTCAATAATGAACATAACACTTCCCTGGGCTACTGTGCCTTTTATAGTCATGATGTTGTATAATTCTAACAAATCGGTATCTTCAACTGGTAATGCGCGACCCTTGGGAAGATGTCCCTTAATTTTAGAAATTTCTGCTTTTAACTGCTTTGATGTGAGGATGAGTGGACTTATATTCCCGTGGTTCGTATGTGTGAGGGCAGCGACCAGCTCTGATTCAATTCTTTGTAGATCTGACGCAAGTGTATTTAATTGAATCGCCAAAGATATTAGATTCTGGACTTGTCGTAGGTTTGAGTTCTCATTTTTGACTGTGTTAAATCATGATAGATGCTTTTCTTCAGATCTGAAAAGCGCACCTTAGTGTTGTTCTCGGTTTGCTTGAGAATATTTATTGTCGAGTCTATTACTGAAGTTTGGTTTTTTAGTAACAGATTCAGATACTCCTCGTTTTCCTTTACGTTGGCTATAGTTTGAGCCATTTGTTCTGCATAATCCGAGTCAAGGACTCCGAATAAAGCGTGAGCTATGTTTCCCATGATATCTAACGGAGCTCTCCGCCTTCTTCTTGGAATAAGGAGGTCTGATTCTTGAATAAGGGTGTCCCAAGTGTGCTGAAGTTGTAGGAAGAGTGTCTCACACGATTCAATGGCTATTGATTGCTTGCAGAGCTTTGAAAATGATGTTATTCCGGCTTCCAGGACCTTGTTCCTATCCCAAATTGGTGCTAAATCGTAATATATGATAAATTTCCAGGTAGATGTTATTAACTTTGTTGATCCTACGCCTTCGAAATACAATCCTGGATCGGTAGAAAATTCTGTAACATTTATTGGAGAAGCTAGTATTATCGGCAGCAGGAGAAGTGAAATGATAATTGTACTGAAAACTCCCAATGAAGCATATTGTACTGTCTTTCGTTTTGGTTGTATAGCATCACCGTCTGATGAGTGTTGCCTCTTTTGTGGCGTTGGAGTTTCATATTCGGGATGTTCAATGTGGGAATCGTTAAACAACGGAGCCAATCTATGAATTGGCCTCTTGAAGGTTCCCTTTGCTGTTTTGACGTCGCAAACTCTAATAAGTCCATCCTCTCCCTTGTAGATTCGGTTGATTCTGCCCAATGGCCATTGTAATACTGGAATGTTATCTTCTTTGATGATAACGAGCATGCCTTCAATGACGTTTGGTGAAGATGATTTCCATTTCCCCCTTTGCTGTAGCTCATGTAAATATTTTTGTGTCCATTCCTCCCGGAATTTGTGTTTTATTTCTGAGGTTATTTTCCACCTTGCATTTAATGATAATTTTGGTGCTTGAGCATTAGCATCTACGGCTGATGTTAAAGGTTCGCCGACAAGAAAATGACCCGGTGTAAGAGCTTGGAGATCATCATCATTTGATGAAAGTGGAGTCAATGGTCGGGAATTTAGAATGGCTTCTATTTCAACTCCTATAGTTTCTAATTCCTCATAGGTAAGTGACGCCGCAGAGACGCTTCTCAGTAAAAGATGTTTGGCGGATTTGACTGCCGCTTCCCAAAGTCCACCGAAATGCGGCGCTCTAGGTGGAATGAATTTAAAGGTTATGGATTGATCGCTGCATATCCGTGTTATTTTTTCTTGTGCTGATTGTGAATATATTGATTCCTTTAATTCACTCAATTTATTGCTTGCTCCTACGAAATTAGTTGCGTTATCGCAGTACAGGGTTTGACAGTGACCCCTCCTGCTGATAAAACGTCGTAATGCTCCTATGAAGGCTTCTGTCGATAGGTTGGACACGACCTCCATATGGACGGCCTTGGTGGCGAAACAGCAGAAAACTGCGATATAGGCCTTATCTGGTCTTTTCCCTCTTATTTTGTGGTGGATCCAGATAGGCCCAAAAAAGTCCACTCCTGATGTTATGAATGGGCGCGCGGGTGTCACCCTGGCCGCTGGCAGATTTCCCATCAGTTGTTTGAACAATGCTGGTCTTGCTTTAGTGCATCGTATACACTTGTGGACTGTGCTACGTGCTAAAGTCTTTCCATTCGTGATCCAGAATTGTGCTCTGGACGCGGCTAATAATGCCTGTGGACCGCAGTGACGATTTTCTACGTGTAGCATGTGCATTAATAACTTTGATGTGAAGTGATTGTGAGATAAAATTGCGGGGTGTTTTGCATTAAACGTTAACATTGATTGTTCTAGTCGGCCACCGACTCGGATTATCTGATGTTCATCTAAAAATGGATTTAATGATGCCAAAGAACTAGATTTATGAACAGGTGTTTTACGTAACAAGTTTTTCAGTTCTTCTTCGAATTCTGTTGCCTGAGCGAACTTGATAATAACGTATAGAGCTTCTTCCATTTCGTGAGCATCGAGCGCCTTGTTGGTTGAACGAAGGTTATTGGTTGTTTTTGAATTTTTAATGAACCGTATTATATAGCCGATTGTGCGCTGAAGGGTTTTCAATGAATTTCGATGATTAATTCGATCGATTATGCCTTCACCATCCTGATGCGTTGTTGCTATTGCTAAAACTCGTTTCGTCAATTTCCGTTCTTCATCGCAAGGTATGTCATTGGGTTGAAAGACTTGGTTTGACCATCCATCTTCGAATCCAGAGAGAAATAATGGACCATAAAACCACATTGAATGTTGTGTTAAGGTTTCTGGTGATAGTCCTCGGGAAATTGCGTCAGCTGGATTTTGTTTGGAACTGACGTGTTTCCATTGACTTGGACTGCTTGACATTTGAATTTTTGCTACCCTGTTGGCCACGAAGGTGTGAAAAGATGCTGCTGGTGAAGTTATCCAAGAGAGGACAATTTTTGAGTCTGACCAGAAGAAGTTTGCTGCATTTTGTAGACTTAAATCTTTTTTCACTCTATTTGTTAATTCCACCCCTAGTACCGCGGCACATAGTTCTAGTCTTGGTAGAGTTTGTTTTTTGATTGGTGCAACTCGTGACTTGGAGCAAATCAATCTAACTACTACAGTCTTATCTTTGTATACTGAGCGTATGTAAATTGCCGTTCCATAGGCTCGTTCAGAGGCATCAACAAACGTGTGAATTTGTACTGATAGCGCTCCTTCATGTTTCAGCACGAATCGGTCTATCTTAATGTTGTTTATTGCTTCTATATTTTTTCGGAACTTATTCCATTCGTTTTGAAGATTTCTGGGTAATTCATCGTCCCATGAGATTGGTAATTGCCATAATTCTTGTAAAAATATTTTTGCCTTCACAATGACCGGTCCAAAAAGTCCTAATGGATCAAAAATCTTTGCCAGTTCTGAGCTGACTATTCTTTTCGTCACGCTCGTGTTTGCTGGGGTTTGCGCTCGTCCACATAACTGATCCGACCTTGGCAGCCATATCAATCCGAGTGTTTTAATTGAACAATTGGAGTTTTCGTCCAAGTCTAGATTGACCTCTTTATCTTCAGGAGCAATGCCGCTTAGTAGTTGAGGATGATTTGAACACCATTTCCTAAGCTTGAAACCAGCTTCTCCCAATAATAAGTTTAGTTGACGTTGTGATTCTAATGCAGTATGGATAGAATCAGATCCGCTAAGGCAGTCGTCTACATAAAAGTCATCGCGTAGTGTTTTAGCTGCTAAGGGGTATCTTGTGATATTTTGTGACGCTAAGTGTTGAAGGCACTTTGTTGCTAGATATGGTGCTGACGAGGTGCCATAGGTTACCGTTTTTAGACGATAGTATCGGATATCTTGATGTCTGTTGTACCTCCAAATGATCAGCTGGAACATCTGATCAGCATCGGCTACTTGTATTTGCCGATACATTTTCTCGATATCTGCCGAGAATACAAATCTGTGCATGCGAAAACGTAATAAAATTGAAAATAGTTCACTCTGTACGGTTGGTCCGGCATGTAGTATGTCGTTGAGGGAGGTGCTGCTAGATGACTTGGCCGATGCATCGAAAACTACTCGTAGTTTCGTAGTAGAGCTTTCGGGCTTCAAGACACAGTGATGAGGCATAACGTAATGAGAATCCGGAATATCCTCTTCCTGAATTTCTTCCATGTGCCCCAAGGATTCATATTCCTGCATGAATTTGTTGTACTCTGTTCTAAGTGGGGCATCGTTGTTCAGCCGCCTTTCAAGTGATAAAAATCGATTGAATGCCATTGATTTTGATGTTCCGAGAGTGATTGGGTTCTCGGAAAATGGAAGGCGAACAATGAATCTACCTTCTGTATTTCTTCTTACATTCTGAATGAAGTGCTCTTCACATCGTTTCTCAGCTAGAGACAATGTTCGTTCAGTATCATGTGTATCTTCAAGCTTCCAGAACTTCTCAATTAGTTGATTTGTTGTTTCTTCTTCTGGGCTGAATACTGCACAGGTAACTACGTTGCTGCTGCCTCCTTGTAATCTGCCTGTTACAACCCAACCTAGCACTGTGTTTTGTAGGATTGGTAATTCGTGACTGATTCTTATTTGTTCTGGGCGCATCCATTGATGATAAAATTCTGCTCCAATCAGCATGTCAATTTTATCCGTACGATTGAACCATGGGTCTGCCAATTTAATATTTTCAGGAATATTCCATTCTGATGTATCGAATGAATTTGTAGGCTGTGGTGACACTATGTTTGGAAGCACAAATGCTTCGACCCTTGTTGTATAGTTGCTTGAACATGCTTGAAGCTCGAGATTTACTCGTTGGGATACGTTGTGGATTTTGCGTCCTATCCCTTCCACGCACAGGTCTGAATCCGTTGACTTCAGCGATAGTTTATTTAGTAACCTGTTTGTTACTAAATTGACTTGTGATCCGGAGTCCAGAAGGGCTCGGAATGTACATATGCGGCCATTGGTTCCAAACACCTTTACCCTTGCTGTGGCTAAGACTGTGTAGCTGTTACCAGCATCTTCCTTGTTTGCAGAAGCTACGACTGGGGCATTTTTATTTCCGTTTGGAGAGGACTCTACGTTGGTCTTTTGAGGGTTTCCCCCCGAGGATGGTGATGGCTTTCCGTTTGATGTTTCTAAATGCAATAACGTATTGTGTTTCTTATTGCATTTTAGGCAGGAGCGTGAAGTGCATGCCTTGGCGACGTGACCTGATCGGAAACAGTTAACGCATAGATTTTTTCGTTGTATCCATTGTAATCTTTCAGGTGGCGGCATTTTTTTAAATTTTTCACAATAATATATGGGATGCCCTGTTGATCCACATATCTTACAATTGGATGTTGATGTAGTTGCTGTGATCAATTTTGTTCTATTCACACCAGTTTCTAGAGTTTTTCCACGCGTTTCTAACGCTTGGAAACGGTGCTCTATAAATCTAAGTAACTCGCTTAGACTTACAAGGTTCTTATTGTCCTTAAGAGATTGCTCGAACAGTGTTTGGGTCGAGGAATCAAGTTTCCTCAGTAATATATGGACTATTATGGCGTCCCATTGATCCACTGGGAGGCCTTGTGCCGACAAACCATGGGTGCATTCTTTTGCGAGGTCGTGGATACATTTGAGTGCTTGTGCTGTCTCATTTTTAATTTGTGGGTGTGATAATAAATTGTTCAATAATGTGGTCACAATTAGTCTTTTGTTATCGTATCTGCTCACCAAGATGTTCCATGCGATTTCATAATTTGCTGATGTGATCGGTAAGTGTTTTATTAAATTTTTTGGCTCGTCTGCCAAGTGTGTAGTTAAATAGAACATTTTTTCCACTTCGCTCATTGTCGCGTTGTGGATCAGCTGGATGTAAAGGTCTTTAAAGGCTACCCATTGTAGGTAACTGCCGTTGAATTTTGGTATTTGGATCTTTGGCAACTGTGGTTGACAATGTTCACTTCTTCTGACGATTTGTGCAGTAGCTTCGTTGGCGATATTGGCACTCTGTCGTAACACACCTTGTATGTTGTGCACCTCCGCTTGCATTTCGTAAAACTCATCCAACGTATACCCGTCAATTTGCTCTTCAGATGCTAACTGCCATAAGGTGTCGTTGTTGTACGAGAAATCGTGCATATATTTGTCAATGAGCGTTAATTTGCTCTGACAATACCACTCCTCTCGATTTTCCTCAGACTGTACCTCTTCGATCATTCGCCTTAGCGCTCTCATTAGAGCCCGTTGATTACGAAGAATTTTGCTTGTGATTTTGTCAGGTTCTGGTTCTCCCTGCTTACCGCCATTTGCACCTTCTGTATCTATGGATTTTCTTATTGATGGTTGCGATAATTTTCTTACTTCGGATTCAAACAATGCTTTGTATTTAAGTGTGTCATCCGAAATGCGTAAGTATATCTCAGTAAAATACTGGTGATGCAAAGGTGGATTTGATAGACACCTTATTTTGTTGTCAATGTTCTCAAACTCTAGCCATTGTGTGTCAAGTCGTTTTATACGTTCCAAATAATATTCTTTTGTTTTTCGTGTAGCCGGGTCCTTTTTGACGTTGCGGATTATTGTGTTTATTTTTTCCGCCGTCTCCTGTTGGATAGCTACCAATTCTTCAAAGGATTCCATGGTCTTAATTGCTGAATAGATTTAGATGCGATGATGATATGTTGTCACTTGATTACAGTTCTGTGGATCCTAAACTGTGGTTAGGAACGCTCAAATGTATATACCAAATGTTGATGTCGCCCCGTTATGACCTCAGGACTGAAAGTTTTAGGACCGCTGGATTCTGATGATACCTGTCTCTTGTAACAGGCCCGTTGGTTTCTGATGAGATCCTGTCTCTTGTAACAGAACCTTTTGATTGATGATGAGATCCTGTCTCTTGTAACAGGACCTATAGGTTGACGAGATCCTATCTCTTGTAATAGGATCTTTGGGTTGATGATGAGATCTTGTCTCTTGTAACAAGACCTTTGGATTGATGAGATCCTATCTCTTGTAATAGGACCTTTGGATTGATGATAGAATCCTGCTTCTTGCAACAGGACCTTTGTGTTGATGAGATCCTATCTCTTGTAATAGGACCTTTGAGTTGCGTTTACTGATGATATCCTGTTTTTTGTAACAGGATCGTCGGGTTCACCAAAATGATTGGTGCCTGTTGACTGCTGTCGGTTGCTGATGAGATCCTGTCTCTTGTCACAGGACCGTCGGGGTCACCAAAATGATTGGTGCCTGTTGACTGCTGTCGGTTGCTGATGAGATCCTGTCTCTTGTCACAGGACCGTCGGGGTCACCAAAATGATTGATCGCAATATATGAAAGCGATTGAACACCAAAGGTTTCCTTTGGAGTTCAGATGTTTGTTTTTGAATTGTTACGAGTTAGCCCAGGTAGAAACACCATGTGCTAGTTAATATTAAAAATGAGCCTGGGTAGAAGCACCGAGACTAATCAAGCAATCATCAGAGTTAATCTTAGTTTGCCTAAAGTTCTTTATTTTTAATTGCCTTTTATACAATTTAATTTCTTAAGTCTAATTAACAGTAACAATAATAATAATAACAATAATATTTAAATATGCGATTGCAATTATAATAAATGCTTTAATTGCATTTATGGTAATATTACACCTTTTTACGGGTTGATTGACTGAATTTAATAAACATTTAAAGGTAAATGACTTACAGTAAACATTTTTAAGGTAAATGACTGAATTCTGTCATATAAGCATTTCTGTGTTTTTTTTAATAAGTTAAGTTTGTATAAATTTGTATTTCTTTTGAAATTTTAGATTTTGTGTTAACATGTGTTAACACATTTCATGTTGTAAAATACCTTTCTTCATAAAAATAATTTAATGAAAATTAAATTCAATGATTTTTAGCCTGATTAAAATATCAAAATTTGTATTAAAACCATTAACAGTTCAATAAAATAACCTTAAACAACATAATGAATACTCACACTCAAGAAAAAATTAGCAGAGTATTTGATATTTTTTAAGAACATATTCATTTTTTTAAACTTCAAAATTGGGAATTCTGTTTCATACTCTGTGGAGAACGTGTTAGTGGAATAAGTGATCAAACTGAAAATGATTGCATAACTAAAAAAGAAACAGAGCGCTGTAAAATTAATATAAACCAAATATATATATATTGGTTCAAGCAAATTCGCAAAGCTCGTTTTTGCGTCCCATATTGAATTCCTAAATTTATATCTTATGCCTACCTGAATTTATACTTTATCTTTACCTGAATTTATATTTTATGTTTTATTTTTCTTTATTTTTTATATACGGATATTGTCTGTTAAATTCAGTTTCTTTATTATTTGCTATTAAACCAATTAACGCCTTACATTGTATTTTTCAAATTAACGGATTAGTTAAGCCATGCAAAATGGCGCCGAGCAGACTAGGAGCCAAGTAGACATATTAAAACTAATGTGGCCAAAAAATTAGGTTAAAATATTGGTAATTGTGGTCGTGCCATGTTGTTAAACACAACTTTTTTTTATAAATTCAGAAAGAAGTGATTTTTTTATATTTAATCCAAAAGAAATTATCATTGCTCAAAAACTATCATCGATAATGACCTGCTGGCTTTTTTGCTATGTTTAAAAAAGTATTATGCGCGACTATTGTGTTATTTATATTTGAGATGTTAAGACATATTTTCTAAACTACTATATTTTTGTCAAATTTCAGCTTTAGTGGAATAGAACTTTTGCGGATCAAAAGGGATTAAGAAGGTAAAAAAACTGAGAGAAAGGTGAAAGTGTTTTCTTTAACCCTATATATACTCTTGTACCCGTCTGTTTAACACTTTTTTAATTTTAATGAAATTACTCCCAAAAAAATTTTTTTTTTTGTTTGAAATTTTTTTTTACAAGTTTTTTTTTTATTCCGCAAAAATGTTTGCATAAGTAACAGAAATCATGTGCTATTGTTTTCAAAAAAATTTTATGATATAGGGAATATTGATCGTGATCGAACAGAATACAGGTAGTACATATAAAAAATGTTATTATTGTTACACAATCAGAAAAACGTATAGCTGCCCTGATTCATCCTTATCCGTTACACTATCCGTTAATCCCTTAGAAGGGGTTTTTAAATTTTTTTGGGTCTTCTTATTTTATCTGTTTTTATGACTCTAATAATAATATATGACCCCATAACTATGCAATGCGTTGTTAAATATGTGTCAGGTATTTTATAGCATATAAATAAAAGGATTTTAAGTTTTTTAATCCTTTTTATTCTACCTATATTTGGTATGAAAAAAAGTATGAACAGGTTTAAAAGCAAGGGACATTCGGATGCAAACTCAGTGGATATAATATATCTGAACAATAACAACGTTTTTCATAAAAACATGGAGAGCTTCAGCTATAAAGAATTGGCCGATGAGTATTTTAGAAACAAAAACGAGGAAGATGGTAAAAATTACATTCGAAAAAAAGGAAACTTAAATTCCTATAGCACTGAAATACAATTGGACTTAGAAAATAAATTTTCTGTTTTCATCAAAAATTTAAAACAGCGATACAGGAAAGTTGTTTACAGTAAAGATAGATTTTATAAGAGCTTTGCAAACTGGTTTAAGAACGAACTTTCTTTCCAGATAGCTTTATCATGGAGAATATGTCATTAAATATCAGTTGGTGCCACTAGGAGATTTATCAGAGGAAGCTCAGGAAAAAAGCATTATAGATTTTATAGAGAGCACAATACTACAAAAATTTCACGAAATTCCACAAATGAAGATCTATTTAATATATTATTGGCAACGCAGATCCGTTCATCTCCAGTATTTGAAATCAAAGGAAAGTGGAATATCGGGATTAAGATAAAGAAGTCAAAAAACTACTAAAGAACAGAAATAACACAGACTAGAATATGGAATATTTGCAATCAATCTTTCAATTAAATAAACAATAATTATAATTCATTAGATCTAAGACAGACATTGTATTAGTAAAAATAATAATAAATAGAACCACACATTGTTACAAAAGCTATTAAAATCTATTGCTGCTTTTATTTTTAAAAGGTTTTTTATCCACATATGTATGAAATGTTTTAATAAACAAGAAATATTCAAAAAATAAATATCTACCTATATTTTCGTATAAAAATTTAAAAAAAATCAGAACTCAGCGGATTTATTTTGCTAATATTAACAAATTTTACAGCAAAAAATAATAGATTCTTCTGTAGTAATAGCAAGATTTTATATAATATTTCTGAAGTTTTTTTAAGTGTTAACGAATTTGACAGCAAAAAATTGTAAATTTTTTAGTAATAATAGCAAAATTTCCAGTTGATTTTACTATTTCTTTTTTAATGTTAAAATTTTTCTTTAGTGTAAACATTAAATTTTTTTGAGTGCTCCATTATTACAAAAAATGTTAATGATTATTATTTAAATCCAAATATGACATTTTTAAATAATTAAAAATAAATAAAAAAAAAAACAATATATTACGCTAAAATTAAAAAATTCAAAGTTCCACTTTGCCCTTAAATTCCCCAATAACTACTCAACCGATTTTAATGAAATTGAAAGTGGAGAAAAGTTTAAGAATCTATCTGTAGATTAAAAAGGTTCAAAAGTTACAGATTTTTGGCCAATGAAAAACGATTTTCAGCCACTGTGTGGCGATCCTCAAATAAATTTTTGTAACGAACCCTGGCAGCCGCGAGCTCTTCCCCAGCATTGAGTGGTAAACACGTCGTTAACAGCTTCTTTCACATAGGACTGTTAGCAATTTCGCAGCCTAGCCCATTACACTCCCAAACGCCAAGAATTTCCAAGAATAAATGCTAACATCTACAGGTCCTGAGATTTTTGATTCCAGCAGACTGCTGGATATTTATTGGATATAATTTTTTCATCATTTGTTTTGTTTCCAACCTTATGAGTTTATATATGTACGTTATATGGGCAAAAAAAGTTCAAGTTGTACCCCCCTGAAAATTAACTTTGACTTGTTTTATGTAGATTCCCAAAATATTTTGGCTCTAGCAATTATTTTCCGTGATTTAAACCCCGTCAAAAAGGGGTCCAAAAATGTTTTTTTTTATGAATAACAAATTCGATAAAAAATTTTTGTCCAATGAATGGCAAAATATAATAGATATTTTGGGATTCTTTGATGTTGCTTTAAAACTTTTTAAACATCTATCCACAGACTCGAGATATCGAGATGTTTATTTAATTTTTTTGATGCTTTTCAATTCGATTTTAAGAAAATTTAAATAACTAGCCTATACGTCGTTAGAAAGGTGTTGACCATCCCTTGAGATTTTAGTTAAACATTAATCATAACACTATGCTAGTTGAAAAAACAGACAAGCCAGGCACCTGGCGTTTTAACATAATTCGGGTACGCTGAATCCAATGGTGCCCGCGGGTTTTTAAGATTGGCTCTGGTTTTCAAGATATACCGTTATTTCAAAAATGGAGGCGGTTGCACAACATATGTTCGCGTAACTCAAAAACGCTTTAGCTTATTGAAAAAACTTAAAAAACCGAAATTCCGCAATAAAATTTCCTTTAAGAAAGTTAAAACTTCTTTCTAATATCCGCAGTCGTTTTGTGAATAAAATCAAAAGTTGCAAAAATTTTAATCATTTATGGCTTGTTTTGTTTGGAATTTCGTTTTTTATACGTCTGCAAAAAATTAGAAGCATAGCTGCATTTTCCAATTTTTTAAGAATTTTTAAAAAACAAAAATTTCGAAATTTTGTTAAAAAAATTAATTTTTTTCCAAAAAAAAAGTTATATTTCTAAAACGACTGCGGATATTAGAAAGAAGTTTTAACTTTCTTAAAGGAAATTTTATTGCGGAATTTCGGTTTTTTAAGTTTTTTCAATAAGCTAAAGCGTTTTTGAGTTACGCGAACATATGTTGTGCAACCTCCTCCATTTTTGAAATAACGGTATATCTCGAAAACCAGAGCCAATCTTAAAAAACTGCGGGCACCACTGGATTCAGCGAATTATGTTAAAACGCCAGGTGCCCAGCTTGTCACAAAAAAAGTGTCAATTTCTTGCACAGTGTCATTAATCATTGATCATAGCTTTAAAACGTATTTTCTTTTGATTTTGGTATATTAAATTGTTGATAAGAATGGACGTGTTCAAAATAGAAAAACCAATTGCGATACTATAATAGAAGGTCAACGCAGGTATTCGGCAGAGAAAAGAACATTGCAAGTAAAGATCAGTGATAAAGTGTAAAGTGTGAATATATATAATTGTTTGTGCACAATTGTAAGTGGTTAATAAAGCATCGAAAACTGTTATTGTGCTTTGAATTTTGTCAATTCTTGTTAAATAATATTTCAGCTAGGGGCACAGAAGAGTAATTATTCAATGCTTACCAAAAGATATTGCTAATAAATATCCTCAAAAAAATGTTGGCCATAAAAGGCTTAAATTTTGTCACTATTTGATATCAAATGAAAGTATTTCCTTAACGGGATGCACTGGAGATAAGCAACTGGTTTTTAATGAAGTCTTGTTAAATGTGCCTTGAAGGCAATTATAAATTACTTTTTAAGTATACAACTGGACAGGGCTGTCAGATGTGGCGATTTCTCGCCAAACGTGGCGATTTTCAAACTTATTTGGCGACCTAATTTTCGATTTGGCGACATGGTGGTTTTTTGGCGATTTATAAAATAGTTCGCGATTTTGTTGGCTATTTTTGAGGAGCCATGAATTTGTTTTGAAATTTGTTAAATTCAATACGAAGAAACAATATTTTTTATGCTAGTATTTCAATGTATGAAATTTGATGAATTCATATGTATTGAGTATTTAAAACTCAATTATGTTGAAATGGCTGATGAAGATAATGTAAATCTTCGAGAAATTTTTTTTTTCACATTTAAATGTGCTCTTGAAAAAAGAAATAAGTAGAATACTTTAAAAAATGAATATAATTAAAGTTTATGAACATTTTTCCATTATAAAATGTGAGAAATTATCACAGATAAAATTCGTTGTTGTTAAAGATATTTTAAAGATTTTTATGAATCCTAACGTACCTTTGGATGTACAGAATTTTAATGATGATATTTAATCTAATTTAAATCAGTTTAGGCCAACAATTTATATCAACAAGGATACGGCAGGTACGTACCATTTTAAGGAACTTGCATTGGCTGTTCTTTATATGCTGGTTATTGCAACTAGTAATGCCTGTGTTGAAATAATGAAATAATAAAATTCGCCTTCGAAATAGAATGCGATATGAAGTTTTCGACACGTTTTTACGTAGTACATGTTGCATTTCTCTTGTAACTATTTGTTTAATTCTTACCGCAAACATTCTTTTTTTTGTTGCTTTAAGTACTCTACTATAAAATATTTTAAACAATGCCCCTTTTTTGTGTTCACTAATCATTTTTTACTTTGTTCTAAATAAAAATTAAACAAATTATATCATGGCGATTCTTTTAAATTTTGGCGGATTTTAGCGATACGGAACAAATTTTTTTTTTGGGATTTATAAAAAAATATTTTTAATTATTCTAAAAATACATACGTATATTATTGTCAAAAACTAAAAAATAAATGCTTTGGCGATTTTGGCGATTTTTGACATTGAATTTGGCGAAAAAGTTCAAAACCAATCTGACAACCCTGCAACTGGACTTGAATTTTTTCCACAATATTTTTTTTATTTTCCTCTTAAAAATATTGGTCATTAACGGGTTGATTTCGCTAAATTTATTAATAAAACGTGCTTTCTGCACAAATATATGCCTTTTGTGGATATGAAATGGGTTTTTAATGATGTTCTTTTCTCTGCCGAATACCTGCGTTAACCTTCTATTATAGTATCGCAATTGGTTTTTCTATTTTGAATACGTCCATTCTTATCAACAATTTAATATACCAAAATCAAAAGAAAATACGTTTTAAAGCTATGATCAATGATTAATGATTAATTATGATTAATGTTTTACTAAAATCTCAAGGGGTGGTCAAAACCTTTCTAACGACGTACAGGTTAGTTATTTAAATTTTCTTAAAATCGAATTGAAAAGCATCAAAAAAATTAAATAAACATCTCGATATCTCGAGTCTGTGGATAGATGTTTAAAAAGTTTTAAAGCAACATCAAAGAATCCCAAAATATCTATTATATTTTGCCATTTATTGGACAAAAATTTTTTTATCGAATTTGTTATTTTTTTTTTTTTTTTTTTTTTTATTTATTTCATTGGCATTTCTATGCTACAAGATAAATCTTATAATTACAGCACAGAACTTAAGGCGCTAAAAGAGTTAATTTGTTACATATATTTAATATAAAACTAACAAAAGAAATTATTTAAAAAAAAAAAAAAAAAAAAGAATTAAAAATATAAAAATATGATATATTTTAATCTCAAACATAAATTTAATTAGTTAAATATTACCCATCAAAATTTTCTGTTCCAAATAATCGGTTAAAGAACGCGTTACTCTGCAACCGGTTCTACTTAACATTCGAAAATCAATTATTTTTGTTTGAAATTGTCCCGAAAGCAATCGTTTTTTTAAAGCAAGTAGTTTTTTGAAAAATATTTTTACATAGAAAATGTTGTTGTGATTACCGCAGAATATATTCAAGAATCTATTGAACCCGGAATTTGTTCCAAAAAATTTTCCTGGGTAAAGTTCATAAGAAAATAACAGGAAATTTATTTTATATTTAATTTAACTTTTAAAATTTACAAAAAAGTTAATAAATTTAAAAAATTATATAATACAGAAACACAAATAAAATCAAACAAATAATTACGACAAACATTTGTTAATTTCATTTTTGAATTTCAAAGCGTTACTATTGCGCTGAATATGGTGTGGTAGTTCGTTCCAAAGACGTATAGCATTAACAAAGAACTGCCATTCAGATATCAAAGTTCTGTACCTAATAGGAATAATGATTTTACCCCTATTTGATCTAGCAAATACTAGTCGCTCATAAAGATAATTTGGTGTCTTTTCAAAAACAATTTTATGTAAGCATAGTAGAGTTCTCTGTTTAAGAAGGTTGTCAAAAGTCATGCCATATAGCTTTGTTATAAAAGATGATGTGCTATCAAATCTTTTTAATCCAAAAGCATATCTTATAATGTTTTTATATAAAACATTTAATTTTCGTTTGCTCTCAGAGTCGCAATTAGAAAATATTTCGCAGCCGTAAAGCAAAATTGGCATTATGTAAGCTTTTACAAGTATAATTCTTGTCTTTAGAGGCGTAAAATACTGTGTAGCCCAAAGAGTACGTAACATACCGTAAGCCCTTCCGATGATGCTGCTTATATGATTTAACCAAGTTAAGGTATTGTTAAATATTATCCCAAGATTTTTTGCTGATAATACTTGTTCTATTTTCCGGTTGTTTAGCTTAATGTCAAAATCACGATTAAGGTTAAGTCTTCGCTTTTGTATTACCATAAATTTGGATTTAGTAGGATTAAGACAAAGACCATTAGCTGTTGCCCATTGATAAATTCTATTTAAGTCATCATTGAGTTTCCTTACGGAAACATCTAATGATCGCTGTGAGCCACTCAGGTAAACTTGAACATCATCAGCGTACATGTGTATTTTAGTGTTTTTAACTTGTGACGGTAAATCATTGGCATAGAGGGAAAATAAAAGAGGGCCCAAAATGGACCCTTGGGGCACGCCCCTTGAAACTTCAACCACGTTCGACGTACAATTATTTAAAAAAACGGATTGCGATCGACCAGTAAGGTAAGATATCAGCAGTTTTGTTGCAGTGTCAGAAAAATTAAAAAAATGCTTGAGTTTTTCGCACAGAATATGATGATCAACAGTATCAAAGGCTTTTGAGTGGTCAAGTAGCACTAAGGACGAAAACCTGATTGACATTCATTAAGAAAATTGTATCGCTTCACAAAGGCGGCCATTTGAGAAGATAGTAGTTTCTCCAAAACTTTTGAAAGAAACGGGAGTATTGCGATTGGCCTAAAATCTGTTTTTGATTTTGGGACAGGTATGATTTTAGCATGTTTCCATTTTAGTGGATACGAGCTTGTTGTTATTATGTTATTGAAAAAGTATGTAATGTGTGGTATTAGTAGTGGCAAAAGTGTTTTTATAAATTTCGGATGTATATTATCGAAGCCAACCGCATTTGATTTGATGTTGGAACAGCATAAGAATACATCACGTTGGGAAACACATTCAAACTCAAACAAATTTTCTTGCTCATAGCCCTGTGTGTTTATCATAGGGTTAGTGTTGTTGGTGAAGAAATCGTTAAATGGAGTGTTGTTGAAGGAACTGGAGTTGCCGGTTACTGGATAATTTATAAAATTGTAGAAACCCGGGCTGGAGTCAACCATAGGAATGTTTTTAAACGAGTTGTTTATTACATTAACATCTACAATAGGACTAATGTTTTCGGTAACCTTACCAATACCTATTTCTTTAATTATCTTCCACGTTTGCTTGGTGTCTAGGGCATTTGAAAAACGGGTTGAATAATATTCAGACTTGGTTCTTCTGATTAAGCTAGTGGCATCTCTTCTTAACTGACGGTATTCATTATGCAACTCAGTAGTTTTAAAACGTTTCCAACTTGAATATGCAACATCTCTTTGTTCAATCGAATTTTTTATAGCTAGATTGAACCAAGGCCGTGATTTGTTTTTTATTTTTTTAGTTTTTAGTGGCACAAATAAGTCGTATAGAGAGAGAACGTTGGAATCAATAAACGAAAGCTGATTATCGATAGATGACATCGTGTATAATACATTCCAGTCAATAGACATAAAATTGTTATATAACGCAGCAATGTCAACATTCTTAAAGTCGCGGTATGTATATGATTGATCCAATCGCTTTAAAGGAAAGTCATATGATGTGAAGATTAAGTCGTGTTTGGAGAAACATGCTGCCGATATCTGATCATAAAGTAGGACAGATGAGGTATTGGCAACGAAAAAAATATCTAAAAGCGTACTATTAGAAGATGTAAAGTGGGTTGGTAAGCTATTATTAATAAGTTTTAAACCAAGGGGTGACATGCAATCAGTTAATAATGTCTGCGTAAGTATATCCGAGTTAAAATCTCCAGATATTATTATGTCGTTAAACTCTACAAGCATTCTCTAACTTTTTTATAAAAGGGGTTATATTTACATTACGGTTGGGCCTGTATACACATCCAACAAGCATTTTTTTCCCCGGTGATAAGACTTCAATAAATATAAATTCTGTTAAGTCTTTCTTTTCCTTTTTCTTTTTTGTTTTTTTATTTTGCTTTTTCTTCTTCTTCTTTTTGTTTGCTTCATCATTTTCCTCAATTTGTTCTTCTTCTTTATCATCATCATTATTTTTAGCTTTTTCACCAGATTTGCAATAAAATCTGCAGGATATATTGTTTTTCACAAAAATAGCAACTCCCCCACCATTTGTCTTTCTATCCGCTCTAAAAGTTTTGTATCCTTTTAGTGATATTAAGCTATCGGGAGTTTTCTCATCAAGCCAGGTTTCTGAAACACATATAATATCCAAACCAGAGTTTTCAAATGTAAAACGAAATTCGTCAACCTTATTGTTCAAACTTTGTGCATTAATATGGCAGATTTGAAGACCTTTCTTTTGTTTAGTAAGAATTCGAACCATGTTCATTAAAATGTCTTTGGAACCACTATTTTCACTATTTAAATTTGACATGAAAACGTATAATAGTAGCAGCCCTAATAGTAACGCAATTGTTATTACAAGTATAAAAACAGACAGAAAAATAAACATAATGTAATTTAGATATAATAATACAACGATTAGCCATTATCAACTTAAAATGTATAAAAATGTATAGCTTATTATAAAACAACATTAGTAGCTGGGACTTCTGGACAGTCATTGGATGTAAGAAAAAATTCATTAAGCTGTTCAAAATAGTCTATACGAGTGGGCTGATCAGTAATTAACCGTTTAATATATACCAAACCTCGAAAAGTGTATGCAGAATGTAGACGTTTGTCTCTTTTCAGTTTCACAGCTTCCAAAAGTATCCTATGATTTTTTAACGTTAGGCTTTCATTGACATAAAAAGCTTCATTAGACGAAAATCCAATTAGATTAAGCAATAAATTTTTATACCCTGCACGTTTTTTAAAAGCAGCGATAGACTTGAGAACAAAATTTTTGTCATAAGGCGAAAACAAGTTCACAATAATAGCCGCATCAGTTGAGTTGGTTTTTTCTTTATTGTTTTTGTTGCTTAATCTGTATATAGCTTTTACCGAAGGAGTTTGTATATCTATTGCACGACAAATATCATCAAAAATATTGTAAACGTTTTCATCTTTTGTAAAGGGAACGTTATTAATACGAAGATCACAAGCCACGAAAAGGTTTTCTTGTCTCATAGTTTGTAATTTTAATTCTTGAATTTGAGATTTTAAATCTATATTTTCAACCGCAGCTGTTTCAATTTGATCGATTCGTTCATTAGCACTTGTAACTTCTCTTTTTAAAATTTCTATTTCATTTAGGAGTTTGTTTTCACGCTCTTCCCACAACAATTTAATTTGTACGATATGCTCTTCCAATCGCCTATCGAGTAGTTGTAGTATACTTACACGATTGGAGGATTCAAAGTGTGAGAGCCTTGGTGTATTTGATAATCTAGGTGTTTTTTTTATTCTCGGAGTTTCTTGTTGCAGTTCTCTTAAACGTTTGTTTTGATTTGCAAATTCTGGACTAGTTATCTCTTGACTTAAATTTATTTGATTGTTATTATTGTTGTTTGCAATTTCTAAACTTTCCATTATTATCTCTTAATATAAAAGAGTTAATATAAAAGAGTTTTTTTTTTTTTTTTTTTTTTGTTTTATTATGTTTCAAAAATAATTTTGAGTATATGTTGTTTAGGTTGCAGTTTTTGTTTGTTTTTTTTTTTTTTTTTTATACTGCCCTTCTTAGTTTTTAGACTTCTTTGTTTAGTATTTTGTTTATTAAAATTTAAATAAAACACAATTAACTAAAACTTTTAGTTCTTTTTTTTCTTTAACAATGTTTTAAAAAGCTTTTTCTTTATTATTTTACTAAGTTTGATATTTAATTTATGCTTTAAATGTATGTTTTCAGTAGATAAACAGGAGAAAAATTTAACACGTCCACTCTTCACAAAATTTTGCTCCAAAAAAGCCATTTTTGGACCCCTTTTTGACGGGGTTTAAATCACGGAAAATAATTGCTAGAGCCAAAATATTTTGGGAATCTACATAAAACAAGTCAAAGTTAATTTTCAGGGGGGTACAACTTGAACTTTTTTTTGCCCATATAACGTACATATATAAACTCATAAGTTTTTTAAGATTGGCTCTGGTTTTCGAGATATACCGTTATTTCAAAAATGGAGGAGGTTGCACAACATATGTTCGCGTAACTCAAAAACGCTTTAGCTTATTGAAAAAACTTAAAAAACCGAAATTCCGCAATAAAATTTCCTTTAAGAAAGTTAAAACTTCTTTCTAATATCCGCAGTCGTTTTGTGAATAAAATCAAAAGTTGCAAAAATTTTAATCATTTATGGCTTGTTTTGTTTGGAATTTCGTTTTTTATACGTCTGCAAAAAATTAGAAGCATAGCTGCATTTTCCAATTTTTTAAGAATTTTTAAAAAACAAAAATTTCGAAATTTTGTTAAAAAAATTAATTTTTTTCCAAAAAAAAAGTTATATTTCTAAAACGACTGCGGATATTAGAAAGAAGTTTTAACTTTCTTAAAGGAAATTTTATTGCGGAATTTCGGTTTTTTAAGTTTTTTCAATAAGCTAAAGCGTTTTTGAGTTACGCGAACATATGTTGTGCAACCTCCTCCATTTTTGAAATAACGGTATATCTCGAAAACCAGAGCCAATCTTAAAAAACTGCGGGCACCACTGGATTCAGCGAATTATGTTAAAACGCCAGGTGCCCAGCTTGTCACAAAAAAAGTGTCAATTTCTTGCACAGTGTCATTAATCATTGATCATAGCTTTAAAACGTATTTTCTTTTGATTTTGGTATATTAAATTGTTGATAAGAATGGACGTGTTCAAAATAGAAAAACCAATTGCGATACTATAATAGAAGGTCAACGCAGGTATTCGGCAGAGAAAAGAACATTGCAAGTAAAGATCAGTGATAAAGTGTAAAGTGTGAATATATATAATTGTTTGTGCACAATTGTAAGTGGTTAATAAAGCATCGAAAACTGTTATTGTGCTTTGAATTTTGTCAATTCTTGTTAAATAATATTTCAGCTAGGGGCACAGAAGAGTAATTATTCAATGCTTACCAAAAGATATTGCTAATAAATATCCTCAAAAAAATGTTGGCCATAAAAGGCTTAAATTTTGTCACTATTTGATATCAAATGAAAGTATTTCCTTAACGGGATGCACTGGAGATAAGCAACTGGTTTTTAATGAAGTCTTGTTAAATGTGCCTTGAAGGCAATTATAAATTACTTTTTAAGTATACAACTGGACAGGGCTGTCAGATGTGGCGATTTCTCGCCAAACGTGGCGATTTTCAAACTTATTTGGCGACCTAATTTTCGATTTGGCGACATGGTGGTTTTTTGGCGATTTATAAAATAGTTCGCGATTTTGTTGGCTATTTTTGAGGAGCCATGAATTTGTTTTGAAATTTGTTAAATTCAATACGAAGAAACAATATTTTTTATGCTAGTATTTCAATGTATGAAATTTGATGAATTCATATGTATTGAGTATTTAAAACTCAATTATGTTGAAATGGCTGATGAAGATAATGTAAATCTTCGAGAAATTTTTTTTTTCACATTTAAATGTGCTCTTGAAAAAAGAAATAAGTAGAATACTTTAAAAAATGAATATAATTAAAGTTTATGAACATTTTTCCATTATAAAATGTGAGAAATTATCACAGATAAAATTCGTTGTTGTTAAAGATATTTTAAAGATTTTTATGAATCCTAACGTACCTTTGGATGTACAGAATTTTAATGATGATATTTAATCTAATTTAAATCAGTTTAGGCCAACAATTTATATCAACAAGGATACGGCAGGTACGTACCATTTTAAGGAACTTGCATTGGCTGTTCTTTATATGCTGGTTATTGCAACTAGTAATGCCTGTGTTGAAATAATGAAATAATAAAATTCGCCTTCGAAATAGAATGCGATATGAAGTTTTCGACACGTTTTTACGTAGTACATGTTGCATTTCTCTTGTAACTATTTGTTTAATTCTTACCGCAAACATTCTTTTTTTTGTTGCTTTAAGTACTCTACTATAAAATATTTTAAACAATGCCCCTTTTTTGTGTTCACTAATCATTTTTTACTTTGTTCTAAATAAAAATTAAACAAATTATATCATGGCGATTCTTTTAAATTTTGGCGGATTTTAGCGATACGGAACAAATTTTTTTTTTGGGATTTATAAAAAAATATTTTTAATTATTCTAAAAATACATACGTATATTATTGTCAAAAACTAAAAAATAAATGCTTTGGCGATTTTGGCGATTTTTGACATTGAATTTGGCGAAAAAGTTCAAAACCAATCTGACAACCCTGCAACTGGACTTGAATTTTTTCCACAATATTTTTTTTATTTTCCTCATAAAAATATTGGTCATTAACGGGTTGATTTCGCTAAATTTATTAATAAAACGTGCTTTCTGCACAAATATATGCCTTTTGTGGATATGAAATGGGTTTTTAATGATGTTCTTTTCTCTGCCGAATACCTGCGTTAACCTTCTATTATAGTATCGCAATTGGTTTTTCTATTTTGAATACGTCCATTCTTATCAACAATTTAATATACCAAAATCAAAAGAAAATACGTTTTAAAGCTATGATCAATGATTAATGATTAATTATGATTAATGTTTTACTAAAATCTCAAGGGGTGGTCAAAACCTTTCTAACGACGTACAGGTTAGTTATTTAAATTTTCTTAAAATCGAATTGAAAAGCATCAAAAAAATTAAATAAACATCTCGATATCTCGAGTCTGTGGATAGATGTTTAAAAAGTTTTAAAGCAACATCAAAGAATCCCAAAATATCTATTATATTTTGCCATTTATTGGACAAAAATTTTTTTATCGAATTTGTTATTTTTTTTTTTTTTTTTTTTTTTATTTATTTCATTGGCATTTCTATGCTACAAGATAAATCTTATAATTACAGCACAGAACTTAAGGCGCTAAAAGAGTTAATTTGTTACATATATTTAATATAAAACTAACAAAAGAAATTATTTAAAAAAAAAAAAAAAAAAAAGAATTAAAAATATAAAAATATGATATATTTTAATCTCAAACATAAATTTAATTAGTTAAATATTACCCATCAAAATTTTCTGTTCCAAATAATCGGTTAAAGAACGCGTTACTCTGCAACCGGTTCTACTTAACATTCGAAAATCAATTATTTTTGTTTGAAATTGTCCCGAAAGCAATCGTTTTTTTAAAGCAAGTAGTTTTTTGAAAAATATTTTTACATAGAAAATGTTGTTGTGATTACCGCAGAATATATTCAAGAATCTATTGAACCCGGAATTTGTTCCAAAAAATTTTCCTGGGTAAAGTTCATAAGAAAATAACAGGAAATTTATTTTATATTTAATTTAACTTTTAAAATTTACAAAAAAGTTAATAAATTTAAAAAATTATATAATACAGAAACACAAATAAAATCAAACAAATAATTACGACAAACATTTGTTAATTTCATTTTTGAATTTCAAAGCGTTACTATTGCGCTGAATATGGTGTGGTAGTTCGTTCCAAAGACGTATAGCATTAACAAAGAACTGCCATTCAGATATCAAAGTTCTGTACCTAATAGGAATAATGATTTTACCCCTATTTGATCTAGCAAATACTAGTCGCTCATAAAGATAATTTGGTGTCTTTTCAAAAACAATTTTATGTAAGCATAGTAGAGTTCTCTGTTTAAGAAGGTTGTCAAAAGTCATGCCATATAGCTTTGTTATAAAAGATGATGTGCTATCAAATCTTTTTAATCCAAAAGCATATCTTATAATGTTTTTATATAAAACATTTAATTTTCGTTTGCTCTCAGAGTCGCAATTAGAAAATATTTCGCAGCCGTAAAGCAAAATTGGCATTATGTAAGCTTTTACAAGTATAATTCTTGTCTTTAGAGGCGTAAAATACTGTGTAGCCCAAAGAGTACGTAACATACCGTAAGCCCTTCCGATGATGCTGCTTATATGATTTAACCAAGTTAAGGTATTGTTAAATATTATCCCAAGATTTTTTGCTGATAATACTTGTTCTATTTTCCGGTTGTTTAGCTTAATGTCAAAATCACGATTAAGGTTAAGTCTTCGCTTTTGTATTACCATAAATTTGGATTTAGTAGGATTAAGACAAAGACCATTAGCTGTTGCCCATTGATAAATTCTATTTAAGTCATCATTGAGTTTCCTTACGGAAACATCTAATGATCGCTGTGAGCCACTCAGGTAAACTTGAACATCATCAGCGTACATGTGTATTTTAGTGTTTTTAACTTGTGACGGTAAATCATTGGCATAGAGGGAAAATAAAAGAGGGCCCAAAATGGACCCTTGGGGCACGCCCCTTGAAACTTCAACCACGTTCGACGTACAATTATTTAAAAAAACGGATTGCGATCGACCAGTAAGGTAAGATATCAGCAGTTTTGTTGCAGTGTCAGAAAAATTAAAAAAATGCTTGAGTTTTTCGCACAGAATATGATGATCAACAGTATCAAAGGCTTTTGAGTGGTCAAGTAGCACTAAGGACGAAAACCTGATTGACATTCATTAAGAAAATTGTATCGCTTCACAAAGGCGGCCATTTGAGAAGATAGTAGTTTCTCCAAAACTTTTGAAAGAAACGGGAGTATTGCGATTGGCCTAAAATCTGTTTTTGATTTTGGGACAGGTATGATTTTAGCATGTTTCCATTTTAGTGGATACGAGCTTGTTGTTATTATGTTATTGAAAAAGTATGTAATGTGTGGTATTAGTAGTGGCAAAAGTGTTTTTATAAATTTCGGATGTATATTATCGAAGCCAACCGCATTTGATTTGATGTTGGAACAGCATAAGAATACATCACGTTGGGAAACACATTCAAACTCAAACAAATTTTCTTGCTCATAGCCCTGTGTGTTTATCATAGGGTTAGTGTTGTTGGTGAAGAAATCGTTAAATGGAGTGTTGTTGAAGGAACTGGAGTTGCCGGTTACTGGATAATTTATAAAATTGTAGAAACCCGGGCTGGAGTCAACCATAGGAATGTTTTTAAACGAGTTGTTTATTACATTAACATCTACAATAGGACTAATGTTTTCGGTAACCTTACCAATACCTATTTCTTTAATTATCTTCCACGTTTGCTTGGTGTCTAGGGCATTTGAAAAACGGGTTGAATAATATTCAGACTTGGTTCTTCTGATTAAGCTAGTGGCATCTCTTCTTAACTGACGGTATTCATTATGCAACTCAGTAGTTTTAAAACGTTTCCAACTTGAATATGCAACATCTCTTTGTTCAATCGAATTTTTTATAGCTAGATTGAACCAAGGCCGTGATTTGTTTTTTATTTTTTTAGTTTTTAGTGGCACAAATAAGTCGTATAGAGAGAGAACGTTGGAATCAATAAACGAAAGCTGATTATCGATAGATGACATCGTGTATAATACATTCCAGTCAATAGACATAAAATTGTTATATAACGCAGCAATGTCAACATTCTTAAAGTCGCGGTATGTATATGATTGATCCAATCGCTTTAAAGGAAAGTCATATGATGTGAAGATTAAGTCGTGTTTGGAGAAACATGCTGCCGATATCTGATCATAAAGTAGGACAGATGAGGTATTGGCAACGAAAAAAATATCTAAAAGCGTACTATTAGAAGATGTAAAGTGGGTTGGTAAGCTATTATTAATAAGTTTTAAACCAAGGGGTGACATGCAATCAGTTAATAATGTCTGCGTAAGTATATCCGAGTTAAAATCTCCAGATATTATTATGTCGTTAAACTCTACAAGCATTCTCTAACTTTTTTATAAAAGGGGTTATATTTACATTACGGTTGGGCCTGTATACACATCCAACAAGCATTTTTTTCCCCGGTGATAAGACTTCAATAAATATAAATTCTGTTAAGTCTTTCTTTTCCTTTTTCTTTTTTGTTTTTTTATTTTGCTTTTTCTTCTTCTTCTTTTTGTTTGCTTCATCATTTTCCTCAATTTGTTCTTCTTCTTTATCATCATCATTATTTTTAGCTTTTTCACCAGATTTGCAATAAAATCTGCAGGATATATTGTTTTTCACAAAAATAGCAACTCCCCCACCATTTGTCTTTCTATCCGCTCTAAAAGTTTTGTATCCTTTTAGTGATATTAAGCTATCGGGAGTTTTCTCATCAAGCCAGGTTTCTGAAACACATATAATATCCAAACCAGAGTTTTCAAATGTAAAACGAAATTCGTCAACCTTATTGTTCAAACTTTGTGCATTAATATGGCAGATTTGAAGACCTTTCTTTTGTTTAGTAAGAATTCGAACCATGTTCATTAAAATGTCTTTGGAACCACTATTTTCACTATTTAAATTTGACATGAAAACGTATAATAGTAGCAGCCCTAATAGTAACGCAATTGTTATTACAAGTATAAAAACAGACAGAAAAATAAACATAATGTAATTTAGATATAATAATACAACGATTAGCCATTATCAACTTAAAATGTATAAAAATGTATAGCTTATTATAAAACAACATTAGTAGCTGGGACTTCTGGACAGTCATTGGATGTAAGAAAAAATTCATTAAGCTGTTCAAAATAGTCTATACGAGTGGGCTGATCAGTAATTAACCGTTTAATATATACCAAACCTCGAAAAGTGTATGCAGAATGTAGACGTTTGTCTCTTTTCAGTTTCACAGCTTCCAAAAGTATCCTATGATTTTTTAACGTTAGGCTTTCATTGACATAAAAAGCTTCATTAGACGAAAATCCAATTAGATTAAGCAATAAATTTTTATACCCTGCACGTTTTTTAAAAGCAGCGATAGACTTGAGAACAAAATTTTTGTCATAAGGCGAAAACAAGTTCACAATAATAGCCGCATCAGTTGAGTTGGTTTTTTCTTTATTGTTTTTGTTGCTTAATCTGTATATAGCTTTTACCGAAGGAGTTTGTATATCTATTGCACGACAAATATCATCAAAAATATTGTAAACGTTTTCATCTTTTGTAAAGGGAACGTTATTAATACGAAGATCACAAGCCACGAAAAGGTTTTCTTGTCTCATAGTTTGTAATTTTAATTCTTGAATTTGAGATTTTAAATCTATATTTTCAACCGCAGCTGTTTCAATTTGATCGATTCGTTCATTAGCACTTGTAACTTCTCTTTTTAAAATTTCTATTTCATTTAGGAGTTTGTTTTCACGCTCTTCCCACAACAATTTAATTTGTACGATATGCTCTTCCAATCGCCTATCGAGTAGTTGTAGTATACTTACACGATTGGAGGATTCAAAGTGTGAGAGCCTTGGTGTATTTGATAATCTAGGTGTTTTTTTTATTCTCGGAGTTTCTTGTTGCAGTTCTCTTAAACGTTTGTTTTGATTTGCAAATTCTGGACTAGTTATCTCTTGACTTAAATTTATTTGATTGTTATTATTGTTGTTTGCAATTTCTAAACTTTCCATTATTATCTCTTAATATAAAAGAGTTAATATAAAAGAGTTTTTTTTTTTTTTTTTTTTTTGTTTTATTATGTTTCAAAAATAATTTTGAGTATATGTTGTTTAGGTTGCAGTTTTTGTTTGTTTTTTTTTTTTTTTTTTATACTGCCCTTCTTAGTTTTTAGACTTCTTTGTTTAGTATTTTGTTTATTAAAATTTAAATAAAACACAATTAACTAAAACTTTTAGTTCTTTTTTTTCTTTAACAATGTTTTAAAAAGCTTTTTCTTTATTATTTTACTAAGTTTGATATTTAATTTATGCTTTAAATGTATGTTTTCAGTAGATAAACAGGAGAAAAATTTAACACGTCCACTCTTCACAAAATTTTGCTCCAAAAAAGCCATTTTTGGACCCCTTTTTGACGGGGTTTAAATCACGGAAAATAATTGCTAGAGCCAAAATATTTTGGGAATCTACATAAAACAAGTCAAAGTTAATTTTCAGGGGGGTACAACTTGAACTTTTTTTTGCCCATATAACGTACATATATAAACTCATAAGGTTGGAAACAAAACAAATGATGAAAAAATTATATCCAATAAATATCCAGCAGTCTGCTGGAATCAAAAATCTCAGGACCTGTAGATGTTAGCATTTATTCTTGGAAATTCTTGTCGTTTGGGAGTGTAATGGGCTAGCCTGCGAAATTGCTAAAAGTCCTATGTGAAAGAAGCTGTTAACGACGTGTTTACCACTCAATGCTGGGGAAGACCTCGCGGCTGCCAGGGTTCGTTACAAAAATTTATTTGAGGATCGCCACACAGTGGCTGAAAATCGTTTTTCATTGGCCAAAAATCTGTAACTTTTGAACATGTTTAATCTACAGATAGATTCTTAAACTTTTCTCCACTTTCAATTTCATTAAAATCGGTTGAGTAGTTATTGGGAAATTTAAGGGCAAAGTGGAACTTTAGATTTTTTTAACTTTAGCGTGATATATTGTTTTTTTTTTATTTATTTTTAATTATTTAAAAATGTCATATTTGGATTTAAAAAAAATTTTATGTTTACACTAAAGAAAAATTTTAACATTAAAAAAGAAATAGTAAAATCAACTGGAAATCTTGCTATTATTACTAAAAAATTAACAATTTTTTGCTGTCAAATTCGTTAACAAAATCTTGCTATTACTACAGAAGAATCTATTATTTTTTGCTGTAAAATTTGTAAATATTAGCAAAATAAATCCGCTGAGTTCTGATTTTTTTTTTTAAATTTTTATACGAAAATATAGGTATTTATTTTTTGAATATTTCTTGTTTATTAAAACATTTCATACATATGTGGATAAAAAACCTTTTAAAAATAAAAGCAGCAATAGATTTTAATAGCTTTTGTAACAATGTGTGGTTCTATTTATTATTATTTTTACTAATACAATGTCTGTCTTAGATCTAATGAATTATAATTATTGTTTATTTAATTGAAAGATTGATTGCAAATATTCCATATTCTAGTCTGTGTTATTTCTGTTCTTTAGTAGTTTTTTGACTTCTTTATCTTAATCCCGATATTCCACTTTCCTTTGATTTCAAATACTGGAGATGAACGGATCTGACGTTGCCAATAATATATTAAATAGATCTTCATTTGTGGAATTTCGTGAAATTTTTGTAGTATTGTGCTCTCTATAAAATCTATAATGCTTTTTTCCTGAGCTTCCTCTGATAAATCTCCTAGTGGCACCAACTGATATTTATTGACATATTCTCCATGATAAAGCTATCTGGAAAGAAAGTTTGTTCTCAAACCAGTTTGCAAAGCTCTTATAAAATCTATCTTTACTGTAATCAACTTTCCTGTATCGCTGTTTTAAATTTTTGATGAAAACAGAAAATTTTTTCTCTAAGTCCAATTGTATTTCAATGCTATAGGAATTAAAGTTTCCTTTTTTTCGAATGTAATTTTTACCATCTTCCTCGTTTTTGTTTCTAAAATACTCATCGGCCAATTCTTTATAGCTGAAGCTCTCCATGTTTTTATGAAAAACGTTGTTATTGTTCAGATATATTATATCCACTGAGTTTGCATCCGAATGTCCCTTGCTTTTAAACCTGTTCATACTTTTTTTCATACCAAATATAGGTAGAATAAAAAGGATTAAAAAACTTAAAATCCTTTTATTTATATGCTATAAAATACCTGACACATATTAAACAACGCATTGCATAGTTATGGGGTCATATATTATTATTAGAGTCATAAAAACAGATAAAATAAGAAGACCAAAAAAAATTTAAAAATCCCTTCTAAGGGATTAACGGATAAGGATGAATCAGACAATAATAAAATTTTTTATATGTACTACCTGTATTCTGTTCGATCACGATCAATATTCCCTATATCATAAAATTTTTTTGAAAACAATAGCACATGATTTCTGTTACTTATGCAAACATTTTTGCGGAATAAAAAAAAAACTTGTAAAAAAAAATTTCAAACAAAAAAAATTTTTTTGGGAGTAATTTCATTAAAATTAAAAAAATGTTAAACAGACGGGTACAAGAGTATATACAGGGTTAAAGAAAACACTTTCACCTTTCTCTCAGTTTTTTTACCTTCTTAATCCCTTTTGATCCGCAAAAGTTCTATTCTACTAAAGCTGAAATTTGACAAAAATATAGTAGTTTAGAAAATATGTCTTAACATCTCAAATATAAATAACATAATAGTCGCACATATTACTTTTTTAAACATAGCAAAAAAGCCAGCAGGTCATTATCGATAATAGTTTTTGAGCAATGATAATTTCTTTTGGATTATATATAAAAAAAAATCACTTTTTCTGAATTTTAAAAAAAAAATTGTGTTTAACAACATGGCACGACCACAATTACCAATATTTTAACCTAATTTTTTGGCTACATTAGTTTTAATATGTCTACTATTAAATAAAATTAAAATTTTGGAAATCGGTGACAAACAAAAATTGGAATTTTGGCCAATGAAATAAAATGTTCAGCCACTGTGCGCCAGAGAAATAAAAACACTCAATCTTCTTTTTTTAATTCGTCATGAACCGTTCTTTATTTAGTTTATACCGTGCAATATCTCTCTTTTTAACATTTACACCACATGAAGCAATCTTCGTACCATACACTAGGCGAGACCGATGGGTAAAACCTCTTTCCAGGCTGTTAACACGAGAGCTCGTCTCCTAGACCAAGAGAGTGAGGTAAGAACACTATTCTCTTGGCCCGAAATCCGGCTCTGCCCTGGTCGCTATTGATGGTAAAGGAACAAATCAGAGCATTAAGCATCACCACTATTCTTCTGACCTGAAAAGGTAGATTTAGGTGGGTAAGGTAAAACCACTGTCCACTTAAAATACGATACCATTCAACTGCAGGTGTAAAACTCCTATACGAGTTAAATAAGATCCGACTGCATAAGAGCCGGCTGCAGACTGACTGCCTTATTCATTCGCACACATACGCACGCACACAACCGCTACTACCAATTGTTGCAATCAAGTGTTTGTACTTGGCTCCTAGTCTGCTCGGCGCCATTTTGCATGGCTTAACTAATCCGTTAATTTGAAAAATACAATGTAAGGCGTTAATTGATTTAATAGCAAATTATAAAGAAACTGAATTTAACAGACAATATCCGTATATAAAATAAAGAAGAAAAATAAAACATAAAATATGAATTCAGGTAAAGATAAAGTATAAATTCAGGTCGGCATAAGATATAAATTCAGGAATTCAATATGGGACGCAAACACGAGCTTTGCGATTTTGCTTGTAAAAAGCTGATAGTCATACTTAATATAGGTTTTGAAATACATGTGGTTTATATTAATTTTACAGCGCTCTGTTTCTTTTTTACTTATGCAAAAATTTTCAGTTTGAACACTTATTCCACTAACACGTTCTCCACAGAGTATGAAACAGAATTCCCAATTTTGAAGTTTAAAAAAATGAATATGTTCTTAAAAAATATCAAATACTCTGCTAATTTTTTCTTGAGTGTGAGTATTCATTATGTTGTTTAAGGTTATTTTATTGAACTGTTAATGGTTTTAATACAAATATTGATATTTTAATCAGGCTAAAAATCATTGAATTTAATTTTCATTAAATTATTTTTATGAAGAAAGGTATTTTACAACATGAAATGAATAAAAATTTGTTGATAATTTTTCATTCTTGACTGAGCTGAGAATTGAACACGGACAGGTTGCCTTGACATGTTTCGAACCAAAACGGTGGGTTTTTTCGTTGACAAATCTTTTCTTAAGTTGGGTAAAAAATATTTGAAATAAAACTTAAAAAGGCTTGTTATGCTACAGTTTATGTGTAAATAACCTTTATACATAAGAGCAAATGTCATATATTTTTTACCTATTTAAGAAAATAGTTGTCAAAGAAAAAACCCCACCGTTTTGTTTAATAAAACCAAAATTGTTTTACAAGAACAAAACGCTTGTGTTGAGTAGTTGTAGTTTTTTTTTCAATAAGGTTTGCCTATATGTCTTCTCAACGAAAATAAGCTTAATTTTTAAAACCATCAAATAATTGATTTAAAAAAAAATACATGTAGTTGGCAAAAATGCAAAACAATGTATCATTGAACAATTTGAAATTGACTTTTTTATTGATTACGATTTACGTTAAAGTTTTTTTTAAAAATTTTAAACTTCTACCTTAAAAAAATATAGTTTTGAACAAAACTAAAAATGACGTATCATCAAGTATATTATTTTCTTTAACAACATAATGAATAATCACACTCAATAAAAAATTAGCAGAGTATTTGATATTTTTTAAGAACATATAAATATTTTTAAACATCAAAATTGGTAATTCTGTTTCATACTCTATGGTGAACGCCTAAGTAGAATTAGTGATCAGACTAAAATTAGTGATCAAACATAAGTAAAAAGAAAAACAGTACTGTAAAACTAATATAAACCGAATTCATATGCATATGTATTACAAAACCTATATTAAGTATGACTATCAGCTTCTGCCACATAAGACATAACCCATTGCACTTCCAAACGCTAAGAATTTCCAAGAATAAATGGCAACATCTGGAGGTGATGAAAAGTTGACCTGTATCGCTGAAAGAGGGCTTATCTTAAAGCTCAGCTGTTTCTCAGCTTTCTATATCTGTGCTCATTTTTAGAAAATTATGTATGAAAATAACTGGTTTAGAGGTTTTTGTCAAAATAATCATAAGCAAGCTGGTAAAAAAAAATGTATTTTATTTTTTATTAAAACTCAAAAATTTACAACCTGTTTAAAAAAGAAACTGAATAAAAAAAATAAAATAAAAGTAACAATTTTAACAAAATTGTATTTAAAAGAAAAAATACTGGAAAAAACGGGATTTAAACCCTGACATCCAGGGTCACAAAGCACGACATTACCCCTAAACCACAACAGCACTTATTAACTTATGCGCTTAATACGAGTTTTTGTACATTTTTAAATATTGCAGGCTATTTTTGAAAGCGCGTCGAAAAAGTGAACATTTTTATTAAAACTAAAATAAAGTTTAAAAAATTATTTTTGTTTATTGTAATTACTTCTGACTACGGTCCTGTAGTACTCTAGTTTTAATTTGAGAGCCTTAGAGTAGCAGACGGCTCTATATTATGGCAAAGTTAATTGCCGAAGTTTTTGAAAAATAAAACAAACTTTAATATTTGAAGTCAGAATTACGTCAATTTTTATTTACAATTTTCTTCAGCTTATTATACTATTTCTTATTCTATATGTAATAAACATTTCCCTTACTTATTTTTGTTTATCTTTTTTTTTGGGTAATGTGAATATTCAAATTTCTTAATTATTATTATTTTTTTTTAAACAATTCTAGTGACCCATTTGAATTAACACCAGTCACCTGAAACCGCATAATAAATTTTCGGTCATTCTTTCTGTGTGTTTTTTTTAATGCATTTCATTGCTTGCATTTCTGTTTTTTTTTTTTTTTTTTTTTTTTTTTGGTGTTCACACTACATGCGCAATAGAGACAGCGTTAAAAATTAATCAGATGAAGATAACTCGAGTTATTCTCAAATGAGATTCTGCTTTTCATTTAATGCTTATGTAAATATGGATAAATTAATTAGATTAATTTTTGTCATGTTTTTATAAAAAATATATTTTTTCTATATTATTGGCCAATGTAATTGTTCATTAAATTAGATTTTATTTTAGCTAATACGGCCTAAAGTTCTATTATGTTGTCTGTCACTAATGTTAAGTACTCTGTCATTAAAATTTCTGGCAGTTTTAATTATTTGGTTCCATGGTTGTGTTGCATAAAAATTCATGATTCTTTCCGATGATGTTTCTTTTGCATACCAGTCGAAAGCTATTTTATTTCCACTTATGCGTAGTTTCGTATCTAGGTAAGCAATTCCTGTGTTGGTTTGTATCTCAATTGTGAACAGAATTTTCTCATGATATTTGTTAAAAGTCTTTAGGATTTCATCTTTATCGTCTAATTTTACTATGGCCAAAATAAAATTAAAGTAAGGGCCAGCACTCAGGGGATGACCTCTACTAATGCGTTGTATTGTGTTGGAACTATAAAAATAGGTTATGGGAAGAAGGAAAGAGGGAGTAGTGCTTGTGAACGTTCGACTTGAATTTATCCATGCTGAAAGTGAGAGGAAAGACTTCTTCAGGAAGGTTATTCCACATACGAAGAGTCCGGCCAAGAAACGAATTTTCCCTGTAATGCGTTGAACGACCACAAAAGAATGGGCTCTTGAGGAAAACCGTGTATTACGAAATATTACGCAACCCACATTGCGACGGTGCTCAAAGGAGTCAATAGAATTGGATACCCTACTGTCGCCAATGAGAACCTTCGCCCTCTCCTACACGCGGTCAAGAAGCTCCAAAATATACTTTGAAGTACCGGCCCACACATGAGAGTTGTATTCCACTCGCGGTCGGTTATAGGTGGTATAAATAGTAAGGAGATCAGATGGAGTGAAGTATATCTTACACCGTATCAAAAAACTGAGGCACTTGAATGCTCCTTTCGACACCTTAAATATATGTTCTGTCCATCGGATATCACATCAAGAGATTCTGTTTCCTCAACAATTATACCACCCATATATACAGATGAGGCACCTTGATCTGTCGCGCCTTTATGCGTCAGCACGCAACATTGGGTCTTTCGGGCATTAAATTAGACCCTATTCGCACGACTCCATTCTGAGATTATGTCTAGGTCGCGGCCAAGCGTATCATTCATGTTCTGTCTCATAGCACCAACATCGGACACGCTTGGTCTGTAATCAAATGAATACGAATGGCAAAGGTTGCTGTCATCTGCAAAAGAATAGATAGGGTTGGAAGTTTGACATAAGAGGTCACTTAGAAAAATAAGAAATAGAGTAGAAGAAAGAACGGGCAAGGCACCCCTGAATGAATCTTGAACTCGTTTGATGAAACCCCATCTATAAAAACCCGTATAGTGCAATCTCTAAAAAAGCTCGATATAAATCGAGAGAAATTATCACCGACACCAAATGCAACAAGTTTAGACAAGAGTACACCATGACAGACTCTGTCAAACGCCTTGGAAATATCTAAAGCAATTACCTTACTTTCGCCAAAATGGTGAATGGAACGACACCATTTTTCTTAAACAGGGCAAATAGGTCTCCAGTAGAACGATCTCAACGAAAGCCATACTGGCGGTCGCTTAGTAGGTAATTTAACTCTACAAATTTTACCAGATGGTGATTTACCATACTCTCCATAACTTTGGAAAGGTGAAAATTGCAATTGGGCGATAATAGTCAGGGTTATTAGCCAATCCTTTTTTAGGAATTGGCGTTACATTAGCAACTTTCCAGCAGACGGGAAATTCACCGGCATGGTATAAAGTACTGAAAAGATTTGCTAAAGCACGAGCTAGCGTCAAAAAGCACTGCTTCAAGAACAGTGCATGTATACCAGGAGACTTGTTCATGTCGAGATCCGCAAGAACCTTTTTAGCAGTACGAGCCCGAAAAAATATTTTAGGCATAGTTACGGATACTTTTTCGAGTTCGGGTAGTAGTTGATTACTATTTGGTAAGTTAGAATTATTTGCAAATAGTTCTTCAAAGTAATTAGCCTTATCAACCAGGTTCGTGAATGTTTGGCCATCCTTTAAAAGAGATGGTATTGAAGAACTAGCATTAACCCTTGCTATTTTAACGAATGACCAGAAGCTTTTACTGTCCCGGGGAGCAGTAAGCACTTCAGCATGAACACGTTGCTCGTAAAGAGGGGTTTCCCGTCTTAGTACTTTGGCACATGCCATTTCGCGTAGCAATTCAGTATCATCGGTTTTATTGTGATTTGCAGGTCTGATTAAACCAAGATTTAGACCTAGGTTTATTCGAAGCATTTTTAACTGGAATGAACATTTTCGTTCCTAGCATAATAACATTTTCAACCATTTTCGCCATGGCATTGACGTCATTGTCAAGGAAATAAAGTTTCCAATAAAACTACCGAAGAAAGTCGTTGAGTTCAACCCAACGTGCTTTACCGTAAACAAATTTTGATCGTTTCATAGCCTGTCGTGAAACGTTCCGAAGTTCGGAGAACGGAAAAGAGGCGGAAATGGTGCAATGATCCGAGTTACCGAGAGGTGCTAGAACTTCCTTCTTCGTACTTTTGAGGGTGCGAAGAGAGGAAGAGGTCAAGGGTATTGTGTTGGTGCCGTCAACACATGGTATATGTGTTGGTACATTCACCAGTTGCCTTCATAGGTTGTACGGCCCGAGTGGTGAAGCCAAGAAGAATTGTGGACCAGCAACAACGATTTCACTGTCCGGACAATTCTCAATAATCTTCGATATAGAGTCGGAAAGGGAGTCGAAGCGCGCTAAAGTGATATCCCTTCCCGCATTTGGACTTCTGTAAAGAAACCCGAAATTCAAAAAGTGCGTATTGATTTTGAATTTAACCCAAAGACAGTTAAATTCCTCATCAAACATGCCCATTGGTTGCTGGTATTGATACACAACTTCATTGCGTATATATATAGCAAGACCCTGATGAAGATTAAATAGGGATAGAAGGTGATACCCAGGAATCTGGAAATCCAGTGGATCAGAATTTTCAAATACCTGTGTTTGACATAAGGCGAAAACATCTGGCCGATGGAGACAAATGTGAGCGTATACAGAAAAAAAATCGTTCTCAGCCCACGTATGTTACAGAATTCGATTCGAAACCGACCTCTCTTCACAACACAAAAAAATTCAAATCAAACGCAAAGTACGCTAAAAGCCGTTTAGAAACTGTTTGGTGATCAGTGTTATACCTTCATCACCAAAACCGTTCAAAAACGATTAACACAAATACATCCGTACTAAGACGAATATGTTAGATGGTTATAGGGGGTACACAATGGACAATGCCATAAAAGGACCATAAAAGCCCTGATCTGGTCAACACCGAAAAAAGACCATCACTGGCAGATTGTTATTATTGTTGTTTGTTTATTTTGTTATTTCGTTCGTTTTCTTTATGTTGATATTGTTTTTTCCTTTTCTATATGTTGCAATTGGTAGTTTATTTTTTTAATATACATTAATATACAATTAGCCACATCCATTTTCGAAATAGCGGTATATCTCGAAAACAAAAGCTAACCTAAAAAATCGGTAAGCACCATTGGATTCAGCGTACCCGAATTATGTTAAAGCGCCAGGTGCCCGCCTGTCAGCTAGCCCAGTGTTATTATTAACACAAAGTTTATGATAATGATTAAAGTGTTCAATTTTGGATGTGGCTAATTGTATATTAATGTATATTAAAAAAATAAACTACCGTTTGCAACATATAGAAAAGGAAAAAACAATATCAACATAAAGAAAACGAACGAAATAACAAAATAAACAAACAACAATAATAACAATCCGCCAGTGATGGTCTTTTTTCGGTGTTGACCAGATCAGGGCTTTTATGGTCCTTTTATGGCATTGTCCATTGTGTACCCCCTATAACCATCTAACATATTCGTCTTAGTACGGATGTATTTGTGTTAATCGTTTTTGAACGGTTTTGGTGATGAAGGTATAACACTGATCACCAAACAGTTTCTAAACGGCTTTTAGCGTACTTTGCGTTTGATTTGAATTTTTTTGTGTTGTGAAGAGAGGTCGGTTTCGAATCGAATTCTGTAACATACGTGGGCTGAGAATGAATTTTTTTTTCTGTATACGCTCACATTTGTCTCCATCGGCCAGATGTTTTCGCCTTATGTCAAACACAGGTATTTGAAAATTCTGATCCACTGGATTTCCAGATTCCTGGGTATTACCTTCTATCCCTATTTAATCTTCATCAGGGTCTTGCTATATATATACGCAATGAAGTTGTGTATCAATACCAGCAACCAATGGGCATGTTTGATGAGGAATTTAACTGTCTTTGCGTTAAATTCAAAATCAATACGCACTTTTTGAATTTCGGGTTTCTTTACAGAAGTCCAAATGCGGGAAGGGATATCACTTTAGCGCGCTTCGACTCCCTTTCCGACTCTATATCGAAGATTATTGAGAATTGTCCGGACAGTGAAATCGTTGTTGCTGGTCCACAATTCTTCTTGGCTTCACCACTCGGGCCGTACAACCTATGAAGGCCAATATGTTGAGCTTTTTGCTGCACATAATCACCTCGTGCAACTGGTGAATGTACCAACACATATTCCATGTGTTGACGGCACCAACACAATACCCTTGACCTCTTCCTCTCTTCGCACCCTCAAAAGTACGAAGAAGGAAGTTCTAGCACCTCTCGGTAACTCGGATCATTGCACCATTTCCGCCTCTTTTCCGTTCTCCGAACTTCGGAACGTTTCACGACAGGCTATGAAACGATCAAAATTTGTTTACGGTAAAGCACGTTGGGTTGAACTCAACGACATTTTCGGCAGTTTTATTGGAAACTTAATTTCCTTGAAAATGACGTCAATGCCATGGCGAAAATGGTTGAAAATGTTATTATGCTAGGAACGAAAATGTTCATTCCAGTTAAAAATGCTTCGAATAACCCTAGGGTAAATCTTGGTTTAATCAGACCTGCAAATCACAATAAAACCGCTGATACTGAATTGCTACGCGAAATGGCATGTGCCAAAGTACTAAGACGGGAAACCCCTCTTTACGAGCAACGTGTTCATGCTGAAGTTCTTACTGCTCCCCGGGACAGTAAAAGCTTCTGGTCATTCGTTAAAATAGCAAGGGTTAATGCTAGTTCTTCAATACCATCTCTTTTAAAGGATGGCCAAACATTCACGAACCTGGTTGATATGGCTAATTGCTTTGAAGAACTATTTGCAAATAATTCTAACTTACCAAATAGTAATCAACCACTACCCGAACTCGAAAAAGTATCCGTAACTATGCCTAAAATTTTTTTTCGGGCTCGTACTGCTAAAAAGGTTCTTGCGGATCTCGACATGAACAAGTCTCCTGGTATACATGCACTGTTCTTGAAGCAGTGCTTTTTGACGCTAGCTCGTGCTTTAGCAAATCTTTTCAGTACTTTATACCATGCCGGTGAATTTCCCGTCTGCTGGAAAGTTGCTAATGTAACGCCAATTCCTAAAAAAGGATTGGCTAATAACCCTGACAATTACCGCCCAATTGCAATTTTCACCTTTCCAAAGTTATGGAGAGTATGGTAAATCACCATCTGGTAAAATTTGTAGAGTTAAATTACCTACTAAGCGACCGCCAGTATGGCTTTCGTTGAGATCGTTCTACTGGAGACCTATTTGCCCTGTTTAAGAAAAATGGTGTCGTTCCATTCACCATTTTGGCGAATGTAAGGTAATTGCTTAAGATATTTCCAAGGCGTTTAACAGAGTCTGTCATGGTGTACTCTTGTCTAAACTTGTTGCATTTGGTGTCGGTGATAATTTCTCTCGATTTATATCGAGCTTTCTCAGAGATTGCACTATACGGGTTTTTATAGATGGGGTTTCATCAAACGAGTTCAAGATTCATTCAGGGGTGCCTTGCCCGTTCTTTCTTCTACTCTATTTCTTATTTTTCTAAGTGACCTCTTATGTCAAACTTCCAACCCTATCTATTCTTTTGCAGATGACAGCAACCTTTGCCATTCGTATTCATTTGATTACAGACCAAGCGTGTCCGATGTTGGTGCTATGAGACAGAACATGAATGATACGCTTGGCCGCGACCTAGACATAATCTCAGAATGGAGTCGTGCGAATAGGGTCTAATTTAATGCCCGAAAGACCCAACGTTGCGTGCTAACGCATAAACGCGCGCAGATTAAGGTGCCTCATCTAATTATTGAGGAAACAGAATCTCTTGATATGATGTCCGATGGACAGAACATATATTTAAGGTGTCGAAAGGAGCATTCAAGTGCCTCGGTTTTTTGATACGGTGTAAGATATACTTCACTTCATCTGATCTCCTAACTATTTATACCACCTATATCCGACCGCGAATGGAATACAACTCTCATGTGTGGGCCGGTGCTTCAAAGTCTATTTTGGAGCTTCTTGACCGCGTGTAGGAGAGGGCGAAGGTTCTCATTGGCGACAGTAGGGTATCCAATTCTATTGACTTCTTTGAGCACCGTCGCAATGTGGGTTGCGTAATATTTCGTAATACACGGTTTTCCTCAAGAGCCCATTCTTTTGTGGTCGATTAGGCGGTGAGTCGTTCAACGCATTACAGGGAAAATTCGTTTCTTGGCCGGACTCTTCGTATGTGGAATAACCTTCCTGAAGAAGTCTTCCCTCTCACTTTCAGCATGGATAAATTCAAGTCGAACGTTCACAAGCACTACTCCCTCTTTCCTTCTTCCCATAACCTATTTTTATAGTTCCAACACAATACAACGCATTAGTAGAGGTCATCCCCTGAGTGCTGGCCCTTACTTTAATTTTATTTTGGCCATAGTAAAATTAGACGATAAAGATGAAATCCTAAAGACTTTTAACAAATATCATGAGAAAATTCTGTTCACAATTGAGATACAAACCAACACAGGAATTGCTTACCTAGATACGAAACTACGCATTAGTGGAAATAAAATAGCTTTCGACTGGTATGCAAAAGAAACATCATCGGAAAGAATCATGAATTTTCATGCAACACAACCATGGAACCAAATAATTAAAACTGCCAGAAATTTTATTGACAGAGTACTTAACATTATTGGCAGACAATATCACTCAAAAGACATAGAAAAGATAAACAACATTCTAACAAACAATAGCTTTCCAAAAAATCTTATAAAAACTTTAATAACAAATACGGTGAGCAAAATGAATAACAAAACATCTGGCCACTCTAATGCCGACAAGGAGAAAATTTCTCTTATTGTAAGTCATAATTAATGGTTGAAAAATGTTTGTTGTTATAATTTTGTTAAATATATTTTCTTTAATTTAAATAGACAAATCCCTTGATAAAGTGAACATAACATTCACGAAATGTTGGGAAAATATGGATTAAATGCATTTTTAATTACATAATAGAACTTTAGGCCGTATTAATCTGAATTTAATAATTTTACATATATATGGAATCGTAACAATAAAATAATTGAATATTCTACAATTATTTTATTGTTACGATTCCATACACCATATTCCTTTACATTTTCATCATAACCTAAGAAGATGCATTTTTCCGTTTTACCATTTAATTAACTTCGTTTTTCTTTAGGTATGTGAGTAAAAATTTCACTTCTAAATGGTTTAAAAAAATTTATTTTACACTTCTTATCCATCCAGAGCTCGTAAGGAGCTTTCTTTGCTACAGTACTAGTTCCTGAGCGATTAATTACATACACGACTGTGTTTACAGCTTCTGCCTAAAATTTTAAGGAAATATCTTTTGCATGAATCATTGTACGAGCTGCTTCCATAATAGTTCTAATTTCTTTTTCTGCAGAACCGTTTTGCTGTGGAGTATAAGGGACAGTCCTTTGAGACGAACACATTCCATTTCAAATAGCTTTTTCATATTATTATTTACAAATTCAGTTCTATTGTCAGAAAGAAAAATTTGCATTTTATGGCCATATGAATTTTTTGCTAATATCCAAAAAATTTTACTTTATCATACACCTCAGATTTATATTTCATGAAAAACACGTTATTGAGAAAAATCATTTTTTAGAATAATAAATAAACCACCTATAGATTCGAATTGAACTGGTCCACAAACGTCAGCATGAACAATTTGACCACACTTATTTGATACAATTTCAAATATGATGTTTTCCATACATGCAAGCTTTACACACAAAATTGTCATCTATGTTTATGATAATATGAATTTTTAAGATTATTCGAATTTGTTCATTATTTTGATGGGCTTATCTTTTGTGCCATAGCTGTAGTGTGGAATTTTCATTTGATGCTAAGTTAGCCTGAGTTATTAGTACTTATTCACAGATGACTGTTTAATTTCCATGTTGTACAACAACAACAACCTTTTAATCAGATTTTCGGTAGAATTTAATTTCTTTGATATTACCTTCGTCATTTAAACCCTGATCCAAAGCATGATTTTGTGAAAATAAATTTGTTTCAATTTGAGGAACGTAAAGAACATCTTTAAGGATTCCATTTGTGTAGTTGACATCATCAAATATTCTTACGTAATTTGTTCCAATTCCATGTGCAAGAGGCACTATTCAAGCCTGTTCCAATTTTTGCATTTCATACTTCTGAATGATAAGAATAAAACCAGCTGCGATTAGATGTCATGTGATGACTTGCACCAGAATATAATAACGAATTATTCTCTGTAACTTTTAAATCATTGGCATCGGAATTTTAAGCTGCAAAAATTTAGTCGAGTTGCGTTCAGGACTATTATGATTCCAATGCCCTTCTTCACCACATATGTGACATCGGCTATTAGGCCTGAAATTGCTTCAATTGCCACCATTGAGGAAAGTTTCACGTTTCTTTGCAGTTTTTACATATATTATTATAATTATAGCCTTAGTTGCAGTCAGTGCTTCAACTTGCTCAATTTGTCCACGAGAGATTAAACGTTCTTCTTCAGTAACTAATCCTGATCAATGTGCGTTCGGTCTCACTTGCTGCCTCCTAAGCAAGCACTAATAAAAGGTGCGTATATTTATCTGATATTTATCATCTGATATTGTTTCTTTTAAATCTGTTTGACGTTGAACCAATTCCTCAAGTCTTTCAAGGTGGAATCATGTTTTCACCAGCATCTTTCGTAAAATGAAAAAACTGTTGATGGAACATCAAAAAACTTGATTCATTTTATCTTTCGAAAACATCATTTAACTTAGTCCACATAGCTAAAGCAGAATTACAATTAGTAAGATGGATGTATAACGTGTTAACTTCCAACTAAAATCCTTATAATCTATTGAGTTTTGGCATCCTTATTTTGCCATGCACGAACCTTACAATCATAGGTTAGTGGACATTCTTCATCCCCAGTAACTACTTCATAATCATCATCAGCAATCAATGATTTTAACTTTAAATTTCCATCTTGACCATTGACTTGCGTCATTCAATTTTTCAATCTTGCTTTTAGACGCTATTATTTAATAATTATTTTTATTACACCCTCCACCATCACTAGTGGCGAATGAGGGTATACTAAGTTTTTCATTCCCTGTGAAACTTTGTTATTATACATCTAAGAACCAATATATTATATATCGTCGGTTGATAATTTAAATGTCGTATGTGGATTTTTTGCGTTAAGATCGATTCTTAGGATTTCCGACCTGATCTTTCATTTGGCGTAATCAGTTTTTCGATACCTCAAACGGGTTTCGAGATATGGAGTGTTGAGTTTGTCGTATGTGGTATTTGCTGAAGCAATTTAAAAATTAAATGTCGTATGTAACTGCCACATACGACAAATTTCCATATAAAACGACCAAAAAATTAATTTATTATTTAACTGTCGTATGTGGATTTTATAAGAGTTCAAACTTCAAACTTAATTTACTCGAAACTATCGGAATCCACTTACGACAATTAAATTATCAGCCGACGATATGTATATTCTGGCACCTTGAGTATTTCTAAGTCGACTACGCCATGCCCGTCTGTTGAAAACAAGCTCACTTTTGAAAGACTCAAAAGAAAGGAACAAGCTTGGTGTCAAATTGCTTGTAGTTACCCTAAGCAGTTTGGGATTGAAATCCAGCAAAATCGGTTCACTACGATTAGAGCTATGAATCAAAATGTGGAACCACCAGCCTAAATTGATTATGTTGTTACAAAAATTAACATAAATGGTTTTATATGACTAGAAATCATAGTCTTAAACTTCATAAAGATCGATCAATAGATTACCATATGCCCCATATCAAGCCTGCTAACGGAAAAAAGTTTAATACGCATTAATCCGTAATAAATAATGTCTTCATAATAAATACTGATATGTAACAGTTTTTGATAACAATAGAAATCCCACTGGTAAATTTCATGATGATCGGTCCACAAATTATAGAAACTGTTTTGTACGCCTTAAACCGTCTTCAATAATGCCATCGTAATAAAATTTAGTACGTCACAGTTTTATAGGACAATAACTCCAAATTTCATAGAGATCGGTACATCATTTACCCCAGGCCCCATACAAACTCTTCTCTCGGCAAACAGTTAGGTACGCCTAAAATCGTAATAAATAGCACAATTGTAATAAAATTTGGTACTTCACAATTCCATAGAACTAGAAATCACACAATTTACTATATGCTCGATATAAACCCTTCTCTCGGGAAAAAGTATAGTACGCCTAAAATCGTAATTAACATTGCTATCATCTCAAAATTGGGTACGTCACAGTTTTATAAGCCTAGAAATTACAATTATGAAGATCGGTTCATAACTTACCATAGGCCCATAGGCTCGGAAAACAGTTAAGTACGCCTAAAACCGCAAGAAAGAAGGCTATCATAATAAAACTTAATATAAACTTCACAGTTTTATAGGACTAGAAATCACACTGTAAAATTTCATGAAGATCGGTCCATAATTTACCCTAGCCCCATATAAACCATACTCTCGGAAAACAGTTTGGTACGCTTAAACCGCATATAAATAATGCTATCATAATAAAATTAAGTACTTTACAGTTTTACAGGACTATAAATCCTACTAATTAACTTCGTGATGATCGGTCTGTAATTTACCATAGGCCCCATAATATCGTAGCAGATATAGATATTGCGGTAAAATTTGTTCCAACTTAGTTTCATATGGCCAAAAAAAAAAAATGTCATGCAGTTTTGTGATATATGCTCGATAATTTACCTTAGATCCTATATAAGTCAGCATTCTGAAATTCACTGTAAACGCTAAAACTAATTTCACTGCTGTATTGAAATTTATTCGAATTTATGTTTTAAATACCAGAAATTACTCTACAGAATTTAGGGATGATTGATCTATAATTTACCATTGGTCCAATATAAATTCCCCTCATTTCATTTGAGTTCGGCCCTATATAAACCCTGATACGAATCATGATATTTTACTCAAGATACTTCAAATTTCTAAAAAGAAAAGCATAAAACTTTCTGATTGTCGGTCAATAGTTTAATATATGTCTTAACCGCAACCAATTTTAATGCTGACGTCTGTTTTTATAAAGACAATTAAATAATATATAGATATCATATAGCACCCACTCCTGAAATAATGATCGGTCTGTAATTTACCATAGGTTAGGTTAGGTTAGGTTCCATGGGCAGCCATCAAGAGACAGCTCACTTGGGTCCTATAGCGGTCCCTTTGTGATACCCAGCGCCAATGCCCATCCCAGAGAGCAGTTACTCAGATGGCGTCACTGCAGTGTTGAGCCAATTCGTCTTCCTAATGAAGAGAAGAAGCAATTTTAGTTCTATTTCCGATAGATCCTCCAAACAGGAAAACACCGGTTCTCCCAGGTATTTTCCCCTGATGCCCCGCAGCCCAGGGCATTGACAGAGAAAGTGAAGCACAGTTTCCTCTTCCTCCTCATCATGACAACTTCTACAGTAGTCATTGAATACCAGACCCATTCTTCTAGCATGAGTCCCAACAGGCCAGTGTCCAGTTATGACCGACACCACGGTCCTGATTTGGTTCCTATTGAACCCAAGTAGAGATTTGGTTCTCCGTTCATCATATACAGGCCAAAGGGCCCTGGATATGGAGCAGGTGGACTCACGGGTCCATCCCTCTTGCGCAATTCTATAATTCTCGCGCATAATGAGTGACTTACAGTGAGCCATTGGAAGGCCAATGAATTGATCAATGAATGCTTCATCCATACGACCACCTTCCTTGGCCAGCTCATCTGCTATCTGGTTTCCCGGGCAGTTTGAGTGCCCTGGTATCCATATAAGCGTTAACTCTGAATGTTCAGCAATCTCATTCAAAGACATCCGGCATTCCACAGTTAACCTAGATGTCGTATAGACACCCGCAAGACAGGCAATGGCAGCCTTGCTATCAGTAAATATACGTATATCTCCCGATACGCGATAATACTTTAGCCAGTTGGCTGCCCGCTTTATAGCCGAGATTTCCGCCTGCAGGACACTACATCCATCCGGCAGGCGAAAGGAGACTTTTACGCCCAGTTCCTCTATTTAGAAACCTCCGCCAACTCTTTCCCCCTTCCTTGAACCATCAGAGTAAACCCCCAGGGCTGGTCCATGGAAGGAGCCCATTACCAACGGAGCACTTTCGTGCGCTATATGTGTCGCATACCTCGCACTAAAGAAAGGCTCCGGGGTGCAGTAGTCCACTCCCTCAGGGACAATCGGGTATCCCATTATGCTGGAGTGTCCATAGTCCCGGCTCGACCAGCCGTGTGCCGCGTTCAACCGAATCGCCGAACAAAGAGCCATCTGTCTGGCCATGATGTCCACCGGCAGCCAGTTTAGCATTGTAAACAGCGCCCTGGTGGGAGTGGAGCGCATTGATCCTGTGATCATCAATGCGGCCAGTCTGTGAACCTTCTCAAGCATCGTACGGTTCCTGCCCTTGCCCAGCGCAGTCCACCATACGATAACACCGTAATACAGAGTCGGCTTTACTACAGCTTCAAAGATCCAATTGACACATCTCGGGCCCATGCCCCAGTTCTTGCCGATTGCACCTCTGCACGCATATATAGCAACAATTGCCTTTTCCATCCTCGTCCGGATGTTCAGCCCCCATGACAGCTTACTGTCCAAGATTACGCCAAGATACTTGGCGCTATAAGAGACCTTAAGTTCAGTCCCATTTAGCCTCGGAAGTCTCATGGCCTCAGTCCTATACTTCCTCGTGAAGAGTACCAGTTCCGTCTTAGACGGATTAACACCAAGGCCGCATGATACGCTCCAGGTGCTAAGTACCTTTAGTGCAGCCTCCATACACTGAGACATTATATTCAAATGCTTCCCCGTGATGGCCACTGCAACATCGTCAGCGTACGCCACAGTTTTAAACCTCATGTCGTCCATTTTCGTTAACATGGTATTCATAGTCAGGTTCCACAATAGTGGGGATAGTACTCCTCCTTGGGGAGTACCCCTGTTTACCAGCCTCTGAACGCTGGTTTCACCTATCGTGGAACAGATGACCCTGTTCCTGAGTAGATTATCCACAAATCTACATATACCGTCATCAACCCCCAGACTCCTCATGGATGCAACGATAGAATCCGGGTTGACATTATTAAAGGCCCCTTCAATGTCGAGAAAGGCCACCAGAGCACACTCCTTGAATTCGAGTGATCTCTCAATAGTTCCAACTAGTGAGTGAAGAGCCGTCTCAACAGACCTACCCTTTGTGTAGGCATGCTGAGAGGTCGAGAGTAAACACTTTGGGATGGTCATCCTTAAGTGAATGTCGATAACTCTTTCAAGAGTCTTAAGAAGAAAGGATGCAAGACTAATCGGTCTGTAATACTTCGCCTCAGTGTGAGAAGTCTTCCCTCCCTTGGGGATGAAGACAACTCTACACAAGGTCCAGCTCACAGGTACATACGAAAATCTAACGCATCCCCTGTATATAGCCATCAGCCAGGGTATTATCACAGTCGAATTCTTCTGCAGGTCCGCCGGAATTATACCATCCATACCCGGAGATTTGTACGGGTCAAAGCTGTCGACAGCCCACTTAATCCTGTCGTAGTCCATTGGGACGGACAGAGGACCGGGCATCGACTCACAAACCTGATCCCGCAAGCTCCCTTGGGAGTTTCCAGGAAAGTGAGTGTCAATTAACACCTCGAGTGTTTCCTGACTAGTAGTAGTCCAGCAACCGTCCGATTTACGGATATAGGTCGGGACAACAGGGCTCGAGGCCATTATCTTACGTAAACGGTTTGTCTCAGAGGATCCTTCCACGCCGCTGCAGAAGTTCCTCCAAGCACTCCTTTTCGCCGATCTAACCAAGTTCCTGAATCTATTCAGTGAAGACTTGTACTCCGCCCAATTACCATGGCGCTTAGCCATATTGAACAACCTACGACAGTCTCTTCTTGCCTGCGCAATATCAGGATCCCACCACGGTGGACGATCCCTGCCCCTATACATCCTTGGCTTGCACGCCAAGGAAGTCGCTAACTGCAGTGAGTCTGTAAGCAGACCCACTGCCGCATCGATCCCCCCTATATCATCAACCCGGGGAGGATCAGATAGAGACCGAACCAGAGAGGATGAATGAATCCCCCAATTCGTTCGTTTCCTATTCACCATAACACTCGACCCTACAGATCTAAGTACCAGACTAAATTCCACATATCTATGATCAGAAAGTGAACAGTCATTAGAAACCATCCAATTTTCGATCATGTCAATGCTAACCAGCGTGACATCAAGAACCTCACACCTATTTGCTACAACAAACGTTGGCTCACGGCCCCTATTTACTATTCCTAAATTATGATCTATATATATAAAAATGAAATTATGTGTGTTTGTATGTTTGTCGCTTTATAGACTCCGAAACTACTGAACCGATTTTCCTGAAATTTTTACAGTAACATCACGTGAGCCCTAAAAATAAAATAGGCTACTTATTTTTTCGATAGGGGCAGGGGAATTGGTACCCCCATAGGATGCCAATATTATACTGAACCGATTTTCCTGAAATTTTTACAGTAACATCACGTGAGCCCTCAAAATAAAATAGGCTACTTATTTTTTCGATAGGGGCAGGGGAATTGGTACCCCCCATAGGATGCCAATATTAAACTGAACCGATTTTCCTGAAATTTTTACAGTAACATCACGTGAGCCCTAAAAATAAAATAGGCTACATATTTTTTCGATAGGGGCAGGGGAATTGGTACCCCCCATAGGATGCCAATATTAATTATCGCATATCTTAAGAGCCGCTGCACGCATTTTGCTGAACTTTTTGTAGTAGGATCTTCTGAGCCCCGAAATTGAAATAAAATAGCAGCGGGGGTATAGGAATACCCAATAGGACGCCAATGATTAACATCGCATATCTTAAGAACTGTAATAGTGAGAATGTTCAAACTTTCTAAAAGTCACTCTTATGGTATACTACACTTTTGAAAATAAAAATAAAGCGGGTAGGCGCAGGGGGGAAATACCTCCCATAGGATGCCAGTGTAGCGAAGCGCACCGGGTTAAGCTAGTTAATAATAAAGGAAAATAGTGACTCACCTCTAATATTCGTGTTCGTGCTAGCCCATATAGTGTGGTGCGCATTAGCATCGGCACAGATTATAATAGGCGTTCCAGTGCCTGCTGCCTTCGTTACTGCATCACGGATGAGCCGATTGGGTGGGTCCTGTCCGTGATCATGCGCCATATATCCCGAGACCATCCAGATTATACCATCCTGTGTCTCGAGAGCAACTGTTGTGGTGTCTTCATCACTGTAATCAGAGAGAATGAAGATATTCAACGAATTTTTAGCTAAGACACAAGATCTTATGTTACCTGTACCTTTCGCAAACAGAAGCTTATAGCCTTTGAGATTGAGTCCGCAAACCCGATCCTTATGAATCCAGGGTTCTTGGACCATTACGAGCTCCTCCCCTTTTTCTACCACACGGAGGAGCAATGCAGCAGATGCTGCTTTAGAGTGGTGGAGGTTGATTTGCAGGACCTTCACCATTATCCATATTGGCGACCACTGTGATGTTGACGTCCTCCTGGTCTGACTCCAGAAGTACGTCCTCATCAACCATATCACCCAGGTGCCCAAAGACAGACACCAATCCGGAGATAGACTGGGTGTCCTCTTTGTCACCTGAACTTACGGCATCGTCACCAGACAAGCCCTCTTCAGGCTGCTTGGCCTCACTAACCGAAGGAGCCGGATTGCCCTTGTTATCACTTCGGTAGACACGGAGCAAGATCGTACTAAAACCATAGTAGATCTTACCCTGTCTCTCCCTCAGTGGTTCCAAGGATTGCTGGTTTAACACCACAATCGCCGTCCTCGAGGACCCTTCAGCAGCCGAAACCTTTACAACTTTCCAATCCTGCGTGGGAAGTTGAGGGTTGCAGCACTGAATGATCTTCAAGATCTCCTCAGGTTCCGATGGTTCGGCAGGGATGATGACAGTCGATCTAGGTCTCCGTGGTATCTCTTCACCCAATACCACATCGAGCCTAGCACCTTCCCAGACCTCTCCTAGCATTTGGATGGCCCGCTTCAGAAGCAGCGCTGAGCGCTCATCTGCACAAGCCATCAACTTCACGTGACCCTGGAACCAGCCAGCATCATCGCATTGAGGGGGTGGCCCTGGATTCTCCCTAAGGATCGTCCAGAACACCCCCATTAATTTTTGTTTAACCAGGTCCCACTTGGTATGGGAGATGGCACCATTATCCACACCTCTATCGATAACAGCCCGTACAAGGTGACCTTTGGCCACCTCGCTGAAAGACCTATTTATCGATTTCGGCGCAATCTTGGGACGTTTCGTCCCTGGTTGCTGTTTCGCGGCTGCAGCTTCCTCCTCCGAACGTTGCCGTTTAGGCATTGTCACCTTCGCAGGGACTGAAGGAGTAGCACTTGGCAGCCCAGCTATGTGGGCTCTTGCCCATGCCAGTGAAGCTGTTTGTTCACTGGAAAGCTCTTCAGCTTTTTTGGAGCCTAGAAGCTCAATGAAACGCAAGGCGGCACGCCTTGTGTTCGATGCCCTCTTTGTAGGGTTTTTGTGCCTTGGGGACTTTTTACGGTCGCCGAATTTGGCGTGGGGAGGTGCAACCTTGGGATTGGATGTTATCATCGCCATCCCTCCTTGCACAATGGGCACATGGGAAGCTGCAATTTTGGGCGACTTTGTCATTCCCAACTTAGCAGCACCCGAAGCAGGGGTTTTATCCGTTCCAGAGACGGAAAGGGCAGAAGCGGCTTTGGAGGTGCTTGGATTGAAGCACAGAGGCACCCCACCGCAGTTTTTAGATCAGCCGCCTTCTGGTCGAGCTGCCTTACCACTTCCGATCAGCCTAGGCCGATCTTCCTTGGTCGCCGGGACTGTTACAGTCCCTGGCTTTGTCGTTTTACTGTCAATCGTTGTCCTTAATCTCGCCTGTCCGTCATCAGTTTCCGTTGTTTGTTTTTGTTGTTGTTCAGATTTGTTCATTAAAAGTCCCACGAGTGTAGGGGAGTTGAAAGTCCGCCACGTCATAGCCCCCAGTAGCGTGGTAAGGGCGTGGTCTATTTGCTGAGGTGCCCAGGTATCAGCAAAGCTCCGTGATAATACAGTCGGTAACCCCTGACTGCAAACCAGACCGATAGGCACGGGTCGCATGTAGGCTTGCCAGATGCCAAAAGTAAAAAAACTGGAAAATTTAAAAAAATAAACTGGATTTTGAAAAAAAAACTGGAAAATTTTAAAGTGCACTTTTTGTTAAAAAAAGTAAAATTTTATTAAATACTTTTAATAAAAACGACATACAAACATGGAAACTTAATAATTAAAATTAATTTTTACATTATATAACATATAACAAAAAAAAAAAAAAAAAAAGACATATATCTACTTTTTTTGCCACATATATTTTGTATTTTTATTTACAGAATTTACTAATTCTTTTGCTTTATTTGAATTCAAAAATGTTTGAAAATTTTTGCAACTTTCGTTAAAATTTAGTCTTACCAAAATTTCAGCCTTAATTAGGTCGAAGGACATTCTATGCCTTTCTTGTGAGTACAAGTTATTTAAAATACTAAAAGTCCTTTCACAAAAAGCATTGCTAATTGGTATGGAAAGAACAAATGAGATCAGTTTATATAGATTTTGTACTTTATTTTTATCACATTTCTGAAAAAAGACGGACCATATCTTATCAATTGGAATATCTTTCGGCAACTTATCATAGGCCTCTCGCAGGCAGCAGAGCTCAGTATACAACATATCATTATCAATAAAGTTTGATATTTGTAAAACTGTAACAAGCTCTGATAAATTATTCCACGATAAAAGAGATTGTTTTAAATTTAATTCAGAAATTTTGCTGCAAAGCGATTCGTTTCCAAAGTCATATCGTTGCTCCAAATAAGTAACAGCATTTCGTAAAAACAGATTTGCTTCTAATTTGAAGATTTCAGTTTCGTGATGAGGCATCTTTTTTAAAATAGATACAGCTTTGGTTCCATAAAACTCATCTTTTAATCGACTGTTCAGACTATTCAATAGATTACCCATTATAGTGTGCAGTTCTATAATAGTACATGAATCACTTTCTAGGGCTAATACTGCTGATTGAAATTCATGTAATACGTTATGCAGAAAATACAAATATACTTCTGACAAACCTTCGGACATGTAATCTTCATCATCATTATTAGCCGCATTGTAATCAGCTGCTACACCATGAGAAACAAATTCCCAGATAACTTTTCGACATGCGTTTTTGCCTTTTTGCAAAAAATACCTTTTAACTGCTGGCCAGGAATATATTAGCCGGTCAATTGCTGGCAAGAGAGAAAGCCATCGTGTTGGGACATGTCGGAGGAGATTTTTATATTCAAGATTGGCAAACTCGAAGCAATCTTTTAATTTTTCATTTGTTAGAGCCGAAGAACTAAATTCATTAAATGTTTTAATCACGATATTTTCCACATCAACTGACAAAGCATTTAAAGCATTTTTAACAGAGTTGTTAATTACATGACAGTTACAATTTGCTTTTATAATTTTGTCATTTTCTTTTTTTAGTTTTTGAAACACAGAATTATGAATACCATAATTAACTGCTGCATTATCAGCGCAATATGCTGTAATTTGTTCAAGTTTTAGATTATTTTCATTTGAAATTCTAACGATGTTACCGAAAATATCTTTTGAAGCTTCATTTGGATCTTCATAAAAATCTAAAACCTGCTTACATATTCCTGTATCAGCATTAAAATATTGCACTGCATATGGAAATGTTTTAATGTTTCCAATATTTGATGCGTCGCTGTTTAATGAAAAAAAATAGCTTTCTTTTAAGGCACTAGAAACGGTTTCTTGAGAATACGGAGCCAACACATTTCTTGTTATGGCTGCTGCTTTAGTGCGTCCACAACTAATTTTGGAAGCAATTTTACTATCACAAAAAATGTTTGAGCTCAATTTGATTTGGCAATCTAAACTATTATAACTCAGCCCATGAGAAACGTTGTGATAAACGAACATTAGTTCAGCCTTTGAGACTAGAGATTCATCTGTAGATTCAGCTGCGGTAACAAAATTTGAAATGCTGTGTGACAATTTTTGTGAGAGTGTCAGTTTTAAGTGTCGTTTTGTTTTGCCATGTTTATTTAACGATAGACTCCCTTCGTATTTAATGGAAATTTCTGACTGGCATAATTTACAATAGGCAGTATATTCGTCTTTCTTTTTTATCCATTTAGAATATTCAGGAGCCTCAATCCACCTCTCGCAAAAGGTTGTAAATTTTTTTTTCTTGGACGGTCCAGCTTCTTCCTCGCATTCCATATTTATGCGTTTTCACATTTAAACAGTCAATAAATCGTTCTGTAAAAAGAAAAACAAATGTTTTTAATTATTTTATTAATCATAAATAAATACTTTCTACTTTGGCCAAAGATTTTTTCATCTTTTCAAACAGCTGTTTAATGCTGTTAAATTACTAGTGATGGACTAACTAGTCAATTGGCAAAAAATTATATTGTTGGTACTTTTTAAAGATTTTGTTGTTCATAAATTATCAGTGATGTACAAAATAAAGGTACAAGTAGTGTTATGAAAACCTGTAACTTATATATTTGCAAGGACAATTGCATTAGTATATAAAAAAGATTTTTTTGTACAAAATATTAACAGAATTAATAAAAAATATATATTATAAATAAAACCAATATTTCACTAAAAAAAACTGGAAAATTTATATTTTACCTGGAAACTGGACACGACATAAAAAAACTGGAAAATCCAGGCCATTCCAGGCCATCTGGCAAGCCTAGTCGCATGACACCTCGGTTTAGGGGTGGATAACCTTTCGTCGTCAAGGCTTTTAGGTTCCGTATCTCAAACTCAGGCGCCGCTTGTGGCGTTACCTGTACTTGAAATACAAACCACAGCCTAGACTCAGCCACCACATCGCTGCAAGATCGTTATCCAAGGTGGTGGATAATTTAATTTAGGCCCCATAATATCGTAGCAGATATAGATATTGCGGTAAAATTTGTTCCAACTTAGTTTCATATGGCCAAAAAAAAATGTCATGCAATTTTGTGATATATGCTCGATAATTTACCTTAGATCCTATATAAGTCAGCATTCTGAAATTCACTGTAAACGCTAAAACTAATTTCACTGCTGTATTGAAATTTATTCGAATTTATGTTTTTAATACCAGAAATTACTCTACAGAATTTAGGGATGATTGATCTATAATTTACCATTGGTCCAATATAAATTCCCCTCATTTCATTTGAGTTCGGCCCTATATAAACCCTGATACGAATCATGATATTTTACTCAAGATACTTCAAATTTCTAAAAAGAAAAGCATAAAACTTTCTGATTGTCGGTCAATAATTTAATATATGTCTTAACCGCAACCAATTTTAATGCTGACGTCTGTTTTTATAAAGACAATTATATAATATATAGATATCATATAGCACCCACTCCTGAAATATTCGAAATGTCGGAGGACAGTGTAAAAGATTCGGCACAGCCGAATGTAGTACTCCAACTCGTTTTTTATTTAAATTATAGTTTTGATTGACCGATGGAACTGGGTCCATAACCTTTCAATAAACACGATTTTTATTTGCTGATTCAAATTCTAGAATGAAAAATTAAAATTTTTTTTTTATAACAAATAAATAAACAACAACAAATACAAAACATATTCAATGAAATAATAAAATTTTTGAAAGTAAAATTATGAACAGGTAACATTTTGAACAAATTATTTCAACAAATTAGAACTTGTTCTGCTTCTCCTGAAAATTAAATTTAATTTTGAGTTAATACCTTCTGCTTGATAATGTGCGACATGTATTCTATGTATTAGAGACCTGCATGAATACCAGTAAAAGAGAGAATTTTGCTTTCAATTCATTATTGAATTGTGCTTGTTTACTCTCTTGTGTTTGTGAACGTATTAACATGTGCGTCTCTATGTTAAACTCCGTTTGTTTTCCTATTCATCTCTATATTCATTTATTCAAATGGCGGCTAACAAATATGAACTAACACCAATGGCTCAAACCAGCGATGAATCAGTCACACCCACAGTGTCATTCATTGTGAATTTTTGTTTGCTTTAACAGTGAAATCAGCGTTACTGTAATGGTCTTATTTTTCTGTGTATGGCTGTTGTTGTGTTCAATAAAAACGAAAATTATTCTGAACCTTTTTTATATTAAATTTAATTATTTATTTTTAAAATTACGAAAGAAAAAAATAAATATAAAATATATATAAAATTGCATAGCACTAAAATCCCAATCTCTGATGGTTAAAGTATATTCAGATATCAGTCTTTATTTATATATACAGATGTATCATAGCATAAATATCTTAACAGTTAAACATCTTCTAAATCATGACTACACATTTTAGTAATATTTGAGTGTAAAAACATAATTTTATCAACTGTCCATTGGAATTTTCAATCGAACCGAAGATTTTCCACAATTTGCTTTTCCTTCTTTTTTTGGCAACAATTTTTTTCAGCATTTAGCAATTTAGATTTAATTAATGCAATATCAACGCCTTGCGCTAAATCTGCTCTCAGTAGCTAGATAATCACAAAATAATAAAATTCATAAAACATTTTAATCATATGTAATGTGTTAAGTAAATTTTACTTAAGACATATATTCATATGTACATATATGAATACTCACATTCTCCATTGAAGTAATTTCGAAGTATGTATGTATTTTAATTTATTCAATTTAAAATAAAACAAGTTTTTGTAAAATTCACTAGCTTTATGGTACCCACAGACGATGCAATATTTGTCGAAACAAGTGTTACTATTTATGTTTCAGTTTTTACCACAGACGATTACACTAAAAACGAAACATCAGTATTGCGTGTTGTTTAATTGTACTAATACAAAACACAAAAAAAAAATTTATTTATTTTCTTTGTATACCTAACATATCTTATGTCCTAAAAATTTGGAAACATTTTATATTCAATTGTAATTGTTTTCCAACTCTCACAATTTGGAATTGTTGCCATTTTCCGATTTCTTTCTTCATATATTTTTCTCCGAGAATTGCAGAAGCACCCTACTCAACAACTGCTCTCAACAAAATGAGAAAGAAAAAACAGTCAACATAAAATATCAAAAATATTTTATATATAAGAAACCAAAAAGGTAACAAGAATTTCAACCAGAAACATCCCCACACACGTAGCAACATTTAGTGAAACATGCCCATGTTTCGACAAATGTTGCCTCGTGTGTGGGTAACTTTATAAATATAACTTGTAACCTTAAACCTGTGTCATTAACCAGATCACTGCGTCAAATCGGTTTTTCTTTTGCATATGAAATTCATATCATTTTTTTTTTTTTTTTGTTTTTATGGGGTTTTTACTTTTTTTTTTAAAGTAAAATGAAAATAAAAAACGGCAATAAAAACTAAAATTCGTTTTTCTTTTTCATATAAGTTCCGAAATGAAAAATTTTATTTTCAAGAACAGGCAGCTAAATTATTGTGCATCAGATTTTTAAGTAATTAAGGTACATCCAAAATTTTATGGTCTTTTATTTTCTAATAAGCGTAAGTGTCTTACAAATATTAAAAGCGAAACACCATCATAAACAAGAGGTTTTTTTTAACAATTTCCGTCAAAATTCATTTTTTAAATAATTTTTACAGGCATATGATATGTTTTTCCAGTTATTTGTCAGTTTTTTGAATAGGTTATAAAAAAACAAATATCGCAATGACCAATTTTGCGAACATACAATAAGAAAACAATTCATACTCATTAATTTGCCTTACAAGAAATAGTATTTACAAATGCATTTTTGTCTCTACTTAGTCCAATTCTGGGTATTTTTAGATCTTTTTACATCTTATTCATGCTAAAATTAAACAAAACGATGTGTTTCTTTATCTAAAAATGTGTTATGTATCACTTGCTACACATTGAATATGACAGGTAAAAAAACTTCTGTACTGTTATCATTTTATATTATTTTGCAGCTTAATGAATCAGATCATGTGTCAGTGTTAAAGTGGTGGTGTGTTGTATTGAATGGGCGTGTGTTGTCATTAATTTAATTGGACGATATTGTGTATAAATGTAGTGCTTACCCAATATAAATATCAACCTTCTGTCATTCTATGAATGATACCATTCATGCTGGTCTTTACTATGTATATTTAACTTCTGTACTATACAAGGAAAAAGGCAGCATAGTGCAAATTTTTAAACCAGAGAAAACTGAGACTTAAATTTAGAATTTTGGGTTTTTTGTTATTAATTTAAAATATTTTACAAACTAACATTTTCCACGATGTATTTTATAATAATTGAGTAGTAAACTACTAAAGGAAATTAGTGTCATTAAAATTAAAACAGTAGTTTTCTAAGCTCGGCGGTATAGTACCTTGTTTTTTTCTGCGTGTGTTTTGAACTTTTTTTATTTTTATATTTTCTATAAAATAGTTGTACCACTTAAAAGTGCAATTTCAATTTTCATTTTGTAATTTTATTTTGTTTTAAATAAATAAATCAAAAAAGTACAATTGTTCAGATTTAATGCCAAACAGTGTGGGTTCGCCCGAACTTGGCATAATTTACTATAATTAATTTAATATAAGGGAGGGCGATCTAAGCTATATAATTATATTCCGAGCAGGGACATTCGGTATTGAAATTTTCAGACAAACAGATTATCTGACAGCAACCAAATGCCTATCCTAAATATTTTTAAATGTTTACGATTTTTTTTCTTTTTTTTATTATAGCCCACAACGGATTTAACTTGCATGGAACCAGCAATTCGAAAGGACAATTGTGATTATTTGGACAACATCGATCTTCCAAAAACTTGTAAGTTCTTAAATTTAAACTATCTTTGTTTTTATTGAGTTGCTAATAAGACTATTTCATTTTCACTTAAAACATTTATTTTAAAACGGTAAACATGGAGTTGGTTATCTATACTATATTAGTTATTTATACTTATGTAGATTTCTTTACATCTGGAGAACATCAAGAGCTTAAGTTTCCAAATAAGATACAAGCATCTTGGTTATAAATACACAATATCCTATAAAATGTGGGCGGGATTAGAGAATTGGGCGTGTCCAAATTGGATTTTTTAATATCTGGCGGACAGTAGGAATAAAAATTGTCCAAATTTGGTACATATGAATTGTTATCAATACTCAAACTCTACACTCAAAAGTAAAATCAATCCATCCGTACTCAAATCAATCCGAAGCGGTATCCATAGTACGTAGTATAGAGTACGGATTTTATCGAATCAAGTATAAACAGATTGATTCAAAGTACGGATTATTCAATCGCAAACTACTCAATTTATCCATATTCAATCCCGAATTCGTACTTGAAATAATCCGAAAATGAAATTGATTTAAGTAAAACTGAGATTGAATCAATCTCAAAATTCGCTTCACTCAAGTATTATAAAGTTGATTTAATCCTTAATTCGTACTTGAAATAAACCAAAAGTGAAATTAGAAGGAAAATATTATTAATTTACTTTAACGTTTCACACCTTATAGAGTTCCAATTATCAAACACCAGCATCAAGCCCGATATGATTTTTACTTTATAAACTTAATGTGCATATTTAACTAAAAATATCAACTAAATGAGAACTCTTGCTTTAAATTTTACTTTTTAAACATGAAATGTGTGTTTTCTTCTTGTTCTATTGTTTTTGTTATTTCTACACACAACAAGCAAATCGTTGGTGTTATTGTTGTAGTGACTACAACAAATTTTTATAAGTTAATTAGATTAAAACGCTCATTTTGTAATTTTACTCTAATGGCCGTTTTCTCATTAGGCAATTATCTTTTTTCCCAATGAAAAATTGCACATTAAAGAAATTTGGATTTCTCAATGCCTCATTTGCTTCTATTCTGTCGCAAAACTAACCGGCCCTCATCTGCCAATTAATTATTTACAGTACTGATAAATTCAATGAGCTGACTGCTGTTTATAGTTTTTATATGGTAATACCTTGTGTTTTTGTGAAAATAAAATTAAATAGAATTTAGAAAAAATGTTTAATAAAGGAATTAACATTAATTTGACGGAGGATGAACTCGAAGAACATGAGTTCCAAGTGAATACTGAAAGAGTTTATCATGCCAGGCCTAACTACCTGGCAGACATGGAGGATAATGAATTTTGCAAAAGATTCCGGCTGTCAAAGGCAACATTTAAAATGGGTCTTGATATTATCACCGACAAAATTTCCTCAATGACAGACAGAAATCAAGCACTTACAGCCGAAATCAAACTATTGCTAACATTACGATATTATGCCAGTGGCAATTTTCTTCTGCTTCCCGAGCGGTAAGAGACGTCTCTGGAGCAATTGCAGCTCTCGCTGGAGATTTTTATTAAATTTCATCTGCCGCATACAGCTGCTGTGGATGCATTTTTTCTAATTTCCAAATTTCCAAGGGTGGTTGGTACGATTGACTGTACACATGTAAGAATTCAATCACCAGGAGTAGAATGTGGGGAAATATTCCGAAACCGCAAAGGATATTTTTCCTTTAATGTCCAGGCTGTATGTGATGCTAATTTAATATTTCAAAATTTGGTCGCAAGATGGCCTGGCTCATGCCATGATAGCATGATTTTTAACAACAGCAGATTAAAATATCGTCTAGATAGTGGGGAGTTCGGCCAACTTTACATTCTTGGGGATGGTGGTTACAAGGCATCCAGTTATATGTTGACACCTCTGCTTAATCCGATAACACGGCCACAAAAACTGTATAATGAATCACAGATTAGAACGCGAAATGTTGTAATCTGTGATTCATTATGGTCTTTTGGAGTTTGGAAGCGGCGCTTTCCCGTATTATCTTTGGGAATGCGGTTAAAAGTATCAACTGCAATGAGTGTGATAATTGCATGTTGAGTACTGCACAATATATGTATCATTCGAAAAGATGCTGCGCCTCCTGAAATGCATACCATTGAACTCCCAACCATTTTTGATAATGACACCATCGTTGCAGAAACGTCATCTAACGCCCGAACAATATTAATCAATACTTATTTTGCAAGGTACATACATACATAAATTCATTAATACATTTATACATTTAATTTTTTTTTTATTTATTTAATTTAAGTCTATGGACAAATTTCTTACAGACTATCTTAGCGTAGTAACAACATAATATTTTTTTTTACATTTATGCAAAGAAAGATAGATTATAATAAACATTAATGATTTAAAAATAATATGACATTGCTTTTTATGAAGTTAATGTTTAGAGAATAGTCGATAAACTCATACATTTCATTAAAACAGCTGCATAATTTTCTTAATGGATCTGACAGAGCAAAGTAAGTTCGGCATGTCCTGACATATAGAGAATTGAAAAAACGAAGTGAGCGCTGAGGGATATTAAAAGTTACGTTACTTAATAAAAATTCAGAATGTGTGCGACCGTTTATAAGACTGAAAATAAAAGATATATTAAGCATCATTTTACGGCTTTTTAAAGTTGGTAAATTAATTTCAGCTAGTCTTGTTGAGTATAAAGGTAGTACCAGGCGTCCTCTATAATTATTTCTTAAGCAGAAAATAAGAAATTGTTTTTTTGTAGATGTTGTTGATCACAAGGCAGTTTAACACTTAAAAATAATTTTACGTCGTCTGCATACATCAACACATTACAATGTTGATTTGCTTCAGGCAAATCATTAATAAAAAGAAGGAACAGCATTGGACCAATATGTCTACCCTGAGGTACTCCAGACTTTACATTGATTTTTTTCGAAACTGCAGAATTAAATTTTACAGATTGAGTTCTACACAACATATATGATTTTATCCAGCTCAGGACGTTACTATTGAAACCCATGACGTCCAGTTTTTTTAACAAAAGCGTATGGTTGACTTTGTCGAAAGCCTTGCTGAAATCAGTGTAAATGACGTCAGTGTGGTGTCCGTTGGCAAAAGCTCTATTAACTAACGCTGTAAAGTGGAGAATTTTAGTCATAGTAGAGAATCCTTTCCGAAAGCCATGTTGCAGTGGTGACAATATGGCAGAAACTTGATGATTAAGACAATCCATTAAACATTTTTCAAAAAGTTTTGGTATATCACTTAGTTTAGCTATACCTCTGTAATTGCTAAATTTCTATTTAATTTCTTCAGTAATTGTGTCAGCGGTTGCGCAATCATTGCAAACTTGGGTACGAACCTTCGGTACCAAGAGGAAGGAGGGTTTTTATTCCCTCCTTCGTGACGAGATGTCCCAAGTATTTTGTTGCGGTCTTAAAAAATTCGCATTTGTCGATATTTATCCTCAGGTTTGCCGCACGCAGGCGCCGAAATACCTCCCTCAAGTTGTCCATGTGATCTTTGAAGGTGGTCCCAATAACAATGATGTCATCTAAGTAGGCAAAGGCATGGGGTTCCATATCAGCCCCTATTACGCTGTCCAAAGCTCGCTGAAACGTAGCCAGCGCTGAATGTAGCCCGAAGGGCATAACCCGCCATTGATATAGAACCCTTCCGGTGACTGCAAACGCCGTGTATTTCTTACTGGTCTCTTCCATGGGAATCTGCCAGTATCCGTCTTTTAAGTCTAGGCTGCTGATAAATCGGGCGTTTCTTAATCTATTGAGGATGGCATCGATTTGGGGTAGGGGATAGGCATCGGGAATAGATCGCAGGTTCAGCTGTCAGAAATCCATACAGGTGCGCCAGGTGCCGTTTTTTTTCTTCACCAATGTGATGGGAAAACTGTAAGGGCTGGATGAGGGCTCTATGCATCCGCTTGCGATCAGTTTATTTACTTCTTCATCTATAATGGCTTGCATGGCTGGATTTCGCTGGCCGTACCGTAATTTAAATGGTCTGTCATCTTTCATCACAATTTTGTGGGTGGCGATCGTTGCAAGCCCTTTGATTGCTTGAAACTTCGGCAGCTCCTCGTCTAGGAACTGAGTAATTTGCTGTTGTTGCTCCTCGATTGAACTGACAGACAGAATTTTCGCGATGATGGCGGGTGGGTCTAGTCTTTGGGGGGTTTCCCCCGTTTCGCTTACCTTCTTCCGGGGGTTGCGATGGGACGTCCTCTGCTGAGAACAATTTATTTCCAGGCCTGCACATGTGATGGTGGTATTAAATTTTCGCAAGAAATCCAGCCCGAGTACTATGTCTTCTGTGGCCTCGCGCATCACCAGCAGATTACATTCTGCCGTGACATCTCCCAGGGTAATCCTAAATTTTACAGCCTCCGTTATGGGTTTCTTTGATCCATCTGCCAAAAACACATCTATGTTTACCGCCACATATACAGGCTTATCACATATTTGCCGTATTTGTTTCGGGATGATAAAGCTCATGGTGGCTCCCGTATCGATAATGGCAGTGATCAATTTATTATTAATCAGCACGGTTGCTTTTACCTTCTCGTCGTCACAGGGGATGCTGGTTTTATTTCTAGGCCCGGAGCCATGGGAATCTTCTTGGCGGTGGGACATCATCCGGTGATGGGATGTAGTGGGTATGCTTTCCAAATCATCGGCTAGCTGGATGAGATCATCCAGAGTGGCAAAGTCCTTTCTTTTAATGTACCACTGATAGTCTGGCTGGGCGTTTCGAAAAATCCTCTCCAGCTTTAGCTCGTCCGTCATACTCGTGTGCCGCATAAGATCCTGAAATGCAAGGACATAATCTTTGAAGGATTCTCGGGGACGTTGTACTCGCTTTCTGATTTCGTCTTCGAGCTTCTCAAAGTAACGAGAATGAAGGAAGAATTTGTAAAAATCTGCCTTGAACTGCGTCCACGTTCCCCAATGTTTGTTGTTATTTCTAAGCCAAATCAGTGCTTTTTCCCGAAAGAATTCGGGCATCACGCGCAGCATTTCGTCTAGATTAACCCCGTACATGTCAGCTTGCTCCTCCAGGCGTTCTATGAAGGCTAACGGGTCCTTGCCACCATCATATTTTAACCCCCATCTTCTTACCACCTCGATGATTATAAATTTGTTGTCCGCGGGGGTTCTTGGAATGTCACTAGACGGGGTTGAATTTGCCTGCCTTTGGGTGATTTCGTTTTTCATCGGTGATTTTTCTGCCGTTGCCGCCGGCACTTGTAACCGTGTGACGGGTGACACCGGTGTAGTCCCGTTCAACGCTTCGTGTATCGACTGCAGATCTAGCAGTTGTTTCTGTTGGTTTTCATCATGCTCCGTCGCCAAGAATTTCACGAACTTCTTTCTCAGCTCCTCTACGGTGCCTGTAGTATCTTGCTTAAATTGCTGCAAATACTTTAGCAACTCCTCCCGTCTAAGATAATAGACCCATGTGGTCTTCAGCGTTCGGTTGGTTGGAACACTTTCATGTCCCTGCTCGGGCGCCATTGTAACGACACGTTTTTGCTGGGTGCTGGGGTAGCTCATCGGGCCAGTGTCGTTTCCGTTCTTCGACATAAATAAAACACGCACAAGTACAAAACGTTATAAATCGTATACTTTATTAACACTAAGACTACAATACAATATACAGGCACTTTCGGGCTAGGCAGTAATTGCGCGCTGCGTTCGGAGCTAGAGGTGAGCGCGTTGGAAGATGTAATCTCCTTGCCCACCACTATCACAGACCTACTTAAGTCTTCAACCAGTGGGGAAGGAACACACGCTCGAAGGACGCTTCGGTTGTGTGGGCGCGACAGTAAAGATAGAAGTGTGACCTCTGGTTTTACTATTTCTTCCACTAGTTGACTACTTAAGCATTCACGTAAGAAAAACAGTTAGGGAGATGTAATCTCCTCGCCAATGGAAGTTCTTACCCGGTTGCTAGCTACTAGCCGACTGACTCGCTTTCATTAAAACACACCCTTATATAACGTGTCAACCTCAACTCACCACGGTCAACCAGCTGTTCAGTGCTTTCACCACTACAGCCTCAGGGTTGCATTTTACCGTCGGCAGGTTTCAATAACTTTACGCTAGGCGTCGCCCCTACTCATTTATTTCCGTTAAGTTTAAATAAGTGCCGAGAATTATAATAAATACAATAATTATAATACATAAAATAATTATAATACATACAATTATAATAACAACTAATAAAGACTAAAAATATAATAACAATAACAACAATATATACAGCTAAGATGTAGGCAAAAACGAGAGGAGCGACTTTTGGTCGTCACATTACCCCCTCCCGACCTTTCGCGTGGTTATGGCTTGACCCATACTTCTCGTAGCTGCTGGTGATGATGTAATTGCTGTGGTCGCCAATTTTCTGTGTGAAGGTGTGTGTGTGTCGCACTTGTCATTTAGCTGCGAAATCAGGTACACCAAAAATTACGTTTGACTCAAGTTGTGTTGATAAGCTTTAAGATCGCTCAGGTGAGCCGTGCGCACGTCATTATTTTGTTGGCCGCGAATTGTTACGATAACGGGGGACACAAACCCCTGGATGACGTAAGGCCCCCCGTACTTTGGTGCGAGCTTGGCTGCAAAATTATTCACCGCGCTCGACAAGGGATGTTGTCTAACAAGGACTTGATCGCCGATGTGTGGTCTCCAGTTACGCCTACGCAAATTGTAGTGGCGATGTTGCCTCTGTGCGGCCTTCCCTGAGTTCCTTCTTACAATCTCGAAGACTTCTTTTAACTCGGTGGCCCGTTCCTCCGGGTTAGGGTTTCTTGCTCCTGTTCCCATGGTGACCTCATCATAAAGGGACTTTGGGAGCCGTGGCTCCCTACCCTGGGTAAGGAAAGCAGGTGAATAGGTTGTGGTTTCGGATATGCTGGTATTTAGGCCCAACATTATTTCGGGTAAGAACGCATCCCACGTGTTGTGTTGCTCCCCGGCCAACTGTGCTATAACCGTCTTAATGGTTCGATTTTCCCTTTCGGTGGGGTTTTCCTGGGGTGTGTATGGGGCTGTAAATTGGTGTCGTACTCCCATAGCTTCGAGGAATTTCGTAAGAACCCGTGATGTAAACTGCGTACCATTGTCAGTGATGAGTACCTTGGGCACCCCATACCGTGCTAGAATACGCTCTCGAAACGCTTTCACCACTCCATCTGACGTTGCCTTCCTCCAGGAACCAGTTCGCACCACTTGGAGAATTTGTCGAAGAAAACCAGCAGCATCGTATGACCATGCTTGGTTCTTGGTAATGGCCCCACATAATCAGCGCACACTGTAGCCCATGCTTCTTCAGGAATCCGGGTAAGCATTTCTCCGGCTGGCAATTGTTACGATACCTTATAGCGCTGGCAACTTTCACATCTGCGGACGTGTTGACTTATGTCGCGAAACATCCCTGGCCAATAGTACCGATTGGCGACTTTGTTGATGGTCTTCCGGATCCCTAGATGTCCGCCGGTCGCGTTGTCATGGGTTTCTTTCAGCACCTTTTCTCTCAATGGGGTGGCTACACACAATTTCCACGGGGTACAGTCTTCATCGTTTAGTTCGTGCGAAAAATGGCGATAAAGTTGACCCTCCACGATGGAGTAGTCCGGGAAATCGGCTGGGGCTTTACGCACTTCATCCAATCTGGTTTGTAACCACTTACACGTACCGGCTGGTCTTGCCGTCAAGAGATTGCTGACTTCACAGGGTTGTCGGTACAATGCGTCGGCCACAAGGTTTTGCTTCCCCTTTCGGTATTTGACGGTAAACTGGTACTGTTGTAACTCTAACGCCCACCTGGCCAATCTGCCTGTTGGCGAGTCAATCGAGTTCAACCATTTTAGGGCCAGATGATCTGTGACGACTACGAACTCATACCCCTCAAGGTAGGGCCTCATTTTTCGTACACCCCACACAATAGCTAAACACTCCTTTTCCGTGGCGGAATAGTTCCTTTCGGCAGGATTCAGATGTCGGCTCTTTTATGTTCTTCGGGGCAGGTATTTGCGAAATGGCAGCTATTTTATCCGGATCGGTTTTTATTCCCTCCTTCGTGACGAGATGTCCCAAGTATTTTGTTTCGGTCTTAAAAAATGCGCATTTGTCGATATTTATCCTCAGGTTTGCCGCACGCAGGCGCCGAAATACCTCCCTCAAGTTCTCCATGTGCTCTTTGAAGGTGGTCCCAATAACAATGATGTCATCTAAGTAGGCAAAGGCATGGGGTTCCATATCAGCCCCTATTACGCTGTCCAAAGCTCGCTGAAACGTAGCCGGCGCTGAATGTAGCCCGAAGGGCATAACCCGCTTTGATTGATATAGACCCCTTCCGGTGACTGCAAACGCCGTGTATTTCTTACTGGTCTCTTCCATGGGAATCTGCCAGTATCTGTCTTTTAAGTCTAGGCTGCTGATAAATCGGGCGTTTCTTAATCTATTGAGGATGGCATCGATTCGGGGTAGGGGATAGGCATCGGGAATAGATCGCAGGTTCAGCTGTCGGAAATCCATGCAGGTGCGCCAGGTGCCGTTTTTTTTCTTCACCAATGTGATGGGAAAACTGTAAGGGCTGGATGAGGGCTCTATGCATCCGCTTGCGATCAGCTTATTTACTTCTTCATCTATAATGGCTTGCATGGCTGGGTTTCGCTGGCCGTACCGTAATTTAATTGGTCTGTCATCTTTCATCACAATTTTGTGGGTGGCGATCGTTGCAAGCCCTTTGATTGCTTGAAACTTCGGCAGCTCCTCGTCTAGGAACTGAGTAATTTGCTGTTGTTGCTCCTCGATTGAACTGACAGACAGAATTTTCGCGATGATGGCGGGTGGGTCTAGTCTTTGGGGGGTTTCCCCCGTTTCGCTTACCTTCTTCCGGGGGTTGCGATGGGACGTCCTCTGCTGAGAACAATTTATTTCCAGGCCTGCACATGTGATGGTGGTATTAAATTTTCGCAAGAAATCCAGCCCGAGTACGATGTCTTCTGTGGCCTCGCGCATCACCAGCAGATTACATTCTGCCGTGACATCTCCCAGGGTAATCCTAAATTTTACAGCCTCCGTTATGGGTTTCTTTGATCCATCTGCCAAAAACACATCTATGTTTACCGCCACATATACAGGCTTATCACATATTTGCCGTATTTGTTTCGGGGTGATAAAGCTCATGGTGGCTCCCGTATCGATAATGGCAGTGATCAATTTATTATTAATCAGCACGGTTGCTTTTACCTTCTCGTCGTCACAGGTGATGCTGGTGTTATTTCTAGGCCCGGATCCATGGGAATCTTCTTGGCGGTGGGACATCATCCGGTGATGGGATGTAGTGGGTATGCTTTCCAAATCATCGGCTAGCTGGATGAGATCATCCAGAGTGGCAAAGTCCTTTCTTTTAATGTACCACTGATAGTCTGGCTGGGCGTTTCGAAAAATCCTCTCCAGCTTTAGCTCGTCCGTCATACTCGTGTGCCGCATAAGATCCTGAAGTGCAAGGACATAATCTTTGAAGGATTCTCGGGGACGTTGTACTCGCTTTCTGATTTCGTCTTCGAGCTTCTCAAAGTAACGAGAATGAAGGAAGAATTTGTAAAAATCTGCCTTGAACTGCGTCCACGTTCCCCAATGTTTGTTGTTATTTCTAAGCCAAATCAGTGCTTTTTCCCGAAAGAATTCGGGCATCACGCGCAGCATTTCGTCTAGATTAACCCCGTACATGTCAGCTTGCTCCTCCAGGCGTTCTATGAAGGCTAACGGGTCCTTGCCACCATCATATTTTAATCCCCATCTTCTTACCACCTCGATGATTATAAATTTGTTGTCCGCGGGGGTTCTTGGAATGTCACTAGACGGGGTTGAATTTGCCTGCCTTTGGGTGATTTCGTTTTTCATCGGTGATTTTTCTGCCGTTGCCGCCGGCACTTGTAACCGTGTGACGGGTGACACCGGTGTAGTCCCGTTCAACGCTTCGTGTATCGACTGCAGATCTAGCAGTTGTTTCTGTTGGTTTTCATCATGCTCCGTCGCCAAGAATTTCACGAACTTCTTTCTCAGCTCCTCTACGGTGCCTGTTGTATCTTGCTTAAATTGCTGCAAATACTTTAGCAACTCCTCCCGTCTAAGATAATAGACCCATGTGGTCTTCAGCGTTCGGTTGGTTGGAACACTTTCATGTCCCTGCTCGGGCGCCATTGTAACGACACGTTTTTGCTGGGTGCTGGGGTAGCTCATCGGGCCAGTGTCGTTTCCGTTCTTCGACATAAATAAAACACGCACAAGTACAAAACGTTATAAATCGTATACTTTATTAACACTAAGACTACAATACAATATACAGGCACTTTCGGGCTAGGCAGTAATTGCGCGCTGCGTTCGGAGCTAGAGGTGAGCGCGTTGGAAGATGTAATCTCCTTGCCCACCACTATCACAGACCTACTTAAGTCTTCAACCAGTGGGGAAGGAACACACGCTCGAAGGACGCTTCGGTTGTGTGGGCGCGACAGTAAAGATAGAAGTGTGACCTCTGGTTTTACTATTTCTTCCACTAGTTGACTACTTAAGCATTCACGTAAGAAAAACAGTTAGGGAGATGTAATCTCCTCGCCAATGGAAGTTCTTACCCGGTTGCTAGCTACTAGCCGACTGACTCGCTTTCATTAAAACACACCCTTATATAACGTGTCAACCTCAACTCACCACTGTCAACCAGCTGTTCAGTGCTTTCACCACTACAGCCTCAGGGTTGCATTTTACCGTCGGCAGGTTTCAATAACTTTACGCTAGGAGTCGCCCCTACTCATTTATTTCCGTTAAGTTTAAATAAGTGCCGAGAATTATAATAAATACAATAATTATAATACATACAATAATTATAATACATACAATTATAATAACAACTAATAAAGACTAAAAATATCATAACAATAACAACAATATATACAGCTAAGATGTAGGCAAAAACGAGAGGAGCGACTTTTGGTCGTCACAGATTATAGACAAAGGTGTCGCCAAAGCCGGTGCGCAATTTTTTAAAACACAACTTGGTATACCGTCTGGACCACTAAAAGATGATGACTTAGCTTTTTAAACAGTTTAGAATATGAGCGGTAGTGATAGTAAAAAAAGGTATATTTTGGTTATAAGTTATCTTGTAAGGGTACAAATTACTAGCATCATACAGAGTTTCGGAATATGTAGAAGCAAAGAAGTCAGCAAACATATTACTGATTTTTAATTCATCACTTGACTCGGAACATAAGTATTTCATGACCTTTGGAAATCCTGTGGCTTTCCTTTTGGTGTTAACAAACTTAAAGAAAGATTTGGGATCTTGAACAAAGTTTCGCTTAACATTACGGAGATAGATCTTGTACAGTTCTGTGTTAAGCAAATTATATTCTGCACGAGCGACTGAATATTTTTCATAGTAAAAAGAAGCTCTAGTAGTTTTATATTTTTTTAAAGTGTTTGTTTTTTATATTCTTAAGAGACGAAAGTTGTTTAGTATTCCAGGGTGGGCCAGATTTGTTACGTGGTACGTGCTTGGGGATGCATTCCTCCATATGAATAAACATAGTTTTATAAAAAGTGTCAGTCAAATCGTCAACAGAACAAGGTAAGCTATTCGGAGCAGTCAGTACTTGAAGCCAGTTAGTGTTAATTAGACGATTGTTAAGTTCCATGTAATTTGCTCGATTAAAACAGAAAACGTTTTCGTTTTGTGAAGAATTTTTTTTTACTAGGTTATTAGAAAATAAATTGTAGCTTATTTCAATTGTAGGATGATAAAGATCCTCAGGTTAAGTAATAGGGTCAACACGGTTAACAATACATTCGTTTGGCTCGTTCACAAATATTAAATCCAGCAGTTTACCGTAAATGTTGCAAGTTCCATTTATTTGATGCAGATATAAATCTGATATATTTTTAAAAACTTCATCTCCAATATCATTACTTTGCGTGGGTAAGTAATAACTATGTTCAGCTGAAAATTCCTATGATATACAAGGAAAATTAAAATCTCCAAATACAAAAATTAAATCAAAGGGGCTAAAACTCAGTCACAAATTTTATTGCATCTATATGATGTTTGTAGATAATTGGATCAGAGTGAGGTGGAATGTAGGAGCAAGTAATAAATATTTTGATGTTGTTTATCTTTAAGGACACTGCAACGAACTCGATATTAAAAGGTAGGTTTAATTTGATTTCTTCCATTGGAAAAATGTTTGAGATAGCAATTAGCACTCCACCACCAGTCGTGGTTGTAATTCTATCTCGACGAAAAATATGAAAATTATTGCAAAATATTTCCGAGTTCAAAAAACTGTTGTTCAACCAAGTTTCGGTGAATACAATAATATGATGATTAAAATTTAAGCTTTGTAAATATAAGTTTGAAAGTTTGGATTTAAGACCACGAACATTCTGGAAAATAATAAAAAGTGGATAATCAGATAAATTATTTAGTTTTTTGGAAATGTTGACACACGAGATGGAAGATGAGCAATATTGCGATTGTTACTGTTATATTCATATTCACGGACCAAGACATGAATAGGCCAGAATGACGGATCAACAACTTGATTAAAGATGTCGAAAGGCACAGAGACCTTAAAAGATGTTATACTTCTTTGTTGCGAGTATGTAAATTTATGAACACTTATACCCTTATACCTGAGTTCATGTTAACTTTAGATTTAATATAATTATCAATTTCTTCAGCTGTTGCATCCGATCCGATCCGATGCTTGGTGGAAGCACTCTTAGTTGTCTATGCGTATTTGGTTGTATATTTCCGTTATTTTGAGAAATTACGGCATGATCGACTATTTGTTGCTCGTTTTTATTTAAATTTTGAACGACGCACAGTGGCGCCCGTAGAGCAAGCGAGGTTGCAAAAATCAAAATTTTCATGAATGCCGACGAAGTTTTGAATAAACCCATGTTATAGGAAACTTTTCAACGATTTCAAATATGCCACTCTTAATAATATCACATTTTTAGTTTAGAAGATATAACCGTTCAAAGTTGACCGACTTTCGGTTTTCAAAAAAACACACAATTTTTAGTCAATTTGTTGCGATTTCAGGTGTAATATCACGAAAAATAGGTAACGAATCGCCTTATTTTTTGTTTGTATTGATTGATGTATTTATTAAATGTATAATGATAAAAAAAAATTAACTGTTTGCTTTGTGTTTCTCCTGGTAAATCACTATTTAAAAACTATCCGTTTTTTCACTATTTTTCAACTTTGACGGAAAATAAAAAAAAACTATATTTTTCTATATTTGCCATATTTGCAAAACCTGTTCTTTGATTATTTCTTTACATAATTCAAAAGGTTTTATCTGCCCGTACGTGCCCGTTTGGCTTCTAGAGGTAAAAAAGTTTAAAAAGACATGGTTGCAGAAATTGTATGGCGTCCATCCCTTATATGTTTTGACTGACAGTAGTTTGATCTAATAGTTTGAAAAAAACTACTCATTGAAATTAGCAGGTACGTACCTCACATAAACAATACTTTGGCGTACAAATGGTCAGGAACAATATTGACTTATGGTCCCTACAGGTAGGCACAAATCTTATTTGGACACGTGCATAATATCAAAATTGCATTATTCAGCCTAAATCCATATGTATGCAGGGAAGAGGTAAATTTTTAGGCATGGTAGCATAAGCCTATATATTGCAAAATAAGCATAATGCCTGGATTAGTCTACGCCTGAAAGTTGGCGCAACAATTACTGAAACCATTTAACAATTTAAGTACTGAAAACATGGCGTTGTACAATTTAAAATTATTTGAACTGTTTAGAAAGTCAACCACACCAAAGTTTTTCACGGAAGTGAAAATTCTTCCTGAGAAGTTGACATTGATCAGCAAATGAGGCTGCGATGGATCATCCGGACAAAGCGTTTATAAGCAAAGGATATCTCCCGATGACGCTACAATATCGGACGGAAATATGTTTATGGCATCTGTTGTTCCTTTGCGGGTAAAATCGTATGATTCCCTACACTGGAAAAATCCACGTCCGTCATCAGTGCATTATTGCCGACCAATAATGTTTCAGTTTGCAAGGGAATCGGCAGAACTCATAAGGACTACGGTGAAGGACATTAAAGAACAAATAAGCAAGATTAAGCCTACAAAGCTGCAAATTGGAGAAGGAAAATATATTGAATGCAATTACGAGTTCCACCTGACCATGGTTGACGGAAAAGTCGTAAACGAACTGACAGGAACAACCTCAACAATGTCATGCCCGATTTGCAAAAAGAGTCAGAAGAACTTTTTTCAATTCAATTCAATTTATTTCATATATAATATGTTACATCTCAATTTTATATAATTAGTTGTAAAGAGTTTAAGATTAGTATCTTTTTCTGCTTAATTATAACATATTTCAATTAGTTATCATATACATATATATAGACAGAATTATATTGGAGGTAAAAATTTAGCAAAAACCTATTTAAACCCCTTTTTTCGTTTTATTTTTATATTTTTTTTATCGATTTTATATTATTATTTGTCAAAAGAACTTTGGTAATTTAAACGATTCTACAAATGAGGAGAATTACGAATATGGAATGTCACCATTGCACGCAAGGATAAGGTGTATGGAATTCTTGCTAAAATTGGCATATACCCTACCACAAGAGGAGGAAAACTTCGATGAAAATACATCAATAAAGGATAAGGAGAAGATCAGAAAGAAGCAAATACAGGAGGCTTTTTTTAAACAAGTTGGACTAAAAGTAGACTGTCCCAAGCACGGATACGGTAACTCAAACGATGGAAACACTTCTAGGAGATTTTTTGAAAATGATGAGGCAGTAACTAGAATCATTGGAATTGACAATCAAATCGTGAAAAGATTGGGAACGATCTTGGATGTTTTAAACTGCAAAGAAAATGTCAATTCTACAAAATATGGAGAATATGCGTCGAAAACTGCATCTCTTTTAGCAGAAATGTATCCACAGAAGAAGTTGACCCCGACCGTCCATAAAATATTGGCGCATGGTAAAGATATAATTGAGTACCAGTCTTTGCCAATTGGAGAGCTTTCTGAAGAAGCACAGGAGTCTCTTAACAAATTTTATAAAAAATATAGATTGCAGAACACATTCAAAGCATCAAGGGTAAGGCAAAATGAGGACCTCTTCAACATGTTGGCAGCATCTTCCGATCCACTTATTTCTTCCCTGCGGCATGTGAAGTCACGAATAGAGTTACAAAATAATTATAGTTTAGAAATGGTTAGTCTTTTAGATATACCTTCTCTTACGAATTGTGATGAATATTTTACAGAAAATTGAAAAAATAAATTTAAAAAAAAAAATAATTTTTTTTTTAATTTGTTGGGTAATAATTTAAAACATAAAACCCTTAAGAAAAAAAATAAAAACAATCTAAAAATGTAAAAAAAATTTTTTTTAGTTACCATAAAATTGATTTTTCTACTAATTTTAACTTTGATAACCCATAAGTAGGCCCCTACAAAGCGTAGCACCCTTTCCAAACGCTCATTTCATAGGCTGAACAGTTATCTATCATATGCTGTTTAAACTGTTCAATTATCTTATTCGGTTCAAAAGATATGATTTTTGCAACGAAAAAACTCAAATGGCGCCACTGTGCGACGGGTAAAGTTTCTCCGGTAATGACTTGAGATGATAAGCAAGGAACATCACTAATGTGACTTATGATAACGGGAGGCTTCACCGTTACAACAGGACCTGGTTTAGGACTCACCGTACCAGACTTTGAAAGCAATGAAGCAGCACAGTTAACAGGAGCGACGGAAGGCATTTAAATTGTTTCTTTATTACTTATTCTAGATGATTTTCGACGTTTGGGTGAAGATTAAGAAGGAGATTTTAAGTTGTAGAGCGACTTATAATCATCAAAAAGTTTACCATATGTAGAAATACGTTCAGCAAGCTTTCAGGCTTCATTTTGAATTTCTTTGAAATGCGTTATAGTTCCCTGAAAAAAGTGATAGAAACTCACACCAATTTTCCTGCAGGCAGTGCAGCACCAGTGGAGTCCATTATCCTTGGTAAGGAATTCAGCTACTAACGTAGACAAGCCACTACACTTAAAATAGCAGAGAGCATGGCAGAGCCAACAGGATATCATCCTTTCATCATCATTTTTTATAGAACAATTTTTCAGAATACACGACATTGCTTGCAAGAATAACGATTATTCGAATCAGAATTTAAAAAGAAATCATAATTTTTGGCAACACAGTTATTTTACGTATGAGATCAAGTGAGTTTTATTAATTGCGAGGTCTTCACATTTCAATTTAATTATTAATAATAAGGTAGCATAACTCATCGTAAATCTACACACATCACGTTTACACAGATTGTAAATGTGATGTGATCGGAAAAATACGACATTTTACTTTAAGTATATATGTACACTAGCATTTAACCCGCTACTTCGTTAGCGCCCCTTTTTCTTATGTGGACATATTTTAACGCCAAAGTTTATGTTTCTAGGTTTAAACCTGCTACTTTGTAAAGGGACGATTTGTACGTCTAAACGTTCATATTTCGAAATTTTTTATTTGTATACGTTATGAATGTGATATTTTTTTATTTCAATAATTATTGGTTTAATAGATAGATGGCGTGGCAAAAAAGTTTAAAATACAGGTTTACTCCACAAAAGGGTCTAATTTTAAAAAAGTACCACCAAACCTAACCGCTTATTATTTTAATGAACATCAGGTTAGCGAATTTTCCGTTTTAACCTTTTTTACCCTCTAACCATAACAATTTCCAAAACTCCCATCATAGGTAATCGATTTCACGAGAGGCCAACCTCCCGGGCAAATTTCAGCATTTTAGTTCAGGCGTTTAGGTCGTGCGATGATGAATCAGGCAGTAACTTTACAATTTTATATTATATAGGTAGATGAAGAAAAATGTTTTGAAAAAAATAACAGAATTAGGTACGATTTTCACCACTTAAACGTTCGAATTTCGAAACGCATCAAATTTGTATTTGTATTTTTTAGATAAGTAACGAATGTGATATATTTTTTATTTTAATGTTTATTGGTTTAAAAGATAGATGGAATAGCAAAAAAGTTTTAAAATACAGGTTTTATCCGTTTACTCCTTATTTCACAAAAGTGCTAGACACCTGTCCGCTTATTTTTAATGAACAATAATAGGTATTCATTTTTTTTGTATCCCTTTTAGTTTAGCAGATATGAGGCTAGCGAATTTCCGGTTTTACCGCCTTTTTTTCTATTGAACAACAATAAGTATTCAATTTTTTTGTATCTCCTTTAGCTTAGCAGATATGAGGAAAGCGTGATCGATTTGGCGAGAGGCCTGCCTCAACGAAAATTAAAAAAGTAGCAGTTAAAGAATGAAAAAGTACCAAAAAGATCCGCCTAACAAATTCTTATTCACTCAGGACTTTGCATGTTTAGTTTTATGTTTCTAGGTCTAATACTAACGGAAGATCAAAAAATACCAAAAAGTACCCTCAGAGGTTCTTAGCCACTCAGGACATTGCATGTTGAAGTTTATGTTTCAAGGTCCAATATTAACGATAATTAAAAAAATTGTCAGTGTTGGAACCAAAAACCTAAACTTTGAAATTAAATTTCCCTTATTTCCCCTTTTTGGTACTTTTTTTTCCCCATTGAAGCATAAAAAATTTCAATATTGTAGAAGGAGCCCATAATTTAATACGTATATGTCAATGAATAGAAAAAATGTTTTGTAAAAAAGTACCAAAAATAGTAACGGTTTTTACCCCCTAAACGTCCGAATTTCGAAAAAGTACCAAATTGTATTTGGATTTTTTAGATAAGTTTCAAATGTGATATAACCCTTATTTCTATGTTTATGGGTTTAAAAGATAGATGGGGTGACAAAAAAGTACCAAAATACAGATTTTTCCCGTTTACTCCGTATTTCCCCTTTTTGGTACTTTTTTCCTCCCCATTGAAGCATGATAAATTTCAATATTGTAGTGGGAGCCCATAATTTAATACGTTTATGTCAATAAATAAAAAAAATGTTTTATAAAAAAAGTACCAAAAATAGTTACGCTTTTTACCCCTTAAACGTCCGAATTTCGAAAAAGTACCAAAATCGTATTTGGATTTTTTAGATAAGTTTCAAATCTGATATAACCCTTATTTCTATGTTTATGGGTTTAAAAGATAGATGGGGTGACAAAAAAGTACCAAAATGCAGGTTTTACCCGTTTACTCCGTTAAAGGGCTGAATTTCCAAAAAGTACCAGACACCTGTCCGCTTATTTTTCTAAAGAGCAACGATAAGTATTAAATTTTTTTTGTATCTCTTTTAGTTTTTGAGATATAAGGGTACCTAATTTACCCGTTTTTGCCCTTTTTTACCCCCTAAACATTCGAATTTCCAAAAATCCCGTCTTAGTGGATCGATTTGGGGAGAGACCAACCCGTGGTCCAAATTTCAAGTTTTTAGCTTCAGGCTGTGCGATGATGAATCAGTCAGTAACGTTACAATTTTATATATATAGATTAGTGTGTCCCAAAAAAATATTTTTGTTTGATTTTTACAGGTACCCCAGCATTTTTTGAGAGCTTATAGGGTAAAGTATTTTTGTAATTTTTTTCCGATTTTTCGGAAGAGGTTTAGAGGTCGCTAAAATCGAATTTAACCCGAAAATCGGGTTTTCTCGACTTTGTTAAATTTTGCTGATTACTCGGCCCATTAGCACGATTTTCTTTGTTACTAAGTCAATTTTTTTAAAGAAAACTTCTCAAACTTTACTTCTCTGTGCAGATATTAAAAGTTTCGGTTATTTTTTTGCTCATTTGGGTCCCCATAATCACATTTTTTTGTAAATTTATTAAAAGTTTCGGTTATTTTTTTGCTCATTTGGGTCCCGTTAATCACATTTTTTTGTAAATTTAGCATAAATTTGAAAAATAAAGCTTTGTAACTTTTAAAATTTATATTAAAGTTAAAAAAACTAATGATTCAGTTTAAAAGGTGGATAAATTCTGAGTCATTGCAAAAAAAAAAACAATTGAATTTGCTCTTAATGTTCCAAAGTTACACCCTGTTTAAGTCTTGTACCCATTTTGTGAAATTAAAAATATTGTAATGTGTTTGCCAGTTATGCATCGGATTTGTTTTAATGTTAGATATTTAGATATTAGGTATTCTTTCAAAATATTAAATATGGGTGGATTTTTGTTCTGTTGCACAGACTTCAGCAATGCGAGTCCAAAAAATTCTAGTCAGCTTACTTCTCATACCCAAAAAAAAAATTAAAAAACTATTTTAGGACACATGGGAGGTAGGCGTGTCCTTGGGCCGATTTTTCCAAAAATTCATATTTTTCTTAACTAAGCTAGTTTATGCTAATGTACCAAATTTCAAAAATATCTGACAACTCCTTCTATTTTTGTCCCTTCGTTATATGGGAACGAAGCATAGTGCGCCGCGTTCTTCGACATCACTTACCATGTGCAATTGCTGATATTTGTTCTTTGCTTCATTAAATTACAAAATTAAAAAATAAAAAAAATGCAAATTTTCTTACAATCATTATCAAATGGATTGTAAAGCTTTATTTTTTAAATTTATGCTAAATTTACAAAAAAATGTGATTAGGGGGACCCAAAGTTTGAGAAGTTTTCTTTAAAAAAAATTGAATTAGTAAAAAAGAAAATCGTCCTAATGGGCCGAGTAATCAGCACAATTCAAAAAAGTCGAGAAAACACGATTTTTGGGTTAAATTCGGTTTTAGCGACCTCTTAACCTCTTCCGAAAAATCTGAAAAAAATCACAAAAATGCTTCACACTATAAGCTTTCAAAAAAAGGTGGGGCATAAAAAAATTTTTTTTTGGGACACACTAATGTACATATGTAAAGCTAAAAAATATATGAACACATTTTTCACATGCATACATCAGATTTGTCTTTTTTTTGTTTTAGTTCAATAGCTAATATTTCATTTTTTTATTTTCATCGAATCTATCTCATATTTATGTTTTTCATCTGCTCTACGATTTTCACCTTCATAAAAGGCCTGTTGTAATTTTAGCAATTTAACTTTTTCTTCTTCCATTGATGTTTTTTTGTTCTTATTAGAAATAAAAAATTCTTTGGAAACTTTTTGTTTTACTGTAGAAGAATTAAAATTTACTCTGCTTGAAGATGGTTCGATAGCGGGTATGGTTTCCCTTTGGGGAAGTTCCTTGCATTCGGACGTCATGCTCACCTCGGGTTCTTCAGAAAAATCCTCTTCCAAGATGGGATTGTTGTTTACAGCGTCTATACTGTCAAGAAATTCCTATTCTATTTTGTCATCATGATAATTATTATTCGCTAACAAACTATTAAACAAAATTAAAAAATAAAAAAAATGCAAATTTTCTTACAATCATTATCAAATGGATTGTACAATCCAGTTGCACTGTTTCAAACCAGAGATAATATTTTTTCTGAAACTGCAGACACTGATGCATTGGAAAGTGTCCCACCACCAGTACGGTATGTCTCACGCTTTTCAGTGGCCAGTTCCATTTTAGACTTTCGTTTCATATTATCATACTTGTCTCTTAATGTTTTCCAGGGTCGGTGTATTCCACTCTGGCTCCTGAAGGATTCTTCCAACTTCATCCATGCTTCATTTTTTGTTTTCAGTTGCCTGCATTCGATTTTTTATTTTCCAAGATATGTTTTTTATTTGTAACCAAATCAACAAGCAGCAGTTCCTCTTCAGTGGTAAAATTTTTTCCCGCGTTGCTTTTTATCTGCCATTGTTTTTTTTTTTTTTTGTTTTTATTAAATATATGTGTTTTCTTATTTTTTCACATTTGAAAAACAACTGATTTATGCCAACAAATTGTCACCTGAAGACAGGGCTCCCAACTTTCACATCTATTTTGAAAGGTATTGCCAACTGAAATAATTTTTTTGTTGGTATATTGAGAAAAGCAAAATTGTTACGAACAGTTTATCGGTCCAATAAATTTATGTCAACATTAAGTAACAGGCAGTTTGAGAAAATGGCCATAAGAGTGGCACTACCAAAGAAAAGTTTAATATGTTTTGTACTTGATCTAAAAATTTTCTACTTATTTTAAGAAATTCCGGGATGGATTTTCGAAAGTTATTCCATTTAGGATTGTTTTGAGTACTTTTTAGTGTTATTCGTACTTGAATTTTTGAGAACGACTCGTTATTAAAGTAAGTATAAAAAGCTTAATTTATCCCGAGTGTTTTTCTTTCTGTGAATAAGATAGGAGAGAGGTGCCCCTCTGCACAAAAAAAAAATCTGCATATCGGGAGAACGGCGATAGCTTGGCTATCAATATACAGCATCAGGACGGGATTTAGGGTAGCTAGATTTAAAATTCGAAAAACAGTACAATGAACACAAAAAACAGTACAATCAAGAAAAAAAGTACATATTTTTTTTTAGCGTATATAACTATTTATTTAAATGATTAAATACTTTAAACTTTTGATTCAATAATATAATAATATACCAAATGACACCATTTTGATTAAAAAGCAAATATCACAAACTAATCATTTGTCTATAGTTCATGTTCTAATGTATAATGCTTAAATATTTTGGTTTATGTGTCACTTTGAATTTGGTAAAAAAAAATCTTTCAAAAATAAACGTTCTGTTTTCTTTTAATGGGTGTTTAAAGCATTTTTCACCACAAACATAGTTGCACAAATTGTATATTAATCGCAAATCCTAGATTAATTTTCTAATTTCAAACAATTTAAAACAATTTTTAATTTATTAAGGCCAATTTCAGCAAGTTCAGCTATAATTAACTATGAATTACTATAACTGCCAGTTAACAATAGTTTTTTTTTAATAGTTTTTGTATTGTATTGAAAAATATTAGGATATTATGAAAATATATCTTGATAGCATACCATTTGAAACACCAAAATATGTATTTCTTTAACAGGGGTTTTCTTAATATCTTTGCTTTTTGTAGACTGAACCAAAAATTAGTACAAAAATCAGTACAAAGTGTAAAAACAGTACATTTGCGTACTGTTTTGGGTGTTGTGCATAAAACAGTACAATTGAAAATAATCAGTACAAGTACTGCTAAAAACAGTACGTCTGGCACCCCTAACGGGATTAGATGAGTGGGCGTGTCACAAAATAGAATTCCTTATATCTGAAGAATGGTAAGTGTAAAATTGTCCAAATATGCTACAAATAGCATGCTTATTAATACACAGCACATGTGAAAAATGGACGGGAGTTGAGAAGTGATCGTGGCATAGACTAAAATTCTGTATATCTAGAGAACAGCAATAGTTCACGCTGTGACCTCGTTGTCGAAAGCCGTATTGCCGTCGGTTGTGTTTATATCAAGCCAAGCCTGAATTTATACAAAACAAAAATAAAAACGAAAAATTAAGAGAACACTAGATAAAAATGAGACGTATTTCAACTCCCAAAATTATGACAAAAACATTAAATAATAACGGCAATGCCGTAAGCAATACAAATTATTTTCAACCTTTACAAACATTACAAATTGATTAAAATGCAGCTTATGTTATAAAAACAACTGTTAAGAAGGTCATTCCTCCTATTACTATATTGAAACGCAATATAGATGACACAAGAGCGTTATGTTAAACCAACAACATTAGTGGATATGCAGTGAAAAGAATTTTAATGGGTCTCTATTGTTTTGTAAAAATCAAGATGATTATGATAAAAGCATAAACATGTTAGTTAAAAAAAATATTGAATATTTTACTTATGCAAGTGTTACGAAAGTAACTTTAGTTAAGAATTAGTTTAATTTATAAGCTATTTTGTATTTGTTAGCAATTGAAATAAGTTTAAATTGTTATTGTATTAGTTATGCATATTTCTAATGTAAAAATCAATCTACAGACTTTCTAGTACAAATGTAATGTTAAAATTGTTATACCTAATTGTACTTCAACCCCACTGTATTTTTCGATATTGATAAATTTTAAGCCTTTAAGTATACTTTACTTTATTGATTTATAATAGCTCAATTTAAATAATTAGACGCTAGAGAGCATTCCGGACCCAATTCGAATAATCTAGAGCCATCTAGACGATTTGGTTAGAGCCTAAATACTACTCTCAGATAGAACTAAAAATCAGTATTAGTACAAACATTTAAGTGTGTAGATCGCAATTATAAGTTGTATAAGTTTTTTTTGAAGGCATATATTATTAAAAAAAAAAAAAACTGCACATATCGTCATCTTAAATGCAGTATAATATAATATCACAGTTTACATGAGAAGCAAAAAACTTTGTAAAATGGAATTGAGCTATAAAAGCAATTTGAAATATTTAGGATTAAAATTCGATAACCAATTTATTTTTGACAGAAAACTATTATTTTTATTGTTATTTATTTTGTTATGTGTGTTACGTTATTTTAATTTGTAATTCTCCGAAACAAAACGACTCATCATCAACGAAAGTATGATAGTATTAAGTAAAACAGACATTAAAAATATTAAATAATTAAATATTTTTGTTAAATTACAGGTATAATAGAATATAAAGATAAAGTACATGGTTATAAATGCAATTTTTTATATATATCTTTATTTGCAATCTATTTTTACAATAATAAGCAAATTTTATGAGTTTTTAAAAATAACGTGTCGTACAGATTTCCAATGGAATCAATAATTTCAATTATTTATGCATGTATTTGCATATATAGAGCTAATATATTTATAATGTGTAACATATTACATTATTATTTTAAAAAAATATATAAATATTATTTTGGCAATTACATAATTTCATTATTAATTTTAAATACTACGATATTGAATTAAGTAAAAGGGAGATCTAAAACGTGTTTTGCTTTAAGTCTTCTGACTTCATCAGTCTCATGTAATAATGTGATTGCCAATATATTTGTATGATTACAAAGTCTTTCTAAATAATTACAGCTAAATTTCCCTATTTTAGAGAGAATGGAATTTTTAGGTCTATATGTAATGCTTTATTTGTTATATAAAAAGGAGCATTTGTTATTACCCGTTAAGCCTTTGACTGAAATCTTTGCAATATATCTATGCTCGAGTTGCTGGCAGTTCCCCATAATTCTATGCCATAAGTCCAAATAGGTTTTAATACAGTTTTTAGTAGTAAAACTTTATTATCGAGAGTGAATTGGGATTTACGTCCAAGTAGCCAGTACATTTGTTTAAATTTTATGTCTAATTGCTTCCTTTTAGCGATTATATGAGCTTTCCATGTAAGTCGTCGATCCAGATGCAGACCCAAATATATGACGATGTCACTATTAGGAATTGTAGTACCATTGAGAAATACTGGCGGACAATTTTCTCTTCTTGTTGTGAATGTTATTTGATTTGACTTTTGGGTGTTAACTACAATATTCCATTTTGTGAGCTAATGATAAAATCAAGTTTTAGTTGCATGATTCTAGAAGCTTCTGAAGGAGATTGATGAGAACATTAAAATGCCTTATAGTCTGCATATGTTGCAATAGTAACGACATCTCTTGTTGGAATGTCATAAGTGAATATGGTATACAAGACAGGACCAAGCACACTACCTTGTGGGATTCAAGATTCTATTTGCCGAATGTTGGATATATCATTATTAACTTTAACGTAAAAACATCTGTTTTTAAATAAGAAAAGAAAAACAAATAAAATGGAGCTGGAAGAATATTTTTCAATTTGTAAAGTAATCCTTCGTGCCAAGCTTTATCGAACGCTTGCTGTATATCCAAAAACACAGCAGATATCACTTTTATAATTCGGTGACATTGTTCAGGCGTTCCGTGTTTTCTCCTGAATCCAAATTGATGAACAGGTATAATGTTCTTTTTATTAAGAAGAGGTGTTAATCGTTTTAAAAGTAATTTTTCAAATATTTTAGATAATATAGGTAGTAAACTGATAGGCCTGTAAGAGGACAATACATTTTCTCGTTTATTTGATTTTAGAACCATAATTATTTCTGCACACTTTCATGGAGAGGGGAAGTGCTGAAGTCGTAAAATAGAGTTAAATAGTAAAGTTAGAAATACAACTCCTTTAAAAGGTAGGCAGCCACATGATTGCTTCAAATTTCATCAATTTGGTTGTCAGAAATTGCCGCGCAACGATTAATGGGCAATATTTGCCGACTTTCAGTTACGTGATTGTTAGGTATGCAGCAACACTGAGAAACAACATTTTTGACGAACAAAATTTTCAATCGTAATCATTAACTCATTTTCAGTCCTTTTAAATAACTTATATGTATATTGTATCACACTTCTATGATAATCTTATATATAACAAGTAAGAGTTCTATATTCGGCTATGCCGAATCTTATGTACCCTTCACCATGGTGCGATAAGAACAATCTACATATATAATATATCTGTAGCATTAAATAATAATGGCTTAAGTCGGAATTTCTTGTTTTGAGATATATAAATTGTTTGGTTTTTATATAAAATTATTAGCCACAGAAAAAAATCCGCATTTATTTAGAACAAAAGTCTAAATTTTATAAAAAAAAGTGTTTTTTAAAGGATATAAAAGTAAAAATAGCAAAAACTGATATATTTTTTATTTAATTAAAAATAATTTATAAATACCAAGGGAAAAAAAATTTATCGAATAGGATTTGAACCCGCGAATACTCAGACGTTTACTTGTGCCATAACGGCTAGACCACTCGACCACTGGTACGCATGAGAACTTAACTTTAATATACGTAAATAGGCCGTGGAAAATCTATATATATAATATCGTTGTTTGTCCGGATGTATGTCCGGTTCTCTTTATGCGGCTTTCTGAGGCCGTCTGACGTCGCAGAAAGATGAAATTTGGCATACGTAAAGCTCATTTTCTCCACTGGTGCACGACGGAGCCCGATTTTGGTCTGTGGGCAGTGGGCGTGGTCATTGAATAAACCATTAACTTTTTCTTTTGCAGGAAACTTTTACGTTTTCCTAATGACACTTTTTATATTTAAAGCACTCTGCCTGAGGAAGATCATAGCATTGTCAGATTCCTAATTTTCGGTCTCCGGGCTGTACATGTGGCTTATTTCATCATAAAACCCTCAATTTTGAATTATGTATTTTTTAAAGAATTTTTATATTTTCGACTAGCATTTAACCCGCTACTTCATTAGTTTATGTTTCTAGGTTTTAACTTTTTTTAAATTTCTAGGTCCACTATTTACCGAAATTCAAAAAGTACCAGGTAGAGAACGAAAAATTACCAAAAAATCCCTCTTACAGATTCTCATTCACTCAGGAACTTGCATGTTTAATTTTATGTTTCTAGGTCAAATGTTAATAAATATTAAAAAAAAAGTACCAGTTAAAGAACGAAAAAGTACAAAAAGATCCCTCTTACAGATTCACATTCACTCAGAACCTTGCATGTATAATTTTATGTTCGTAGGTCCAATATTAACGAAAATTTAAAAAGTACCAGTTAAAGAACGAAAAAGTACCAAAAAAATTCTTCTAACAGATTCTCATTCACTAATTACCTAGCATGTTTAATTTTATGTTTCAAGGTCGAATACTAAGGGAAATTCAAAAAGTACCAGTTTAAGAACAAAAAAGTACCAAAAAGTTCCAACTTACAGATTCTTATCCACTCAGAACATTGCATGTTGAATTTTATGTTTCTAGGTCCAATACTAACGATAATTAAAAAAGTACCAGTTGTAAAACCAAAAAGCTAAAGAAAGAAAATAAATTTCCCGTATTTTCCCTTTTTGGTACTTTTTTCTCCCCATTGATGTATCAAAAACTTCAATATCGTAGTGGGAGCCCATAATTTAGTACGTATATGTCAATGAATGGAGAAAAATATTTTGTAAAAAAAAGTACCAAAAATAGTTACGATTTTCACCCCTTAAACGTTCAAATTTCGAAAAAGTACCAAATTCGTATTTGTATTTTTAAGATAAGTTTCGAATGTGATTAACCTTTATTTCTATGTTTATTGGTTTAAAAGATAGATGGGGTGACAAAAAAGTACTAAAATACATGTTTTACCCGTTTATTCCCTGAAAGGGCCGAATTTCAAAAAAGTACCAGACACCTGTCCGCTTTTTTTTCTTAAGAACAACCATAAGTATTAAATTTTTGTTGTATCTCTTTTAGTTTTGGAGATATCAGGTTACCGAATTTACCCTTTTTTACCCCCTGAACATTCGAATTTCCGTCTTAGTGGATCGATTTGGGGAGAGACCAACCTCCGCTCCAAATTTCAAGTTTTTAGCTTTAGGCATTTAGGCTGTTCGATGATGAATCAGTCCGTGAGTCAGTAACGTTACAATTTTATATATATAGATATTTCAACATAAAATTTGTTATACTGAAAGTACTTTCTCTGCCAGAAATCATAGTGTAATCAGATTTTAATACTGCTGTTGAAAAGTAGAGATAATCTTATTGTATCACATACATAATTACTAACAAAAATATTGGGTTTTTGTTTTGATTTTCAAGATTTGTTTGTAAAGTGATTTAAAGAACAATCATATTCTAAGAGAAAGTAACTGTTATTTACATTCATCTAAATTAAAAAATAATAATATTGAGTTATTGGAATTTATTCTTCTTTGTGCCCATTCGAATTGGATTGAACTACATATTTACGGTGCGTTGCGCGTTTTTTAAATTATCATTAAAGGAAGAAATTATAACTACCTATTTGAAGTGAATTTATATATTATGTTATAAATATAAAATTAAAGTTCTTTTTTTTTACAAATATTAACTAATTAAGCCTATAGTACACGGCATGCAAAAAGCCATATGCGCATGTGGTTCTGACGTAATTTTGACGTCATCACACAACACGCAATGCTTATTGTGGCTTTGCATTGACGTCAGAACCACATGCGCATGTGGCTTTTTACATTCCGTGTACTAGAGGCTTAAGTCATTAATAATGCGAAATTTTACGAAAAACTTTCGTTGTCTATTATTTCGAAACACGTTTTAACGAATATTTCGTACGAAGTATGTCAGTGTTCGTATAAATAAGCAGAGATTTTTTCGGTGTTTGGTATCAACTGCTTCATACGTTTCCATTTTACTATACTTCGGTTTGGTGGATGGTTTATAACCAGCAATATGTAAAACGCCGAGGATTTAAATCAGAGACCGTAAATATATATAAGAGTATTCAAAAATCGAACAGCTGAACAGAACGGCTAAACAAATGAAACCTTTAGGAAGATATGTACATACCTATCTATGGACTAATTATTTGTAGACCTTTCAAAGTAGGAGCATATAAAAAAGTAATTTATTAAAACAAATTGGGAATATATTCGACTTTTTCATTATATCTACGGAATTAACTTATCAAAAAATATAAAAAATTGATTACATTACTTAAGAGTTTTTTTCGTAGGCCTGTGTAATTTCTAATCTTTCAATATTTGGAAAAAATAAATAAAAAATTATTACATCTGTAAAACGCATAGAAAAATACAAAAGCAAATGAGAGAATTAATAGAAAAAAAAAGTATAAGCTAAAACGGGCAAAAATCGCTGACTGCAAACTGAGAAAGAATATTTGAGTTAATTTCTTATAAAGAATTTTTTCAATAAAATGATTTAAACAAATTTGCATGCATACATATGTCTATTTTGCTAGAGAAATAAAGAGTCAACTATTCATATAAGAAATCTAAAACCTGTTGCTATCTTTTCCTCGAAATATACTCTTCATTGAATTCCATATGTCTGATACAATTACTAAACATACATAGTAGGTACATATCACAAAAGCAACATGTAAAAAGTTTTAACTTTTAATTAAAGCTATAGACCCAGATGAAGATTGTGTGATTTACATGTATTTTGTTTTTGGTGCAAAACCTGAGAGTAAAGAACGAAACAAGTAAAAAATATAACCGGTCAAATTCAACCACAAGGCACCCTACACCACATAGCAAAAATGTAATTTATTGGTGGGCGCTGCTTCTGGTTTGCTACCACCCGTAATATATGAGTAGGATCTTATCAAAACTTAATAAATCCATATCTAACCGAATTAAGTTTTATTTCTTTTTTGGTTTGTTGACCTTGAAATGAAAACGCAGCGAAAAAAAGTTGGACCAAAACTCTATATAGTTAGTTTAGCCAGAAAAAAGGAACAAATATGCATGATTTCATCAAAACTTGATAAATCCACTTCATTCCTTTCATACTAATTCAATAAATTTTTAATTACTTGGTGGATTTCGATGAAATTTAGCGGCTAAATATAAAACAATTTAGGCTTTCAAATTTTGGATTAATGAGAAACTTAGTGCTTGCACAGTGGGCCAAATATGATCATCTCGAATGTGTAAATTACAATGAACTTTTTTGTAAAAAGATACATCTTAGTAGAAAGTTACTTTTTTGCAAGAAGGTGCTTCTTTGTAAATATATTGCTTTTTGTAAAAACGTACCTTCTCCAAAAGAAGTACTTTGATAAGCAAATTTTTTAAAACATCCTTTTTAAGGTTACTTACATTATTTTCAACATAAAAAAGATAATCGGACGAACAAATGGACAGATATATTCTAGGTTCTTAGACCCATAGGGATCTAGAATAGATAAACTTCATGGCGTTCGAATGGTACTTCATGCGAACTTCAAGCTGCCGCAGAAATATTTCCATATTTATTTGAGGTTTGGAGAAATGGGGCCATATTTTTACGCTTTGGAAATGAACAACACCCTGTTAAAAAACTTCGTTTTTCAGGGAATATTTCAAATGGACATTTTGATGTCTATGAGAATATTTCATCACCTAACCAACTTTTCCCACAAATGTCAAATGTTGTGCATAAGACTAGAATTATATTGCCCAAACGAAAAAGATCATATCGGACAAAGCTTAAAAAAGAAAGGGAGAGAAATGAATTTCATTTCAAAAATAAGGAAAACTTTAGAGATTAAATAGCACGGTTGAACAACGACAAAAAGAGAAAACTTCTATCTTATAGAAAAAAGTGAGCTTAGGTAAAAAGTTAAGGCGTTCAAGGACAGAAACATTACGAAAATTTAAAGAATCCGAAGAAGATAAAAATAAAAGATTAAAAAATGATGCATCCAGAAAAATAGTAAATAGGCAATTTGAAGATGATGAACAGAAAAGAAAGAGGTTGGACGCAAACAAAATCCGCAACGCATCCCAAAGACTTACTGAATGCAGTTTGCGGAGAAGTAGGAGGTTAGAGGAGAACACAAAGAGAAAGGCAGCTCAAAAACTAAAAGAAACAGATGAGCCAAAAAGGGAAAGGTTAAAGGAGGATGCAAACCGAAAAGCAGCTGAAAGACATGTTGAACCAGTTTGTGCGAAAAGAAGGAGATTAGAAGAAAGCAGATAAAGAATGGCAAATAAACGACTGCACGAGGATGAAAGCAACGTAGTGTTGCCTCCTAAAAGGCATATTCAACATGTTAATATTTTGCAGAGTTGCAAGAATGGCAGACAACAAAAGGGAAAAGAAGATTCTATTGAGGAGCATTACTGTGGAGGTATGACTTTTGAATGTTCCATTTGTGCAGCAAAACATTTGCATAAGGAAAATGCACCAGATGGAAAATTTTCAAACTGTTGTCAGAAAGGAAAAGTTGACCTTACATCCTTATAATCTCAACCTTATCCTGCCATTTTGAAGGATTTAATAACCGGAAAACACGGGCAATCGAAAAACTTCTTAAAACATATATGATCTTTTAACAGTGCATTTTCATTTGCGTCATTGGGTGCAAAAATTAAAGCACCGCCAGGATACGGTCTATATTGTTTCCGCATTTATGGTCAAAATTACCATAGGGCATTAACTCTTCATCCTGTACCCGGTGACACAAGAAAATACGCTCAACTGTACATTCTTGATCCTGATGAAGCGACTGAAGAGCGTATGAAGAATTATGGAAACACTGGATGCAGTAAATCTGTTATGAAAATGTTAGGTAACTTCTTTAACTAACACAATCCATTGGCAAAGGCACACAAAATGTTATATGAAGTGGAAAAGGATGTAGAAGCTGAGGCCAGACAAAGAGGGGTCCGAGTACCGTTAGTTTCAAGGGCAATAAAGCACGACAGATCTCTTAATAACAGAAGATATAATGCACAAAGAGCACCGACGGTGAACCTCCATTTGAACGAGATCTTCTTATACATTTGAGGCCAGATCCATCAGACCCAAAAGGTACCAGTACTAAACGTATCAGTTTACTTCATCCAAGTTTAGACATATCCAATACTATTTCCATTTGGAGAGTCAGGATGGCACCCAGATATACCGTTAAAACAAAATATATCCACTACCTAAAGAACACGGGTTTCTCAGATGGGTAACTACAGTTATCGGATTGCCGTGCGTGGAGGTTGTAATTCATTTTTAAGCGTAGGAAAACTAACGCAACACTACTTTGTAGATTCTTACGTCAAAATGGGATCCAACCGTCTTCATTGGTTAAAAGAACACAAGAAAGCGCCGTGCTGAAAGTTATCAAGGCCTTATGGATTTTTTGCATTCAAGAGCTGCGGAGGATGGTTCCGTTGCTGGTAAGCCTATTATATTACCGTCCTCTTTCATAGGGAACCCAAGAAATATGCAGCAAAACTATCAAGGTGCAATGACAATCGTACGAAAGTTTGGTCAGCCGGATATTTTCTTGACCATGACCTGTTATCCTAAGTGGAGAGAAATAACGGAAAATATGGAATCGTATCAAACAGATCGACCTGATTTAATAGCACGCGTTTTTCATATAAAACTTACTGAACTGCTTACGGATATTTGTAAAAGACATATATTCGGCAAAGTTGTTGCCAAAATCCATGTCATTGAATTCCAAAAAAGAGATCTCCCTCATGCTCACATGCTTACTATTTAAAGTTGATGTCCGCCCAATGAAAAGTTAAATAAAGGGTTATCATTTCTTGAAAAATGCATATGTTTTCATTTTTTTAAATTGAGTTCCATTAAATTAAGCACGCACCATTGATATAGCTCATCCAAATCATGTTGCAGCAAATTTTTTTCAATGTAATTGTCATAGCTATGAAATATCTTCACATCATCGGCATACATTAAGACGTTACAATATTTAATTACGCATGGCAAGTCATTAATGAATAAGGAAAATAAAATTGGACCAATGTGGCTGGGGCACTCCAGAACTTACAATAATGTTTTTTTGATGTGGTACTATTAAAAACATTTTGTTTTCGGTTTGTTAAATATGATTTAATTCAATTTAAACTCCCGTGTGTAAGTGCCATAGCATGAAGCTTTACCAGAAGTAATTTATGATTGGCTATCAAAAGCTTTACTAAAATCCGTGTATATACAATCAGTAAATTTCCTTTTAATAAATCAACGATTTACTATAGTAGTCAGCTGCATGAGATTAGTTACTGATGAACATCCTTTTCTAAAGCCATGTTGATTGGGAGATAGTAGGGACGAAATTTGATGAAAAAGATTGTCGGAAACACACTGTTCAAAAAGTTTAGGGATTGCACTTAACTATGCTATGCCTCTATAGTTTTTAACACATGACTTACTGCCAGATTTAAATAGCGGAATAATGCAGGAGTCTTTCCACAACTGAGGAAAATACCCATTTTTAAGTATATATTTTTTAAGTCCATAAAAAATTATACACCATATGTCATAAGATCTATAATAATATAATTTCCCTACGTTCTCAAATGCAGTACTGCCTGCGCTGAATCAGAAAATCAAACATGTTTCACCATGTCAACGCAAACCTAATGATGCATTTATAACCATGTACATTATCCTTATATTCTATTATACCTGTAATTTAACAAAAATATTTAATTATTTTATATTTTAAATGTTTGTTTAACTTAATACTATCATATTTTCGTTGATGATACGTGGTTTTGTTTCAGAGAATTACAAATTAAAATAACGTAGGTTAGGTTAGGTTAGGTTCCATTGGCAGCCGTGATCAAGCACAGCTCACGTGGGTCCATTGCTTAGTTCCCGTTGTGTTACCATATCACGCCGTCTCCCATGGGTCCTATGACATATGGCTGCTAGTATTCCCATGCAGCCAACCGGTCGATTCACTAAAGGAGTGGATCCTATTTACGTCAACATCAGAGAGACAAGTTTTGTCCCCAAGGGTTCTTCGACCAAACATTTTGAGCCTTAAGTCTCCGAAAGCCGGGCAGTTACAGAGAAGATGTTCCGTTGACTCTTCCTCCTCCTCATCGCCGCAACTTCTGCACAAGTCGTTATACGGGAGCCCCAGCTCCCTTAGTCCTACCCTTAGTCTTACCGCCGCGTTCGCAGCTAACCTTTTCGCCAAAATGTCTGGTGGTAACCAGTTTAGAATCGTAAGCAATGCCTTAGAGGGGGTTGTTCTAATGGCACCTGTTACCGCTATCGCCACCATTCTCATTGTACCTTCAAACCTGGATTGATGACTCTTCGCCTTGAGCGCCGGCCACCAAACAGCTGCCCCGTAGAAGAGAATGGGTTTAATGACACATTCGTATAGCCAGTATACATTCCTCGGGTTAATTCCCCAGTTTAGGGCAATGGCCCTTTTGCAGCAATATAATGCAGTAGCCGCTTTATTAGTCCTGGAGCTGGTGTTCATCCTCCAGTTCAGTTTACTGTCCAATATTAGCCCAAGATACTTGGCGCTGTCAGACAGTTCCAGTGACACCCCTTTTATCCTCGGGGTATTAAATTTGGGAATTTTGTATCTCCTTGTGAAAAGTACCAGTTCTGTTTTGGCGGGATTTACATCCAGTCCACATCCCTGGCACCATTTTGTTAGGACGTCCAGTGCGGACTCCATTAGTTCAGACAAAAGTCTGGGATCTTTACCCATAGCCACAACTGCAACGTCATCCGCATATGCAACCGTTCTGCAGCACGTCCTTTCCATGGCTCTGAGTAGGGTATTTATATTCAGATTCCAAAGTAAAGGTGACAGTACACCACCTTGCGGGGTGCCCCTAGTCGCAACCTTTGAAATGTTCGAGGTGCCCAAGTTGGATTCGATACGCCTGAAGTGCAAGATACTGCTGACAAATTGAATGATCGCTTGGTCGATCTCCAAATGTCTCATAGCGTTAATAACCGATTCAGGTTTAAAATTGTTGAAAGCGCCCTCAATATCCAGGAATGCCACTAAAGCAAATTCCTTGTAATGCAGGGATCTCTCTATGTGGCCCACCAATGAGTGAAGCGCAGTTTCAGTGGACCTTCCCTTCGTGTAGGCGTGCTGAGCCGGTGACAGGGAATTGGGTCCTAATGATGATCTAATGTGAATATCCAAAATCCTCTTCAGTGTTTTCAGTAGAAAGGAGGATAGACTAATTGGTCTAAAGTCTTTAGCCATAGTGTGAGATGTCTTCCCACTCTTGGGGATGAAGACGATCTTATATGATGTCCACGTTGCTTGGACATGTGAGAGACTCAGGCAGGCTCTAAATATTGCCAAGAGCCATGGCATCAATATTCCCAGGTTATTTTGTAGGTCCGCTGGGATAATGCCATCCGGGCCTGGAGATTTAAAGGGATGGAAGCTTTTGACCGCCCATTCCAAACGATGGCGAGTTATCGGAATATTAGAGATATCCCGAGCGCCACTAAAAGTTTCCTCCCTAGGCACATCATCAGTGCAACCAGGGAAGTGTGTATTCATCAGGACCTCAAGGGTGTCCCGACTGTTTGTGGTCCAGGATCCATCCATCTTCCGTATATATGATGGAATAGCTGGATTATAGGATAAAATCTTACGAAGCCGACTTGTCTCCGAGGAGTTTTCCACGTCACTGCAGAATTTCCTCCATGACTGTCTCTTGGCCTTCCTGATAAGAATCTTGAATTCATTAACTGAGGACTTGTAATTGTTCCAAACACCATTACGTTTTGCCTCATTAAAGAGCTTCCTGCTTTCCTTGCGTTTTTCAGCAATTTCCGCATTCCACCATATGGGCTTAGCTTTGCCCCTCCTGTCCATTATTTTACAGGCTTCGTTTGTTGCCTCCATTAAGGCACCGGTCAATGACTCCACTGCGGAGTCGAGCATGGACACACTGTCTATGAGAACTGGGCACATAGGCAGCTTGTCCCCGAGTACACTCGCATAGATAGACCAGTTAGTCCTTCTTCTGTTCGTGTAGGGTTTAACTGAATCAACTCTAAAGGAAAAATTTAAATCAACATACATGTGATCAGAGAAGGAACAGTCCTTAGACACGTTCCAATCGCTAATCATATCCGCGAACTTATCACTAATAAGCGTAATATCAAGAACCTCCCTTCTGTTAGTCACAATAAAGGTGGGCTCACTACCCCTATTAACTACTGTTAGTTCATTTTCTACTATGAAGTCTAAAAGCGACTCACCTCGTGGATTGACATCCGAGCTACCCCAGACGGTATGGTGTGCATTCGCATCTGCACATATTACTAGGGGGATGTTGTGCCTTTTAGCGTGCGACATCGCCTTCCTGGCTGTGGAGTTTGGAGGGTTAGCACCCTGGTCGTGTGCCATGTAGCAGCTCATAAACCAGACTGTACTGGTTTTGCACACTACTGCGACAGTGCATGTGTCCTTATCGCTAAAATCAGAAAGAATGAAAGCTTTAAGGATGTTTTTGACCATAACACAAGCTCTGGTCTTACCTTGATCGGCTGCGTACAGAGTACTGTAACCGTCTAATTTGAGTCCGCAAACCCTGTCTCTATACAACAATGGTTCTTGGATGCAAATAAGCTCCTCCGTGCCTGAAGCTAATCAGAGGAGAAGGGCAGCTGACGCCGCTTTAGAGTGATGAAGGTTGATTTGTGTCACCTTCATCATAGCTCATCACTACGGACGACTGTGACGTTGGCATCCTCTGGATCGTCGTCCGATTCCAGAAGGATGTCCTCATCATCCGCCACTCCCATCTTACCAAGGAAGTCACCCACAAGTCCACTGACCGATTGGGTGTCTTCATTGGCCGATGACGTAGCAGATTCGTCTTCCATACGCTCCGTTGATGCTGTTGTTGTGGTGGTGGTAGTCGCCGGAGCTTGAGGCTTCCCTTTGTTGTCACCTTTATAGACTCGGAGGAAGATAGTTCCAAATCCATAGAAAATCTTACCCTGTGTCTTCCGAAGTGACGGCAGAGAGTCACTGTTTATCACAACAGTGGCCTTCCTGGACTCTTCAACAGATTCAGAAACCCTCACTACTTTCCAGTCCTGTGTGGGTAGCTGGGGATTACTTAGCTGTATTATTTCCAGGATCTCCTTGGGGTCGGATTGCTCAGCGGGGATCTTGGCAATAGATCTGGGCCTTTGCGGTACATCGGCCAGAGGTATTGCCTCAATCTTAGCGCCCTGCCAAACTTCCCCCAGGGACTCCACGGCATCCTTGTACAGCAGCGCTGAACGCTCATCTGCACACGCTATCAATTTAATGTGCCCTTGATACCAACCGGCATCTTCACATTGTGGTGGTGGTCCAGGGTTTCCCCTTAGAACACTCAGGAACGCCCTACTAAGTGCGACGACAACCAGCTTCCAGTTTTTGGACGAAATGGTGCCGTCACTAGCGTTGCGGTCAATGATCGCCCAAATGAGGTGGTCTTTAGCCACATCTTTGTACGACCTGTTTTGCGGCCGTTAAGGCGTGTGTTTGGACCTTTTAGTCCCAGGAAGCGTGTCCTCCCCAGACCGCTGCCGTTTAGGCGCTGCTTCGGTTGGCTTCCGTTCAGGATTGCCTTCCTCTGCAGAGGGAGGTGCACGTTTTAAACCCTCAATATGGGTTTTTGCCCACTGGAGAGAGGTTTTCTCCTGCTCCGTGAGCTCACCAACCGGTTTTTCACCAAGTCGGCTGATGATTTTGTAGGCGGAGCGCCTGGTTATAAAGGCCCGTTTGGATGGGTTTATGTGCCTTTGGGGTTTTTTAATAATTGCCGTAGAGGCTGGGGGAGGTACATCAGAGGGCATCGAATCTTTCTTCGTATGCTCTCTTTGCACAGGTTTCGGCACATGGGAAACTGGATTTCCGGTAGACTGAGTCTGCACCGTCAAGCCAGCACCCGAGGAAGGGGTTTTGGCGGGTTTTTCTCCCGTCCGGACCTGGGAAGCCTTGGAGGTACCTGGTTTCGAAGAACCCTGTACCAAGCTTGGTTTACGACCGCCTGAAGGCTTAGCCGTGAGTTTTTGCGCACTAGTAGCTAATCGACTAGCAGAGCCTGGCGCAACCACCTTGCTAGTCGAGGTTTCAGTAGCATTCGACATACTACAGCCTGATACCGACGCTGTAGTAGAAGGGTCTCCGGAGATTATGAAGCCCTTTACCGGATACATAGGGCGTGAACTTTCGGACATTTCGTGGGGGGTGTGGTGGGGTTGCATTTTATGCCTACTACCAGGCGAAATTATACCTGCCGCTCCTCTGGAGACAGACGCAGACCATCAGCCGCTCACTATGAGAACAGACGCTGATGGATTTTATTGCGGACCGACAGCCTTCAGAAGGCAAACAATTGACCGTAAAAAGGCCAGCGGACCTAGTCATTAGCCGCTCCAACTAGGAGAAACAGACGCTAATAGACAGGGGGGGGGTAGTTCTTGGTTCGTACTCGGTTTAGACCCTTCTGGCATGGGAGGCCCTACCGGTCTTGACTAACGTCACTACCGCCAGCATAACTCTAAACGTCCTTGTACTTAAGCCCTCGCATTCGCGAGGGTAAAATAACGTAACACACATAACAAAATAAATAACAATAAAAAATAATATTTTTCCCTTAAAAATAAATCGGTTATCGCATTTTTATCCTTATTATTTAAAATTGCTTTTGTATCTCAATTAATTTTCATTTTACGACGTATTTTGCTTCTCATGTAAACTGTGATGTTATATTATTATGCATTTAAGATGACGCACACTGGGGCCAAAAGCCCATATTTCGAGGATAATTTCATAGCTCCTCAGCTACAATAGTGAGTCACACTAAATATGATGGGTGTAACTCTTAGATCAGACTTCATGTTCTAACAAAATCTTGGTGGGGGGATACGGGTAGCCCCATACAAAAAAATAGATTTTTTCTTATATCTGAAGAAATACAATAGTGAAGAATACTAAATTTGATGTTCATAACTCTTAGAACAAACATGATTTTTCAACAAAATCTTGTAGGTATAGAGATACGGCTAGCCCCCATACAAAACAATAGGTTTTTTTTCTTATATCTGAAGAATTACAATAGTGATGCATACGCAACTCTTAAAACAAACTTCATGTTCCAACAAAATTTGGAGGCATTAAAAGGCAGGAGAAGGGTACCTCCCATGCAAAAAAAATATTAATAAAAAAATAAACATGATTTTTTATTCACGCACACCCCTGCTAAGTTGTCTGCAATAAATGAGTCCCTAGAATCACTAAAAGAAATTTCCTTTCGACCACGCTTAGGGGTCTGAGCACACGGAAATGCAATTGATGATTGCAGCCAATTCTTATTCGTTTCACTGAAAAATCGGTCTTCGTTTCTGTGACCTTTATTCCATTAAGTCTTATACTCAAAAACGAAACTGTTAAACGTATTATTGACAACTTGAGAGTTTCCCTCCGAATAACCAGTGCGTTTCTTTAGTTCTTCTTTTAAATAGGTAATTTTTTCATCTATTGTTTTACTATTTAAATTTTTCAAAATATCATACAAGCTCTGGCGGCTAAAAAACACCGCTCGAGCTTGTTCCTGCATAATGTAATCATATTGCATTAAAATATACAAAACAACATTTGAAATACATATATAAATTATAATATATAATATATAAATTTAATCAAGTTCGCGCGTGACTTACGCGTAAGAAATCACGACATTTGCACATCTCTAATAAAAATTATAGCAGAAGTCGTGAAACGCTTGTTGTTGGTAACAAAACGCGTTTTGCTACTAACTCGTACATAGCTTCTAAGGCGCACCGATGCGCACCCTAATTTTTCTAAAACAACGCTGATTTATTCAACCTTTAAAATAAAGTTAAAATCTCTACTTAATGAAGCCTAATTAATGACTTACCCCCATATTCATAAAAAATATTTAAGGTTTATTGCTGGTTTATGAAACGAATTGTCTATGAAAATTTGTTTAATAAACATTTTATTAATCAAAAATATTTTTTATGAATATGGGGGTAAATGTCCACTTAAATTGAGAAAATGAATTTTTTTTTGCATTTCCCATATAAACTTAAAAAATAAAAGCACTTCGATAAATAATTGTTTCTACAAATTTAAGCTACACTATTGAATAAATACCTGAGCTTGATGGTTGCATGTTTATATTAATTACTTTTTGAATTTCCTTTCGGTAAATCGGATTTATTTACAAAAAAATTTAGCTTTTATACCAATTTTTTTTAAATATTTTGTTAAAATGTTTAATTTAACGCGTCAGTACAAAAGCACCGTAACATATTTCACACTTATTGTTTTGCCTACTGATGCCGAGTACTTTTAGTTTTCACGGTACTTCAACTTTTTTTTTTTTTTTTTGAATTAATCCGTGAAATCACTACCTTTGGCTCCTGTGTGTGACGATATGTGCCGCTCTTTTAGTTTTTTTTTATTTGCCTGCAAAAAATCCAACACACACGTTGGCTGGTTACCTTTACCAAAAATATTTTACAAAAACAAAATACACACACTGGCATTTCGAATTGTGGTCATGCAAACTGTCGAGCAACAACAACATTACAAGTGAGGAGCGTAACGAAAATTTTTTGTTTCCTTATTCCTCATGACTGAAGAAAGGCAAAAATTTATTTTTCCTCATCCTCATAAATGAATTGGCGATTCACAATTAATTAATGGATTTTCACACTGTTACAAAGTGTGAAAAAGGTGCCAATAAACCCTACCTAGTACACCACAATGTTAAAGTGACAAGTCACCTTCATATAAAGTGGCAGAACTAGAACCGGTCCCTAGCACTTTAGAACTGTCACGTGCCATGTTTGGTGGTAGTTCCCTTTTCCCTAGGCAAAAGCAAAATAATCATGTAAATTTAGTCACTTGTTAGTTAGGTATTTGAACCTACATATAAAATGAATTAAGAACCATAAGAAAATTTTTTTATATGTATATAATATAATAATATATGTTGTATATTATTTAAATACACATTTTTTTAATATTTTCAAATGTAAAGTTAGGCAGCGTGACCTTAAAAAGCTTTTTAACATAGTAAATTACCGTTCAACGCGACGGAAGGGATCGGTGTATAATTAAATGCTTATAGTTCCTTTGTAGTGTATTCCACTACGCTGTGTTCGTAAAAATTTTAGTTTGTTTTATTGTTTTCAATCCATCATTTTTTTAAAACTTTATCAAGCTTATCCTCCACAGCATAAATGTTATTTATGGCATTATCAATTAATTTAATTTGCTTTCTCAATCTATTAGATTTCTCTAATTTCACAATAGTCTCAGAGATAAACCATAATTTGAAGACACAAACATTATCTGAGCTATTATATTAGATAACTTTGCTTTTTTATAGAAACTTCAACGATAGTAAGTTGGATCCTTGAAGTGGTCAAAATGTTCAGCATAATACATGACTGCTTTCAATCACGTAACCCACCTGGTTGTTATAGGCTGTGGAGAAAGAAATAAATCGGGATATTTCTCTTAATATGCGGCAAATCGCGAGGTGCTTTACAAAATATTTTTTGCCATAAGAAATCAATATCAGCGAAGTTGCTTCTTTTCTCTTTTGCAACACGGTACATCGCCAAAAAAAAGAACTAAAACCAGTTTTGTTTTTCAAAATATGCAACAAAAATATGCAATGTCGGCAATATATGCATTTAAAGCAAAATCTATGCAATTTTACTTAAAATTTCTTGATCCGCAAAAATTTTTAGTTTATGTTGATCTAAGACTGACGACAACAAATATGCATTTGCATTAAAATCCGGTCCGTGTACATAATTACTTAAATTTTTTATATTCCTAAATTTACTTATAAATATTACCCATATCAATATTTTTTGGTATAGCTCACCGTACTTAAACATTTTTTTCTTTGACATCTTCATTAATTTAAATCTCTTTTAAGAAATATATTAAATTGAGAGTAGTTTTTTTATAATGACACATTTTTAATTTCTTTTTAATATTTTGTTGTAAATAAAAGACTCACTTAGCTCATCTTCATTGCTTGCTGGGCCCATCATTGGAACAAACACAAATTAAAACTTAAGAAAAAAAAGAGCTGAGCCATGTAAGTGATTTTATTACTTACTCTTAATTTTAGCCTTAAATTATTACTCAGATTTTGTAAATTTAATTTCACGGCAGTTTGCATTGTAAGTTTATTGTTTTACGAGTATTTTTTTTTTTAAGAAAAAATTCGTTTAAAATGATGAATTCGTAAACAAGTAAATTAAATTTATAAATTTTTTTTTTAAATAATAATTTAAATAAAACCAATGAATTGCTAAATTTTAAAATACTTTGAATGACAAAGCGTTTGAAATATAAATAGAATTATAGTAATCTAGACTTCTTTAACGATATTCGTGCAAATTCAAAGGAGCTTAGAATGTCATTGGTGTATTAAACAATTCAACAGGGTAGGGAAAAGTAGGGAAACCGAATATTACAATTGAATTTGTTTGATAATCTAAGCCTCGCGTAACAACATCTGACAAACAAATGCAACAACACCTTGTGGAATTATAGCCACAAATGTATGCAAATTGATGATATATTTATTTTTTACTTGTTTTGTTTTACAAAAGGAAATGAATGTATAAATTAGTTTGTACAATCTGACAAACGATAGTTCTTCAATTTGATTTATAGCGGTTGGTCTCACAAAAATATTTTTTACAGGTAATAAACAATAAACAAATATGAAAGAAAAATATGATTATTTTGACCATTAAATAATTACAGAAGTTATAATTAAAAGTCGCATATATTTAAAATGCTTAAGATTGAAATAGATATTAAAAATCCACAAAAAAGCCTAAAAACGTAAAAGCATATGTTTGAATTAATCGATATGAAATAATTAAATCGAATATATGATTGGTCACTAAAAATGGATTACCGTTTAATATTTTAAACAGCAATAACAAACAAACAGCGGGCAAATGTTTTCTTTAAACTCCGTGGTTTAATTCAAAGTTAAAATTGATAGCGCGACTCGATTAGAAAGGAGTATTTTAGGAATCAGCTAACATTGCTGTAATCATGGAAATATTATTTATAGAGTAATCGGAATGATCGAGTTAAAAGAAGCTGGCTCAACAAAGTCTTAAAAGTTGGGAACAGAAGTATTCAAAACTTTGAATGAATATAATTTAAAATTACAACAGGTAATTTCAGTGGCTTCTGACAATGGGGTGAACATGTTGAAAACAACGTCATTATTGCCCCAATGCCTTTCGAAATATGAAGACGACTTTTTGAATAATAGTGGCTACCGAACTGTTTTAGATAAAATGGATAATGATAACGATATTGGTTTAGGCGATATAACAATACGAGGTAAGACTGCGACCCCGCTTAAGCACTTTTATAGATAGGTGTAATATATATAGACATAGGTATATAATATATATATATACTGACTTGTACTTGAGGCTTTTGAGTATTTTTAACTTGTGTTATTGAATTTTTCAGTGCTGTTTTTTGGGTTAACCTATCATCATCTATTAATATTGTTTTTGCCGGTGCGCCAACGCTTGCAGGTAGCAGATTTGTTAGTGTATCACTATTACCAAGTTTTCTATTTATTTCTGCATTGTTAACTTTCATTGTTACATATGCATTTCTTCGTTTTTATTAATTGTCTTTTCATTATTTATTTACCTTACTGTTTACTGTACTCTTCTTATTATTTATTATGTTGTTGTAACACCGAAATAAAAAATAAATAATTTTTTGCACAGATTATATGTATGTGTGTTCTAGAGATGAGCGATCCCGTGATTTTTAAAGAACATCATGATTATTGAACGTGATTTAAAAATTACTGCTCCTTAAAACTGTGATCACGTTTTGTCAGTTTTCAGTTCTTTTATAGAAAGTGCGTCCAAGCTATATGTACAATGCTCGAGCTTTCGCATGAGCTTTTGTAAGTACTTTGCATAGAAACAACAACAAATTGTAAGAGCATTCAAAGCTGTTTACTTGCATATACATATATTCTCGAACAAATAAACTTTGGCTTAAAAAAATACTAATAACATAGAAGAGAGAAGAAAGGAACAGCAACATTATTCGCCATTGCATTAAATAAACGCTATTACCCATACAAACAATTAACTATCATGAATTTTTGTATGTAACAAAAAATATAACGAACGACTTAGCAAGTACCTCCCAGCAAAAACTTTACTTACCTGGTAAGTTAGCCAGTAACGTTGGAGAAAAATAAACACTACTTATTTTTCGGCAGAATAACTTCTTATTTTTGTTTGAGGTGTGCACAGAATTCAGTACTTACAATGCACTTACCAAAAGTCACAAAATATCTAGTTATTATTTAACTACCAGTAAGTTGAATTGTAAGTACTTACAATATACTTACTAGAAGCCAAAAAATAACTAGTTTTTATTTAATTGGCGCTAGTTAATAGACCTAATAAGTAGTTATGGAGCTAGTTACCAGTAAGTAAATATTCAGGTCTGAAAACAAGACAACTAATAAGTAGTAATTTAGCTGATTATTAGTAAGCAAATATTCATAACTGAAAATAATAGTAGTTAAAAGTACTTACTGATGTCATTACTAGCAAGTACTTATTGAGGTTTTCAGAATAATGACAATTATAATGACAACTACTTACCAGGTAACGTATGAAATAACTACGACCTATTGCCAAAATGCAAAAAGTTTTTCCTGGGCTGTTACTTGACAAATGTGGTCACAACTGTGATTCGTGATTTTTCAGTAACAGTGATTAAATCACAGGTACAGAAATATCGCTATCTCTAGTGTGTACGTACATACATATAATTTTTTTCTCTTGTATTTTTTTAATATTTGTTCACTTTTGTATTACTTTTCACTTTTATTTAGATTAAAAATAACTCTATTTGAGCTGAGCGTCGAATTCGCTTGCTAAATGATATTATTAAAACAAATTTATGTTAAAAAAAATCGTACGCGGAGTTAAAAAACACGTGATGAACAACTAAATAAATAATTGCATACTATTAATTAATTTAACAGAATGTAAAGTTATTATTAGAATAAGGCTTTGTTGATATTTTATTTAAAGTTAGAAAGGTTTTTTTTTAGAATTTAGTAGATTTTGATATTAATTATTTCATTGACTTAGTTGAATATTTTTAATTAGATTATAATAAATACATACGAATGTTAATATAAGTATGAATTTATGTTTGAATTATTTTACAATAGAAAATAATTTATAAATTAAATAATTTTTTCAAGCTCGAGGTCTGTGACTTGAAAAAATTATTTAATTTATAAATTATAATCAAAAAGGTCGAATAACTAAAAACTTAATATAGAAAATAATTAATGTAGTCTCCAATGTCCAATTTTCAGGATAGTATTTAAATCTATTTTATGTTAATTTTCATATAAACTTAAATCATACTTAAATACAAATTGGGTTTTTGAGTTTTTTTTAAAAAGTCGTATTTAATTAAGATTAAAGTATGGTAGCACTACTAAATACATAAAAATATCATAAAAAAGTGTAATTATTTACAAGGTGGTCTCAAAAAACAGCTGGTGTTTATTGCTTTTCCTGTTGTTGTTGTTTTGTTGTGATATTGAGGCCACCTTGCTAGGTTAATCCTATGGAAACTTAAGTTGAATTTAAATGAACCAGATCGGTGAATTAAGTTTCATTTAAGTGTTTAGTGAAGAAGAGAATTTTGTATTTAAACGAATTTAAACATAAATTAGTTTTAATATCAATCCTGAAAATTGGCCATTAGGAAACTTTCAATTGTGTAGTTCTGTGCCTAAGGGAGCCACACAGAACTTTAACCAATCTTCACTTTTATTGTAGAGATGCAGGGTACCTTTATTTTTGGGAAAGGTTTAAGTGCTGATTGGAATTACAATCACTCATAAGAGTGATTATAATTGTAGGGTGAGAGAAACGAAATAAATGACAATTAGATAAGAATGTAATTGTTATCAATTTATATGGGTAGGTATAAACTGATTGAGCAAGGGTTATCTAAGGGTAGAAATTTAGGGTGTTACCTTTGGTTGCGAAGGGTTTATTTTCCTTGTAGGGGGTTATACATGTGATTAATCCAAATACTCAAACTAGATGTAAGGTTAGATTTAAAGGTAAGTACAATTTTATTTTTTCCTTTTTAGGTTAAGTTACAAGTAGGTATTAAAATAAAAATAATTGGGCTGAAGACAAATTCAACTTTTTTACGCTGTTGCTAAGGGCCAACTGAACGATACAAAAATGTTTTATCTAGAATTTACCAACATCTTCGGTTTACGGATAACCGAAGAAGGTTGGAATAATTCCGTAATTACGAATGTTCATAATTAATTCTACCTACATCCCTTTCTATCTAAAACTAGCGCTTAGATATCAACGCCCTCTATACATCAATACTCTTAACTTATTTTCAAAATTCATTAGGGAGGTTCAATTTCATACTTAACTAATTTAAATAAATACAATAAACCTTAAATTATACTTAACATTACAATAAATTCAATTTCAAAATTCATATACATATAAGTAATTCATTCATAAGTAAAAAATAATAATAGTGTCTAAACTTGTTTAGACATGGCGCCGGCCCAGGCCTTTGCCGGTAGATTATTGGTTGTATTTGACACACAAAACCTGGGCCAGTGATTTAATGGCCTCGGCCAATAGTTGCCCATCTAAACGGGGTTCTGGCCTACTGGCTGGTTGCGCTGCTAGCTGTTGCCGCTGGTGTTGATACTGTTGTTGACGGCGATGTTGTTGCTGGCGACGCTGTCGTTGCTGGCGACGTTGTTGTTGTTGGCGACGCTGTTGTTGTTGCTGGTTACGTTGTCGACTCCTCATTATGTTGGTGGATCTGCTAGGGGTTCTGCTGGGGGTTCTGCTTGAGACAATTGCTCTGTCAGGGGTGGTTCTCATGACCAGCGTGGCTTCTTGCTGCCGCTGCTGGCGAGTTGACATATGCAGCATCGTGTGATGCTGTTGGTTGCACCGTCGGCACACTTCCTCTGATGTACACGAGTTTTGCGAATGGCTTCTGGCTAAACAGTTAAAGCAATAGCGCAAGTGGCTGACCACTTGACCGAGCGTTCTTATCGGTGCCACTAAAGGTCCTTTCAATTCTACCTAGACGCCATTCGTGGGGAGGTAACAAGTCGTCAATTACGACTACTAGATCGCCTACCTGCCGGTTTGGAGATGAGTTCTGCCAGCGTAGCGAGTTCAAAACACCTTCAATCCTAGCTAATATGGTGCAAAATTCCTCAAAGTTGAATTTTTGAGCGCCTGCGATGCGCTTGAAATGGAATTTAAAGCTCTTTACAGCGGCTTCCCATAAGCCGCCCATATGCGGAGCGTGGGGTGGTATAAATCTCCATTCAAACCCGTGGGACAAATATTTTTGTGCTATATCTTCAGCTGAATTTCGTAAAAATGTGGCAAATTCACGTTCTAGAACCCTACTGGCACCAAGAAAGTTTTTACCGTTGTTTGATGTAACCCTTCGGGGGAGGCCCCGCCTCCCGACGAAACGAGCAAATGTGGCCTGAAACGCTCTTGACGAAAGCTCAGAGCATGCCTCCAAATGGACAGCTTTAGTACTAAAGCATACGAATACGCATACGTACCCTTTTACGTAAGACATTTGTACTCTTCATTGAATAATCTTTCTTGAGCTAAGGTAATAAGGCGCAATTTTGTGAATTTCATTTCTTCATGTGCTAGATTTATTAGATTCTTTGACTGAGACTTTACCCCTTCAGGTTTCTTGCATCTTTTATAAAACCTGAATATATAACATACCACGCGTAAAGACTTGCTATAAGAAGAGAATCTATTCAGAATGTCATCATCCTGAACTTCAGTATGTAGAGCTTGGGTTAAATTTTTTGGTAACTCTGAAGATTTAAGGGGATTCCTTTTTGGCCATTCTGTTGAGGGTTTAACTAGCCATGCTGGTCCTTGCCACCAGAGAAAATTATTTACTAGATCCTGTGGCCTACAGCCTCGTGTCCCTAGATCCGCGGGATTGTCATGAGATGGGACATGATGCCATTTTGCACCTGACACTAATCTGTGAATCTGGGCAATTCTGTTAGCGACATACATATATCTCCCATGTCGAAGGCGGTTTTGACAGCCAACCTTAGGTAATAGACGAGTCAGTCCATAAATGAACCTCTTCAGCTTTCAGGTTCAAGGATGAAATTACATAATTAACTAGATTAGCTAGGAGAACCGCCCCACTGAGTTCCAAACGTGGTAGAGAAACCGTTTGTATAGGGGCAACTTTACTTTTTGCTACTACTAAATTAACAAAGGTATTATGGGAACTGTTCTGACAGCGAATATAAACGGTGGCGCAATATGCCGATTTAGAAGCATCTGAGAACCCGTGCAATTGAACCTTGACGGTTCGTATTGTATCCAGCGCGTAATCGAAATTGTTTCGACTTGAGCGAGATCATGAATAAGCTCGCTCCACCTTTGTAGACATTCTTGTGACACTTCATCATCCCATTCTAGGCACTCTAACCATAGTTGCTGAATGAGGGTTTTTGCCCGTATTACGACAGGTGCGAGCCATCCTGCGGGATCGAATAATTTTGCCACCGACGAAAGAATTTTTCGCTTAGTGACCTTTGTCGCTTGTTCTATTTGATCATATTTATAAGTAAATGAGTCTGAGAGCGCATTCCACTTTATACCCAGGGTTTTGGTAGAGCTCGCATCGTGAAAGCGCAGAAAATCAGAATCATACAAATCTTCTTTTGGAACGTCAGACAACAATTTTGGATCATTCGCTGTTATTTTCTTTAGAGAAAATCCAGCTGATCGCAATACTTGACTAAGCTGTTTTTGAGCAGATAAAACATCTTCTAACGAGTAACCTCCAGAGAGAATGTCATCGACATAAGTCTCTGTGCGCAGAATTGAAGCTGCCTTAGGGTATGCAGACTCGGAATCAGAAGCTAATTTTAAAAGGGTCCGAATCGCAAGATATGGGGCACAGTTTACTCCGAAAGTTACTGTTTTTAATTCATAGTCCTTAATTGGGCCGTACTCATACGGTTGAAATAAAATCCTCTGAAAGGGTCTATCGTTTGGATGTAGTAGTATCTGGCGATACATTTTTTCAATGTCGCCATTAAAAACGTATTTATACCTCCTCCAATTTAGAATTATGGAAATCAAATCGCTTTGCAGTGTGGGGCCAGTATAAAGTACATCATTTAGCGAGAATTGCGATTTTGATTTTCTAGATGCGTTAAATACAACTCTGAGTTTAGTTGTCTTATGATCAGGGCGGACTACGCCGTGGTATGGTAAATAAAATGAGCCATATTTACCCTTTGAAGTAATTTCACCCGATGTCGTTTCGTCCATATGCCCCAGCGTTAGATATTCATTTATAACCGCCTTGTATTGTGCCTGAAGGTCGGGATCTTTGGCCATGGTTTTTTCCATGCTTGAGTACTGAGCTAGGGCTATGAATCTAGATGATCCAAGAAATATTCTGTCTGGAAAATCAGGTTTGAATGGTAATCGCACGACGTATCTACCATTTTCCTTTCGTGTTGTCGTTTCGTTATAAAATTTCTCACACCATTCATCTACGACGGACCTTGAGGGAACTACAGGTATCTCTTCCTGCTCCCAAAACTTCTTTAAAATCGTATTTAGCTCAGAAGTGTCAGCCGGAACAACTGTAGTTGTGAATGCATGAACAGATTGAGTTTTTATGGAACCACTCAGCACCCAGCCAAAGATGGTATTGTAGGCCGATGTGAGACCACAAATATTTTTCTTGCTACCTTCAATATTTAGAGAGTGTTCGTAATCATTACCTAAAATAAGATCTATCTGCGACGACTTATTAAAGGTTGGGTCTGCTAGATCTAACTCAGCCAAATCGGTTGAGTAAGGTATTTCAAAAGTGCATGCTGGAAGTCTTTTTGTAACTTTTGGCAGCACGATGGCTTTAATAGGGACTCTCAAGTCATACCTTCTGGCGTATAAAACAAATGTGCATTCTTTATTTCGAAATGGGATTTTTCGAAGGGTAGCTGTAGGCGATTACGAACTCTTTCCGTTAAAAATGTTCTTTGAGAGCCTGGATCAATTAGTGCTCTAATAGTAAAAAGTTCACCCCTGCTTTCTATTTGCATTAACGCAGTTCGCAGCAAGATATTTTCACTGCTCATAGCGCAATTGGCTTGAAATTGCCTTGAGGTGCTAGGAACATTATCCTGGTTATTTGTACTAGAGCTTTGAGTATTATCTTGGCTGGTTGTTCTAGAGATTTGAGTGTAATCTCGGGATGAATTTTGATTTGAGCCGCTTCGACTCGCTTCAAAGTCTCGATTATGTCCGGTTTCGGCCAATTGAGTGGGATTCTGTACTCTTTGTCTCATATGCAGTAGGGTATGATGGGATTTTTTGCATTGTAAGCACGTATGTTTGCTTTTGCAATTAGACTTCAGGTGAGACGAGGCCAAACAATTGTTGCAAAATTTGTTTTTAAATACATAATCTACTCTTTGCTGTAGCGTAAAGGCTCGAAATTTTGGGCATATCCTCAAAGAGTGATTTTCTTTGCATAACTTACAAGAAAAGCTTAAGTTTTCCTGCGACATGTACGTTTGTACATCAAGATTGTGGGTATCTGACAGCGTGAAACAGTCTCTAGAGGCTTTTATACTATTGAGTCGTTCTACCGCTTCATATCTGTCCACAAGGAATTGGGACATTTGGGTCCACTTGGGAAGCTCACGTGGTGAAGTGAGAGATTGCTCCCATAACGATAATGTTACATGTGGAAGTTTAGTGGAGATAAGTCGAATCAGAATAGGGTCCCAGCTCTCCACGTCGACGCCAAGCGTTCTGAGAGTTGCTAAGGAATCATTAACTGAAGATTGAATTCTCCGAATTGATTCGCTTTCTTCCGTTTTTGCTGCGGGTATATCAAATAATATCTTAATTTGGTTGTCAACCAAAACCCTTTTGTTTTCATACCGGGTTCTAAGAGCATCCCACGCTAGTTCAAAATTGTTATTTGAAAGGGGGTACCTTTTAACAATTGCACCGGCTTCACCCCTTGTTTTATTTCTCAGGTGATAGAGTTTAGTTACTGGAGTAAGTTTTGGGTGGTTTATGTACACGGCCGTGAACATGCCACGAAATGATGGCCATTGTTCATAACTTCCCTTAAAAATCTCAGTATCACATGGTGGAAGCTTTATGCAAATGGAGCTATCAGGGAATAAGCTTGGATTCGGTTGAGAATAGCGAGACGTCGATTGAAACACTGGTATTTGTGAACCCTCTATTCGACTTACTTTAAGCAAGTCATTAATTTGAGAATTACACTGGAAATACGCCTCAGAACACGTATTGTATTCTTCTTTGGCTTGTGTTTTAAATTCAGTATCAACCGATTGTTCTTGGGATAACATTACTTTTCTATAGGAATCCTTCAAATTTGCCCATTCTGAATCTAGTTCCCTTAATTTTACCTCAAGTATTGACTCGTTATGATCTTCAACCGTGCTATTATTAAATGTCTCACAAAATTGCATTAGATTCCCACAATCGAATAAAAATTGCTCCTTATATAAAGGATTAAAAGCCACGCTTGATGTTTCAGTTGTTGAAGTCATTTTGTGAACAATGAGATAAATAAGTCAAATACTATTGAGAATTCTCGATATGAGGTTTGATTTACGCGCAATAGCAAAGAAACCCGAGTTTAGGTATAATTATCAAGATATCTCACTAAAATTAATTTGATTGCCGCAGAGTTATAATTGTTTGAATCGGTTTACTAATTATCTTTTTAGTGTTCGGGCTACGGAATAGCGCTAATGCAAATTTTATAGTTTAAAATAAGAGATACTAGATTTCTACTTAAAATGATTAAATTGAGATTTGAGCTATCTGATTATATCACTAGATGTGGATATCTAGTATTTTTGTAATTTTAAAATTTTGGGGCTATCTGAGTATAGCACTAGATATGGATGTCTAGTATTTTGTAATTAATAATAAAAAAAAATTTTTTTTTTTTAAATTTTGGGGCTATCTGAGTATAGCACTAGATATGGATGTCTAGTAATTTTTGTATTAACTAAGAAGAATTTAAAAATTTTGGGGCTATCTGGGTATAGCACTAGATATAGATGTCTAGTTTCACGCTTTAATTCTTCAAAATAATTATGGGACTATAATTAGGGCATAATATTTTACTCATTTGGTAACTACCTACGTATTCTTTCCTATAGGGCCTAATGTTATTAGGGACTTGTTTAATTTCATATAGAAATAAATTCATAAAAAATTTACTTTTATTACAATAAATTATTATTATCAATGTGCTTATTGATTGGGTTAACTTTCAAATCATTATTTATAAATGAGTTATTTTACCAACTGTCAACCAATTGATTTAAATTTCCGTATAGGTATATACATTTATTTTTACCAATAAATGTACCCCTTCGATCAGCGAGGGATTAATTTATTTTAATTCTTGACTGCAAATCTTAGAAAAAACCACTTGTTTATTGTAAAGAAACAAATAAAGTTTTATTTTATTTATTTAATTTTTGGTTCTAATACAATTAATTTAATGATTTATTTTATTAATTTTATTCTACTTTATAATACAATTAATTTCAATTTTATTTTGTAATTTAAATTAAATAGAGGAAATTATTTCAAAATCTGAGATTCACAACTTTATAATAGCTTTTATTTTATTTTGAGTGTACCACCAAATGTGCAAGCGAGTGTATGCATTTTACTTATGGGAAATAAGTTATATATGTATATTCCACGATACTTCCCAACAACCGGTCTGTTCGTGTATTAATACAAAGTAATCTTACTGGAACTACAAGTTATGTGTACTCCATGAAACTTCCCAACAATAGGTTTGTTCATACACTATGAATGCACAATCGAGTTTAATTTATTTTTGATTTATTTAAGCGCACACTTCAAATACTAAACGAGCAACTTTCACAATAAAATAAACGTATAAACTTTAAAAAATGCATAACAACTATATTTCATCGTTACACTGGGGTTGAAATTTCTTTAATTTTTTTTTTGTTTGTTAATTACTGCCGAGAAATAAATAATAACCGCTAAGTTGACTTTTATTTTGTTTTAAATTAAATTAAATTGGATTTTAATTTAATCATAAATTAAATTTAAACTTTTGTTTGTTTACGCTATAAGTTTTACTTTTTTGTTGCCGTATTATTTTGCAGCGGAGTGTACCCGTCTGTCTCTTTGCATTAAAAGGTATTCCAATGTAATTATTATAGGTATATGTGTGAATGTGTATTTTAATGTATTTATTTCATTATTTTGTAAATAGGTATGTAATTTTTTACTTTTGTTTTCCACGGTGTTTGTTTTCTCTTTTCCACGAACTTTTTTTTTTTTTTTTTTTTGAGTGACAACAAAGAATTGTTTTAACATTTACTTTTATATTTAATTTCAATAATTTAAGTTTGACAAAGAACAAATTCCAGTACGCTCTTCTTTTTTTCCGTATTCCAATTTTATATGAGATCATAAATTAAGAGCGTAAATAGGTAAGTACTTATTATTTTTTGCTGTTAGCTTCACAAAAAATAATATGTTAAGAGAAAACAAACCCGATTATAAGCAAGAAAATAATTTTGTAGCATGTGTGTGTGTGTATGATTTAAGCGTTGAATTGCTAAGAGAATGTAATGAAATTTATGTTTGCAAATAAATTTTTTCAGGGCAAGTTTATGTGCTTAAGCATTACATGAAAACTAAGGGATAAATTTAACGTGCAAATGAGTGTGTGTGTGTTCAAGTTTTTTTTGTTAAGATCTGCACAAGTTTTCTCTTTTCATGTAATTAAAATTTTTGTAAATTTGCAAGGAATAATTCTCTTATGGAAAATAATTTTAAATTTTTAGAGTAAATATTTTTTACTTTTTGTTTTCATGGGAATCTAAAGTTAATAAAATTATTTCACTTTTTAACCAATTATTACTTAAAGAGAAAACAAATACGAATTAAGCAAATTTGGTATTTTTTCTTATGCGTGTGTGTTTTGTTTTATATTCTCTTATTCCTTTTTTTTTTTCTGTATTATGACGTATTACCTTTTTGTTATTGTTGTGATTTTGTGCTGTCTTCTTTATTCCTTTGACTTCTCTTAAGCTTCTTAAGTGGTTGTTTGATGTTGTTTTCCTCTCTTCTGATTTTAAATGGTTGTTTCTTTATGGCTTTTTCTTTTTATATTCTTTATATAATTAAATTTGCCACCACAATTAAATTTTTTCTTTAAATAAGCAAATTTCACACATTTATTTTTCGAAATGGCTTTTCCTTTTTTAATTTTTAAATTTGCAACCACAATTTTATTTCCAAAAAACACTCTTTTGATTACAACAATCAAAAAATTCTCTTTTTTTTTTTTTCTTCTTTTTTATTAAATTTTTTTTTTCCCACATATGTTGGTATTAAATCACAATTAGGTATTTTCTTATTTTTTCTCTTTTTATACCAAACTCACTCTTTTAATGATACCAAATATGTATAACTAAGAGACACTTTTTCTTTTGGTGGTTGATTTTTGCGTACGCGAAACGATCTCTTTTTTCCGTTTCTTTTTCTCTTGCGTACGTCTTTTTTTTCAAAAAAAAAATTTTTTTTTCTTTAAATTTTTATCTTTTTTATTATAATTAAAATTGTTCTTTTCATAAAATTTTTGTATTTTAAGCACTTTTTCCTTTTACTATTTAAAAACTTTTATTTTTTTTTCCACACACACACATACTTTATAATCGTCACTACAAATTTATTATTTAAATATTTTTACAATTTTGGCGTACTTACAGCTTCTTTCTGCTTTCTTATACTGATGACCATGATTTTGTTATTACCTCATTTTTTCCTATTTAGAGTTTCTTGTTTTTCTTCTGATGTTATTTCCACTGGTTGAACAAGTCGAAGGACCATGTAGTTCTGTGCCTAAGGGAGCCACACAGAACTTTAACCAATCTTCACTTTTATTGTAGAGATGCAGGGTACCTTTATTTTTGGGAAAAGTTTAAGTGCTGATTGGAATTACAATCACTCATAAGAGTGATTATAATTGTAGGGTGAGAGAAACGAAATAAATGACAATTAGATAAGAATGTAATTGTTATCAATTTATATGGGTAGGTATAAACTGATTGAGCAAGGGTTATCTAAGGGTAGAAATTTAGGGTGTTACCTTTGGTTGCGAAGGGTTTATTTTCCTTGTAGGGGGTTATACATGTGATTAATCCAAATACTCAAACTAGATGTAAGGTTAGATTTAAAGGTAAGTACAATTTTATTTTTTCCTTTTTAGGTTAAGTTACAAGTAGGTATTAAAATAAAAATAATTGGGCTGAAGACAAATTACGCTGTTGCTAAGGGCCAACTGAACTATACAAAAATGTTTTATCTAGAATTTACCAACATCTTCGGTTTACGGATAACCGAAGAAGGTTGGAATAATTCCGTAATTACGAATGTTCATTATTAATTCTACCTACATCCCTTTCTATCTAAAACTAGCGCTTAGATATCAACGCCCTCTATACTTCAATACTCTTAACTTATTTTCAAAATTCATTAGGGAGGTTCAATATCATACTTAACTAATTTAAATAAATACAATAAACCTTAAATTATACTTAACATTACAATAAATTCAATTTCAAAATTCATATACATATAAGTAATTCATTCATAAGTAAAAAATAATAATAGTGTCTAAACTTGTTTAGACAAATTGTATTCTGGTACTTATGTATTGATGAGTCAAAACAATTGTTGTGATATTAAAAGGGGGCCTTTTGCAAAAGCGTCTATATAATTCAGGGTGTGATTACTTTAATTGCTGAACAAAAGTTAATTTCCAACATATTCACTTGTGTCCACTTTAGCCGGTGTGGATCTTTCTACACCCACTAGGTGTAAGCATGATTGGAACTTCTTTTCCCAGATTTTTGATATTAACATATATGTGTAGAAGATATACCACTTGGTAAAATTTTTTGTACTGCGAAATTAGGTGATAAATACACATGATTCCATAGGCGGAATGTTCCAGAAAATTCCTATTACCCAACTGGTACATAGAAATCTGGATGCAGCGAGGTTTTTGGTTCGTATTAGTTTCTAAATAAAATTAAAGCGTTATTTAGAAAAAAAGAATCAAATATTTAATTTTTACGTTGTTGGATTTTTACCCTTTTGTATAAGAAAAACTTTATAATTTAATTTTAAATATTTCCACATGTGCATAAATGTACTACCTTAAATATCCCTTTTAGCACTTAAAAAAAACTTTCGGTTATTATCTCTGGCTCTTGGAACACAAACTTGAATTGAATTATAAAACCAAGTGTAAAACAGCATTAAGCCTTATTATATATTTTTCTTTTTGTTTATATTGAAATTTGGCGCGATAAGATATATAAGAAAATAAATGGGATTCAATGTGTTTTATTTCTTTTTCTCTCAAAATTTAATGGTTATAATTTGATCACCTCTTTTCAACGTATCTAATTTGTGATAAACTAATACGCAATTAAAAATGAGTGCATAAGAGATAATGTATTGAAAAAATTAGAAAAAACTAAATATCTCATGCTCTTAAATCTACCTGCCATTCTTGTGCTAGAGGTTTCAGTTTGCAAAACTCCACTTCAAGAAAAATCATAAAAAACCTGCTTCGTCCATTGATTTCATATCAAATGACGAACAGGAAAACAATTTTAACATTCAATGGTCCCAATTTCCAAGTATTAACATCAGTTAGTTCAAGTATCAAGTGTGGCTCGACCCACGATAAGCCGGGTAAAATTCAGGATGTAAGGTCAGAGGTATGACATCTACCCATGTAAGCTCCCTGTAAGTCCTCGATGTTATAAAGGCTATAACCGATCTATTCTCTTATCCTGCATTTAATGAACTTGGGATAAAACTTTTTACTTACGGCTTTGGACATATAACTTTTAACAATTTGCCCCTTTTTTAAACTGGATAGCCCTAGATCTAAGGTTGTACGATTTAACTGTTAGCTCGTGTGCTAAGCGTAAATTTTGTCTAACGTGGCTTCTCACCTTTTGTAATTTATCCACATTTTCAATGACAAAATTTGTGGTATGATCTGTCCCAACAACTGTGATCCTTGTGATCCTCTTGAATATATATCATTTTTGTTATTATTTCCCTATTAACACTTTCCGACTCATTAGATTGTGGTGCATAGAATCCTGTCTTTTTGAGTTCTATATTATATAAAATAAAAAACCCAGTAATTTCATTGGATACAAATTTTTTCCGATATCGCTGTGAACAAATCTTGGCACGCCAAAGGTGGGAAAAATTTCGTTCTGGAAATAAGCGATTACATTGTTAGCTGTTTTAAATGGTGTCAAAAAAAAAATAATTTTCTTTAAATGTCTAAACCCACAAATATTATGCAGTTTTTTACATTTGTTAGGGGATACGGACCTAGGAAGTAACACGATTTGTAACAAATTGGGGACCCAGTGGAGGTTTAATGATTTGGTTTGAGAATTTTAAAACTTTAAATTTTTCACAATTAGTAACATATGATTTAACATTATTAACCATATGTGGCCAAAAATGATTTTGCCTTATGGTGTTTTCTATTCTACAAAAAATGTGACATTTTATTTAAAAAAAAATGCAATTTGGTGTTCGTTTCTTATAAATGCTTTGCACTGTAAAAGGGTGACTTGTGTTATTCTTAACAAGTTAGAATGCTATATTCGGCTGTGCCGAAACTTTGATACCCTCCACCGACAGGAGTGGGCTCTATATGATAAATACATATATATTATTAACTAAGCTTCACAAAGACGAACGTCAGCATTACAATTGGTTGCGGTTTAGACCTGAATTAAATTATTGACCGACAATAAGAAAATTTTATGCGTTTCTTGTTCAAAGTTCTAACAAGAAACGCATAAAATTTTACTGGCATGAGTAAAATATCATGATTCGTAAAAGTTTTAGCCGAACTAAAATAATTTTAAGGAGCGTTATTTGTGCTGGACCTATGGTAAATTATGGACCAATCATCCCAAAATTCTGAAGACTGATTTCTGGTATTACAAAAAATAATTTAGAATAAATTTCAATACAGCAGTGTAATTAGTTTTAGCGTTAACAGTAAATTTCACAAATTTGCATGATATTTTTTCTGGCCATATGAATTTAAGTAAAAATTTCACCGCAATATCTATATCTGTGATGGTTTTAGGGGAATTTAATTATTTTCCCAAAGTGGGATTTATTTTGTTTTAGGCGCAAGAAACTTTTTTCCGAGAGTAGGGTTTATATGGGGCCTATGGTAAATTATGGACAAATCTTCACGAAATTTGGCAGTGTGATTTCTCGTCCTATAAAACTGTGCCGTACCGAACTTCAATTTGATAGCATTATTTATTACGGTTTTAGGCGTACTAAACGGTTTTCCGGGAGTAGGGTTAATATGGGGCCTAGGGTATATTATGGACCACTCTTCACGAAATTTGCAGTGTGATTTCTCGTCCTATAAAACTGTGACGTACCGAATTTAAATTTTATAGCATTATTTACTACGGTTTTAGGCGTACTAAACTGTTTTCCGGGAGTAGGGTTTATATGGGACCTAGTGTAAATTATGGACCGATCTTTAAAAAATTCTACAGTGTGATTTCTGGTCCTATAAAACTGTGACGCATCAAATTTTAGTGTGCTAGCGTTATTTGTTGCGGTTCTAGGCGTACTAAGCTGTTTTCCGGGAGTAGGGTTTATATGGGACCTAATGTAAATTATGGACCGATCTTCAAAAAATTTAACAGTGTGATTTCTGGTCTTATAAAACTGTGACGTATCAAATGTTAGTATGCTAGCGTTATTTATTACGGTTTTAGGCGTACTTAACTGTTTCCGGGTGTAGGGTTTAAATGGGGCCTAGTATAAATTATGGACCTATCTTCAAAAAAATTTCCAGTGTGATTTCTGGTTCTATAAAACTGTGACGTACCAAATTTTAGTATGATAGCGTTATTTATAACGGTGTTAGGCGCAATAAACTGTTTTCCAGGAGTAGGGATTATATGGGGCCTATTGTAAATTGTGAACCGATCTTCAAAAAATTTTACAGTGTTGTTTGCGGTATTATAAAACTGTGACGTACCAAATTTAAGTATGCTAGCGTTATTTATTGCGGTTTTAGGCGTACTAAACTGTTTATTTGGGGCCAATGGTCAATTATGGACCGATCTTTAACAGTATGGTTTGCAGTCGTTCCGTGCATTATTCCACCATTTATGTTAGTTTTTGTATCAAAATTATCAATATTTTTTGGGTAGTGGTTCCACATTTTGATTCATAGTTCTGATCCTACTAAACCGAGGTTGCTGGATTTCAATCACAAACTGCTTAGGATAACTACAAGCAATTTAAGACCAAGTTTGTTCTTTTCTTTTGCGTTTTTCGAAAGTGAGCGTGTTTTCAACAGACGAACAGACAGACGGACATGGCTAAATCGACTTAGAATTACTTAGATGTATTATAAAAAAGTTTCACACGGAATGACAAACTTAGTATACCCTCATTCACCACAGTGGTGGTGGAGGGTATAAAAATGCACCCTTACTAATGGCATAAGGCATTGCACTTTACGCCTCGTATAAATCGACGCGTACGCGTCGCGACGGTGTTGATAATGCCCTGTAAAAAAATGGCTTCTGTTAAATATAGGGCTACCAGACGAAGTTGGGAAAAAATCGCCTCTAATCAGGACAGTAAATATTTAAAATTTCAATAGTTATTTTTTCTATTATTTAATAGTAAAAACATAAGAAAGCATTACATTGTTAATGATAGGTTTGCAGCTATATATATTATTTAAGTGGATTCGGTGTTATAAAATTGTTTTTGAAAAAAAACGTCAAATCAAGAAATGTGAAAAACTTGGTGTGAATATTTTATAAAAAAAACAAACTAAAGAAATTGGAATTTCGTCATTCATTTTGTTCATTTATTTATTTATTTAATATCAATCTATTAACAAATTTTGGTTTTTGTATATTTTTTTTATATTATGAAGAAAAGACCGCCCTGTTTTAAACAGGGCGGTTCAGTTAGCAAAAATTAAATGGTTCTTGTCCCTGGATTTAAACCAGGGTAGGAAAAAATTCTACTCGCGAGCACAATTCGAGTCAACTCTCTCATTTTAAAATTTGTGCTCGCGAATTTTATTTTTAAACTCGCGAGCACAAATTTTTTACGAGTCATAAGATTTTTGTGCTCGACTCGTAAGCAGATAACAACTCGTTTTAAAACTTGTGCTTACGAGTTTAAAAATAAAACTCGCGAGCACAAATTTTAAAATGAGAGAGTTGACTCGAATTGTGCTCGCGAGTAGAATTTTTTCCTACCCTGATAACAACAAATTTTTTATTTTTATTTTTTTTTTTTTTTTGAAAGAACACACCTTAAAATTCTTTAAATAATTAATCAAATTTGTATACATTTTATGAAATTTTTTAATTCTAAAAAGTTAAAATACCACCGCTAAAGCCTTACTTCTGATCCATTTGCTAATGCTGTTCTGTGTTTCGATGAAATATTCACATACACACATTTATCCACACATACAAACAAATAAACAGGAAAAATATATTTTTAATTAAAAAAAATTCATACGCAAAAATAAAACTCGCGAACAATTCTTTTTAGCTCGACTCACGAGTTGAGTTTTATTTTTGACTCTTAAAATTTGAATTCTTTTCGCGAGCAATATTTTTCAACTCGCAAAAATAAAACTCGCGAGCAGTAAAGAATAATTCTTTTCAATGTAGAAAATAAAACTCGCTCGAATTGGACTCGCTCGCGAGCGAGTTTAATTCGAGCACTCTCCGTACTCTGATTTAAATGCATAGACAATTAAAGTATACTTTACATGCCAAAAAAAAAAGTATACTAAAAGTTTATTTAACACGGCTCGATATTAAGCCACATAAGGTGCGCTTTTTTCTACCCTGTTTAATTGTTTAATACACCCTAAAGAAGCCTAGATTTCCATAATTCTATTTATATTTCAAACGCTTTGTCATTCCCATTATTTTAAAATTTAGCAATTCATTGTTTTTATTTAAATTATTATTTTAGAAAAAAACAACAGTAAATTGTTTTGTATTAATACTACAATGCATTTGAACAAATAAGATTATATTAAATAAAATCTTAAGAAAAAAAGAAAATACTCGCAAAACAATAAACCTACAATGCAAACTGCCGTGAAATTAAATTAAAAAAAACTGAGTCATAATTTAACGTTTTAATTCGTGTTTGTTCCAATGATGGGTCCAGCAAGGAATGAAGATGATTTAAAACAAAATATTAAAGAGAAATTAAAGAAGTCTCATAATAAAAAAAACTACTCTCCAATTTAGATAGTTCTAAACATACGAGGGTGGATCAATAACTCCGTGACTTTTCGAACTTTCCTCGTAGTTATATGAAATTCAACACTGATCCCATTAAGTTTTGGGCAAGTCCCGTCATTTACTTTGCGTCCAAAAAATTGGATTTTTCGAGGTCCATGAAATAGGCATTTGTTTGGCCAATAATTTCATCGTTGGAGCTAAATCTCTTTCCACCGAGCCATTTCTTTAGGTTAGGAAATAGGAAATAGTCCTTGGGGGCTAAATCCGGATAACATGGCGGATGAGGTACCAATTGGTAGCCAAATTCATGTAACGCGGCACCCATCTTGCAGACAGCTTTCTTAAACCTAGCTGATCATTTAAAATCGAAACCACGCTGCCATATGAAATGCCTATGGAATCAACAATCTCACGCACTTTTACTCTTCGATCGGCCAACACCATATCGTGAATTTTTTCGACATTTGCGATAATTTATAAAATCGAATTAACGGTTGCTTAATGTAACCTTTTTTCTCAAATTACTTTTAACGATGTTAACTTAGCTAAACACCCTCTCTACCTCAGGATTAGACCATGGAAGTGTGAGCCACTTTAAAGTAAATTCCGAAATTTCTAAAATTTTCTTGTTGCGACCTGAACGCAATATACTGTTGCAGGTTTTGACGCTAAGATATGTTGCTTTTTTTGTGAAAACTGATCGTTTATAGCGATTTTCAACCTTTGTAAAAGTAGTGATTTAAATTAAATGCGTTTTAATTGTTAAAAATGTTTATTTTACTTTTAGCAATTTTATAAATTTTTATAAGAAAATAAAAGTTATTATTTTCAAAGAAAAAACGGAAAAATGTATGGCTTAACAAGTTGGAAAATGGCTAATGGCTAAACTCATCTTTTATTGGCTTAAAAAGGTAAAAATGGCTAAATCTAGCCTACATTGGCAACACTGGTTGTGATATCAAAAGGCGGCCTTTTGCAAAAGCGTCTCTATAATTCAGGGTTTGATTACTTCATTTGCTAAACAAAAGTAAATTTCCAACGCACACGCTTGTGTCCTCTTTAAGCTGTGTAGGTCTTTCTACACCCACTAGTTGTAAGGATGATTGGAAGCTCTTTTCCCAGATTCTTGATATTAACATATATGTGTAGAATATATACGACACCACCGCATTCTTAACAACAAATAATACGACAAAAACCAAAACAACAACATTAAATTTTAATATACAATACTCAAAAATATACAAAAAAAATAAATACAACTGGAAAAGAACAATAAACATAAAGTCACAACTAAAATTGCAAGCATACGAAATCTTAAAAAAAAACTGAAAAAATAAATACCGTTTAAAATAATTCAAGCTACATATGGAAAAATGACATCTTCACAAACAAACAATAAATATAATAATTCGTGATGTCTTTTTCGCCTTTTCGACGATGACCAGATAAGGGCTTTTATGTTAATTTTTATGGCATTGTCTATTGTTCATTCTGTAAACGTCCTTTTTATTTTAGTTAGTACGGATGTCCTTATGTTGATCGTAATTGAACTGTTTACTGATGAATGCATAACACTGATCACTAAACAGTCTTTTAAACGGCTTTCAACATAAGGGATATCCGAACTGTGACCAACGTGTGATTTTAATTTTTTTTGTTGTGATGAGAAGTCGGTTTCAAATCGACTTCTGCAATATACTTGGCCTGGGAACGAACTTTTTCTCTGTGTATTTCCATGTTTGTCTTCATCGGCCGGATGTTTTCGCCTTATGTGAAACTCAGGTATCTGAAAATTCTGACCCACTTGATTTTTCGATTCCTGGGTATCAATTCCTATCCCTCTTTAATCTTCATCGGGATCTTGCTATGTACATACGCAATTAAGTTGTGTATCAATGCCAGCAATCAATGGGCATGTTTGATGCAGAACTGTCTTTGGGTTAAATTCAAAATCATTGCACACTATTTGCATTTCGGGTTTCATTACAGAAGTCCAAATGCGGGAAGAGATATTACTTTGGGCTTGGACTCCCTTTCCGATTCTATATCGAAGATTCTTGAAAAATGCCCGGACACTGAAATCGTTGTTGCTGGTGATTTTAATGTCCACAATTCCTCTTGGTTTGCCATTCGGGCCGTACAATTTATGAAGTTCTAGCACCTCTCTGTAACTCGGATCATTGCACCATTTCCGCACCTTTCCGTTGTCCGAACTTCGTAACGTTTCACGATAGGCTACGAAACGTCAATATTTGTTTATGGAAAAGCACGTTAGGCTGACCTCAATGACTTGTTTAGGCATTTTATTTGGGAACTTTGTTTACTGGACAATGACGTCAATGCCATGACGAAAATGTTTGACAATGTTATAATGCTAGGAATGAAAAAGTTCATTCCAGTTAAAAAAGTTTCGAATAAACCTAGATTTTAATCTTGGTTTAATCAGACGTGCAAATCAGCAGTCAAATCCAGAGAGGAAGCATTCAGAAATTGGCCTAACAATAAAATCGCTGACACTGAATTGATACGCAAAATGGCAAGGTTTTCGTGTGCCAAAGTACCAAAAAGGGAAAATACTCTTCACGGGCAACGTCTTCGTAGTGAAGTTCCTACTGCTTCCCGGATCAGTAAAAGATTCTGGACATTCGTTAAAAGAGTACGGGATAATGCTATTTCCTCAATTCCAACTCTTAAAGGATGGCCAAACATTCACGGACGGGTTGATAAAGTTGATAATAATTATTATTTACCGGCTAAGAATAAACCACTGCGCGAACTCGAAGGGGTGTCGGTAACTATGCCAAAGATATGTTTTTGAGCTGTTAAAAGGGTTCTTGCGAATCTCGACATAAACAAGCCTCCTGGGCCGGCTGGAATAGCTGCACTGGTCTTAAAGCAGTGCTCTTCGACAGTAGCTCGTCCCTTAGCAAATCTTTTCAGCACTATACCATTCCGGAGGATTTCCTATCTGCTGAAAAGTTGCTAATATAACGTCAATTCCAAAGTTATGGAGAGTATCGTAAATCACCACTTTGTCAAATTTTTAGAGTCAAAATACCTACTAAAGGCTAGTTGACATTATCAAACATTTCTTACGTATTCCACGTACCGTAGCCTAGTAGTAACAGAACATCTGACGCAAATGACGAAACTCCTGTTTCTTATTTAAGTCGTCTAGAAAAAACCATGGAAACATTAAAGCCAACAGTAACTAACTTTACGAACACAATGGGTAATATGATACTGGAAATGCTAAGAATGCAATCGATGTAATTGCAAGCTGTACTTAACAAGCCATGAATTGTTTAAAAATTTGTTTTTGGAACGCAAACGGCATTCGCCAACATAAAAATGAACTAGAATACTTTCTTAAAAGCAAACAAATTGATGTAAGGAATAAATTCTGGGCAGGAGGATACAATGTGATGTCCGATGGAAAGAACATATATTTAAGGTGTGGAAAGAAGCATTCAAGTGCCTCAGTTTTTTGAAACGGCGTAAGATATACTTCTCTCCGTCTGATCACCTTACTATTTATAACACCTATATCCGACCGCGAATGGTATACAACTCTCAAATATGGATTGGTGCTTCAAAGTATATTTTGCAGCTTCTCGACCGCGTGCAGGGGAGGGCGAAGGTTCTCATTGGTGACAGTAGGCTATCCAATTCTATTGACTCCCTTGAGCACCGTCGCAATGTGGGTTGTATTTGCCTGTTTTATCGTTACTACAATGGGATGTGTTCTGATGAAATTAGGGATCTGGTTCTCGAAACCCATACGTTTGTTCGTAATACACGTTTTTCCTGAAGTGCACATCCTTTTGTGGTTGATATGCCGTTAAATCGTACATCGCATTACAGGGAAATTTCCATTTTTGGAAGGACTGTTTGTATGTGCAACAACATTCCTGCTGAATAATGTTGTTGCACATACAAACTCTCACTTTCAACATGCCTAAGTTCAAGTCGAATGTTCACAAACACGCTCCCTCTATCCACCTCCCGATAACCTTTTTTTTCTAGTTCCAACACAATGCATTGCATTTGTAGGGGTCATCACCTGAGTGCTGGTCCTAACCAAAAATAAGTAATAATTAACCCTAAACCATCTTTTAAGTTTTTGCTAATTTCTGGTATTAAAGTGAAATTTTTAACTTAAGTGTGTTGAGAGGCATCTAGTAGAATATGAAAAATATTTTCGCAGCATATTTCAACTACATACATCCTTGTTTTAAGGATGAAGCAAAAAATACCTATTTCCAGAAGAGATAGGGGGTTAACAAAATGCTACTTGTAATGTTCTGAATAAGACCTCTGAAGACACGTACGTATCGCGCCCCTTTCTACGTTTTTTTAGTACACAAGGGTGTAAATTTAAATAGGCCGTAAAATGAGTTTCAGAAAACAAAAATTTCGAAATTTTGATAAAAAAATTATTTTTCCAAAACGACTACGGATATTAGAAAGAAGTTTTACTTTTCTTAAAGGAAATTTTATTGCGGAATTTCGGTTTTTTAAGTTTTTCAATTTGCTGAAGGGTTTTTGAGTTACGCGAGCATATGTTGTGCAACCTCCTCCATTTTGAAAATAACGGTATATCTCGAAAACCAGAGCCAATCTTAAAAAACCGCGGGCACCACTGGATTCAGCGTACCCGAATTACGTTAAAACGCCAGGTGCCCAGCTTGTCACGAAAAAAAAGTGTAAATTTCATGCACAGTGTTAAAAATATCTAAATTTGGATTAAAACCCATTAACAGTTCAATAAAATAACCACAATACTAATATTGTTAACAGCTTAGGCACGAGCTATGCTCAAAATGGCAACAAGAAAAAAGAAAGACAAAAACATGAAAAACAAAAAAGTACTTTGGATTTCAAGAAGAATTCTTGACAAAAAGTACGAAAAAACAGAAGTTAGGAAGAACATGTAAATCAATTAAAATAGATAATCATTCATTCAAAAGCAAATTTCGATCTACCAAAGTGAAATACCATTTGGCTTAAGGATTGATGTTTGACTATTGACGTCATCCGGCTTCAATAGCCGAGTGAGTAAATCGCAAACCCAACTGACGAGATTGTGTGGTTACAATCGAAACTAGTCTGGGCAACCTGTCCGTGAAAGCCTGGGTTCGAATCTCAGCGCAGTCAAGAATGAAAAATTATCAATAAAATTTTAATTAATTTCACGTTGTAAAAATTCTTGTCTTCATAAAAATAATTTAATGAAAATTAAATTTAATGAACTTAAGCCTAATTAAAAACATCTAAATTTGGATTAAAAACCATTAACAGTTCAATAAAATAACCACAATACTAATGTTTTGAAATAGCACAAAGTGTTACACAGTACTTTACACATTTAGTGATATCAATATAATGATAAGTCGTGTATAGCCATCATTTTCTTTAATTAATTTGAATTATAACTGCCCTTTAAGTGAAATTTCTAATTACTTGTTATACTGTTTGCAAACCACTGAATTGTAATCATACAAAACTTTAAACTAATGTTATTGAGCGGATAAACTTACATATCTATTTGCCATTTTTCCCGCCAAGTAAGATAGCCATCTTTTTAATGAACACAACCTTCGTGGTTGGTAATTTTCTTAATGTAAAACACTTACTTTTGAGCAGTTGCCTTGACAACATCTATTGCGATAATATTTTACTTTAATCATTTTTAAGGCTAATTTTATAATTGTTAAAAATTGTTAAATAAAAAATCTAATTCTGCTTAAAATCGTTTAACTGGCTCACGGGCTGTTTTATTTCCGGATTGGCTTGGGTTATACGATTGTAAAAACCTCCCTCTCCGTCTATAGGACATTCATCCACTGGTATTTACTTCCGGTGGCAGCGTCTCTCCACAGTGGTCCCTCTTGGAACTGATATACAGGTTTGCTCATCTTCGTCATCATTCCCGACAATACACGCAAGTATACAAACATACAGTCCACTTTATTTCTTCCTGGTCACCCTACCAGTCGCTCAGTTTACCCATTTCATTCGCTATTACTGAGTAAATACATTCCTTTTTTTTCATGATTACTCGCCTACACCCAACATACATACATATGTTCACATAAACATATTCATGGTCCTTCGCCGACGTACAGCTGGTCACCTCATCAAAATAAACAAAAGAGAGAACCACAACAGCAACTCATCAATTCAAAATTAAAAAAGGTCAAGATCTACAGTAGAAAAGAACACCGCGAGCCGTACGCATTGAATAAAAAGACAATCGCAAAAATGGTAAAATCTGCAAAAAAGTGAGTAACAAAACAATAAAGTACCATATACAAACAAGTGAGTTAAATACAAAATAAAAAATATAAAAAAATTAATAAAACTTAAAAACCTAGAATCGATAGAAAAAAAAATCAGAGTAAATAGTTTTAAAATTCATATACCTACATACCCAATATAAAGTTAAAAAAAAAACAAAAAAATTTGCAGTAGAAAAAACACCGAAAATCAAAATTAAACAAGTGAAAAAAAATAGAGCAAAAAGGTAGTGTGCATAAGTGAACCATTTTATTCCCAGCGTCAAGTGTTTCCAAACAAAAAGAAAACCATACGTACATACATATATGTACATACATCCATACATACATATGTATGTACGTAAATCCCCGCAAGCAACAAAATTGCCAAATTTAAAAATTTCAAGGGCGCAAAATCAAAACTAAAACCACATATCTATTGACATGTATGTATGTTTGTACGTCAGTTCCCTCAAACAAAACATTACCAAATTTTAAAAGTTTCAACATTTCAAAGTGCAAGTAAAGCAAAGTTATCCGTTACTTTTCTTCGTTTTCGTATTCCCACATTTTTGCAACCTTCAGGCTCATTTCAAGTGTAAGAAAAAAGAAAAGTTAAAAGCAAAATAACAAAATCACAAAAGAGAAAAAAAAGCATGTGTTAAGAAAGAGAAACTGCAATATTTACGCACCATCCTAACCAAAGAGAGAAAAAACGGATACGCTCTTAAAATCTTCATTGTTTCAAGAGAAAATACCGGGTTGAAGTCAGCAATGAAATGTGAGTACATCAGGGATTTCCAAAAAATTTTTGGTTGTGTATTAGTGAGTATCCGAGAGTAAAAAAATTGAGAGAATGCATTTTTTTACAGCCGCAGAAAAATGTTAGTAATATAGAGCAATTCCATATGAAAACGATCAAAATTGGCAAATTTTTGGACGACCCCTCTCCGATTTTAAAATAAATAGTCTCAATCGATTGCCCAGCGAAAAATAATGTACCTACATATTTTTTTTTTTTTTTTATAGTGACTGGTTTAGTGGTGGTGTACACCACTGTCATGTGACAAAATTGAAGAATTCTTCATAAGGGACCTCATTGAAAGTTGTTTTAAAAAAAAACTACTAAAGCGATCGCAACGAGTGATAGCTCGTTCAATTAAAGCTCAGGCTTTAATTGAAAAATAAAATTTTCCTAATTTTTCTTAGAAATTTACCTTTAAATTTTCCCAAGAAAATTAAATTTTCCGATTTTCCACAGAAGCTCCTAAATTTTCCGGCTAATTTTTTTTTTTTTGATTCCTCATAATTTTTGCTTTAAGAATCAGCAATAAAAAAATGGGCCCCGACTCCTTGTTTGGACAGGAGAAGAGCATTTAAGAGACCACCTTGTTAAAAATACATTTTAAAAATTATTTTACAGTTAAAAATACATTTATGAAGAAAAAATCAATTTTTTTTTAAGAGCCCCAAGTTGAGTGTGAAGTGAATATGGTCTGCCTGCCTTCACAAGATCGGCCATAAATCCATGGATAATAGCAGCAGTGGCATGTAATGGCACACCAAACCCGACTGAGGCTACAGGTCATAAAATGTTTTGTAAATTTTTTAAATTACCAGGTAATAAATATTTCGCCTAAAATGACACGTGCAGAAACAAGTCATAAAACACGGATTTTCCATAAATATGGCGAAATATTTATTACCTGGTAATTTAAAAAATTTGCAAAACATTTTATGACCTGTGGTCGGCTTATTGGCAGTAACCAATTAAGTCCCATTTAAAAAACATTTTATGACCAGTAGTTCACGCAAATTTTCCTATTAAAGAAAAGCAAATATCGCTTATTTTTTTTACCTTCTTCTCAGTACAAGAATAAAAAAAATTTTTACAATCTTTGCATAATTGAAGAAGAACAAAACTGCAAGGTCGAGTGGCACTTTTTCGCGACGTCCCACGGTAAGGGCCCATGCGATGCGTTAGGGGGAACCCTAAAACGCATGGCGACTAAGGCAAGTTTGCAAAGGCCATATACTGACCAGATCTTAAATGTACAACATTTGTTTTCGTGGATTCAAAGCAAGGAAATTGCCATTAACACAGTTTTATGCACTCTTCATAAATGTATTTTTAACTGTAAAATAATTTTTAAAATGTATTTTTAACAAGTTGGTCTCTTAAATGCTCTTCTCCTGTCCAAACAAGGAGTCGGGGCCCATTTTTTTATGGCTGATTCTTAAAGCAAAAATGATGAGGAATCCAAAAAAAAAAATTAGCCGGAAAATTTAGGAGCTTCTGTGGAAAATCGAAAAATTTAATTTTCTTTGGAAAATTTAAAGGTAAATTTCTAAGAAAAATTAGGAAAATTTTATTTTTCAATTAAAGCCTGATTCAATACCTTTCCAACGAGCTATCACTCGTTGCGATCGCTTTAGTAGTTTTTTTTTAAAACAACTTTCAACGAGGTCCCTTATGATGAATTCTTCAATTTTGTCACATGACAGTAGTGTACACTACCACTAAACCAGTCACTATAAAAAAAAAAAAAAATATGTAGGTACATTATTTTTTGCTGGGCAATCGATTGAGACTATTTATTTTAAAATCGGAGAGGGGTCGTCCAAAAGGTGATCGCTTTCATATGGAATTGCTCTATATTTTTTAAGTTATTATTTTATAAGTTGTATAACACAACTGACTCTAAATCAGTTTCAAATATCTTATCAAACAATTTGTAAAAAAAAAACAAGATTTTTGTGTTTTAAAAATACATAAAATATAAATATTGCACGCAAGGCATTGGATGTTACCAAAAGCATTTTTGACCACACAATATTTTCTGAGTGTTAAGCTGAAACATAATAACATAGCATCCGCTAGACATGTACACTTGTCGAAGTCACATCGACGACTGAATTGAAGAGCATAAAAATATGTGTTAGTATTGGTGTGCACAATTGTGCAAAGAAATGGAAATCCCTGGAGTACATGGTGTTAATTATTTTTTATAATCAAATACATTAATTGTTCATACAATACACATCTCTTTAACACATACCACATTGCCTCTTTAACAAACACAATGCACATCTCTTTAACATTAACATTTTTCATGCACCATATACATACCCCTTAACATACATACAAGTATTAGCTCACATATTCAAACACACATTTAATATTTAGTCAATTCACAAGGTATCCTAACATGTCATATTGTCAAAATGTCCTAATATTTCACAATGGCTTAAAAATATTGTTGTACGGCTCAGCCGCTCAGCGCTGGACTTTTCTGATTAATTACGACAGCACAATAAACACAGCAAGCAACGTTCTATTTATTTAAGACACTTTTTGTTAACAAACCAACAACAATATTTTTAAACCATTGTGAAATATTAGGACATTTTGACAATATGACATGTTAGGATACCTTGTGAATTGACTAATAATTTAAAACACACTGGGATAATTATATGGAAAATTTCAACAAAATGCATTTAATGAAAAATAATATAAAATTAAAATTGTTATTGAGTAAATCATATTTCACCCTATAATCGGGAAATAGTAAACAATTGACTATTGATTTGAATGGAAAACTATAAAATTGGATCGATTCAAATTAAATATTGTAGCTTATAAACAAACGAACATACAAAAAGCATTTTTACATTGAAAACCTATTGAACAGTGGGTACGGATACAAAAATACACATAATAATTTGGTTACCTTAAAGCAAATATTTTCTCAAATAAGCTCAACTCAAAAAAAAAAAACTATTTGGCAACAATTTTGGAAAAAAAAATATCTAAATAAAATCATTCAAGGTAATTTGTATTAAGTTGAAATTATTTGTTTTGCATATTTCTACTAAAACAAAAATTAATGTCTCACCGTGTGTAGAATAAAACAGTGGGTACAAACACGCAAAAATCTGATGCAAAAATTTGTTTCAATTGGTACAAATTAAGTTTTCTAAATTTAAAATAAACGAAGACAAATCATTTGTAAAAGTTACTAACAATTTTAAAAAAAATTAATAAAATTTTGACAACAAACTTTCAAAGTAAACATCCAGTCTGAAAATAAAAAATTTATATATATATTACGAATAACACATTTTAAACTCAAACGCTTCATTATAAACAATATATAACAAAATAAAGGAAAACTCAGTTCTTTTATTATTGATCGCAAGTTGCAGGGAATTAAAATTCCAAATAGGTTTTAATTTCGCTCTAAAATATTTCAATTAAAAGGCTTTAGCGAATAAATATTCCGGGCCTGGCTTAAGGAATTTAAATTCCGGCCAGTTAACGCATTACGCAATATCATCAACAGGGCTTTGCGAGAAAAAATTCCAAGCCATTTGGACAAAATTTACGCTACAACGCTAAAGGTGTTATGATACTTGCTATTTTTTGTATTGGATTTTTTTAGGATTGACTGAATGAAACAACAAATGCGAGAAAGAACAAGAAATACATTATGTAAACAAAACAAACAATATTGCCCACGTTTTGTTCCCACAAAAACCGTCAAAAAAGCTATAAATCGCAAAAAAAAGTTAAAACCCGCTACTTTCGATCAAAAACTAAAAAAGTTAGCAGCAGTGCTAACAATTAATCTGGAAATGTCTATTTTAAGTTACAAATTTTTATATTTTTTTTGACAGTCTAAGATTATTTATCGATAACACACGTTTATTTTTTTGACATTTAAAGATTTTTTATGGTATAATCAAACTCTTTACACTTAGTCAGCTTTCCTATGCAAATATATTTGCACTGTTCTCCAATATAAAAAAAATACAAAAAATAGCAAGTATCATAACACCTTAACTATTTTCTTTTCATCCATAAAAGAAAATAGTAAAGATTTTCAATCTTTATTTTGTATCAAACCGCTAATTATTTTCTTTTCATCCATAACAGAAAATATTAAAGACCATCCAATCTTTATTATTCAAAACCCTTATTATTTTCTTTTCATCCATAAAAGAAAACATTAAAGATTTTCAATCTTTATTTTTTCAAAACCTAATTATTTTCTTTTCATCCATAAAAGAAAATATTAAAGATTTCCAATCTTTATTTTTCAAAAACGCTATATATTTTCTAAAATTTAAGACTTTAAATATTTAAGACTTCCAATCTTTATTTTTCAAAAACGCTAATTACACTATGCTAGTTGAAAAAACAGACAAGCTCAGCACATGGCGTTTTAACATAATTCGGGTACGCTGAATCCAGTGGTGCCCGCGGTTTTTTGGATTGGCTCTGGTTTTCGAGCTATACCGTTATTTCGAAAATGGAGGAGGTTGCACAACATATGTTCGCGTAACTAAAAACGCTTCAGCTTATTGAAAAAACTTAAAAAACCGAAATTCCGCTATAAGAAAAGTAAAACTTCATTCTTATATCCGCAGTCGTTTTAGAAACATAATTTTTTTTTGGAAAAAAAAATAATTTTTTTAACAAAATTTAAAAATTTTTGTTTTTTAAAAATTCATAAAAAATTGGGAAATGCAGTTATGCTTCTAATTTTTTGCAGACGTATAAAAAATGAAATTCCAAACAAAACAAGCCATAAATGCTTAAAATCTGTTTGCAACTTTTGATTTTATTCACAAAAGTCGACAAATTTTAATTAATTTAAGAATTTCATAAAACGCAATAATTGTATGGGAGTCCCCCTAAGAAGTGAAGATAAGGGGCAAGTATGTCTCGAGAAAATGTTAAGGACAAAAAATTAATTGAGGTCGGTCATACATTATATACCACTAGGGGCGACTTCTGGGAATTTATGGGACTTTTTCTTCAATATATTTCTATTCTGCATTGAACATTTTGTATGGAAGCCCCCTTAAGGAATGGAGATAGCGGGTGGGTATGTTAGAAATAAATGATTGAGATGAAAAATAAAGTGCGGTTGGTCATACATTTGACCCATCTCGGGGCATCATAGGCGCTCCAGGGGCCAAATTTAAGAATTTCATTAAACGGCCATATTTGTATGGCAGCCCCCCTAAGGGGTGGAGATATATGGCAATGTTTTAAAAAAAATGTTAAGAACAATAAACATTGGAGGTCGGTCATACATTTTATCCCCCTAGGAGTGAATCCTAGGGCTTAGAAACAAATGATGGGAATGAAAAATAAAGTTGCGCTGGTCATACATTTGGCCCGTCTAGGGGTATCTCAGGCGCTGTAGGTGCAAAATTTAAGGCTAGGGTTCTACGCGCATAAAAAACAAAGTTTTAAACAAAATAAGCTATAAGTGATTACAGTCTATCTACAACTTTTGATCTTTTCAGAAAAGATGAAATTTTTTTTCATTTAAGAAAAGTAAGACTTTTTTTTTCTTATATGAGTAGTCGTTATTGAAACATAATCATTTTTGAAAAATTGAGGTCGATCATACATTATATACCACTAGGGGCGACTTCTGGGAATTTATGGGACTTTTTCTTCCATATATATGAAGAATATAATTTATATGGAGCATGTCATAGGATTTTTTTTTTTAATTATTAAATTCTTTATTCAACATAATTTGTGAATAAAATCAAAAGTTGCAAACAGATTTTAATCATTTGTGGCTTGTTTTGTTTGGAATTTCATTTTTTATACAAATTAGAAGCATAACTGCATTTCCCAATTTTTTATGAATTTTTAAAAAACCAAAATTTCGAAATTTTGTTAAAAAAATTATTTTTTCTTTCCAAAAAAAGGAAATTTTATAGCGGAATTTCGGTTTTTTAAGTTTTTTCAATGAGCTGAAGCGTTTTTGAGTTACGCGAACATATGTTGTGCAACCTCCTCCATTTTCGAAATAACGGTATATCTCGAAAACCAGAGCCAATCTTAAATAACCGCGGGCACCACTGGATTCAGCGTACCCGAATTATATTAAAACGCCAGTATCAATTTCTTGCACAGTGTTATTTTCTTTTCATCCATAAAAGAAAATATTTAAGATTTCCAATCTTTATTTTTCAAAAACGCTAAATATTTTCTTTTCATCCATAAAAGAAAATATTAAAGATTTCCAATCTTTATTTTTCAAAAACGCTAATTATTTGCTTTTCATCAATAAAAATAATATTAAAGATTTCCAATCTTTATTTTTCAAAAACGCTGATTATTTTCTTTTCATCCATAAAAGAAAATATTAAAGATTTCCAATCTTTATTTTTCAAAAACGCTAATTATTTTCTTTTCATCCATAAAAGAAAATAATAAAGATTTCCAATCTTTATTTTTCAAAAACGCTAATTATTTTCTTTTCATCCATAAAAATAATATTAAAGATTTCCAATCTTTATTTTTCAAAAACGCTAATTATTTTATTTTCATCCATAAAAGAAAATATTAAAGATTTTCAATCTTTATTTTTTCAAAACGCTAAATATTTTCTTATCGTCCATAAAAGAAAATACTACAGATTACGTAAGAAAAGAAAATAATTAGCGGTGTAAAAATTATACAGCCATGTCATAGACTACAATTCCGTTCGGAATGATTCCGTTCGGAATTGAAGAAAATATATTTGTTTATTAATAGAAAGTAAATTTTGATAGTTTTTTTGCCTTTAAGGTACAGAAAACTCCCATTCCGTTCATGAAAACAAATATGGTTTCATTCCGCAAAGTTTTTTCCTAATTTTCTGAAGCACCAAAATACGGAATGAATTCCGTTTCCGAACGGAATTGTACTCTGTGACATGGCTGTATAATTTTTACACCGCTAATTATTTTCTTTTCTTACGTAAAAGAAAATCTAATAGATTCTCGATCTATACCGGTTGTAAAACGCTAAGATTTTCTTTGAATACATAAAAGGAAATAAAATTGATTTTCAATCTACATTTTTGAAAATTCTCTATATTCTCGTTAATAACGCCATATAAATTTGCTACATAAAAAACATATTATACATTTCAATTTGCAATTTATTGCGCCGCGCAATAATTTTCACCCATAAATATACACATTATTGATTCCAAATCTACACAAGCTTCTTATAAACGAATCTTTCCGCTGCAAATAGCATAAAATTCCACATTTCAACCTAGCAAACACAACCGAAACGTACCTGTTTTAAAAAATTGCTTAAAATCATTACAAATACGCCTCTAGCTTATTCGAAGGGCATAAATATTCATCTTAATTAGAAATAAAACTCAAATTTAGAAAAAAAAAATATAATATTTTCAACCCGTGATTTTCCCTTATAAAAACATCAATTTCTATCCTCAAAATGGCTTCAGCACAAGACAGATTTACATTCGATTCCAAAAATGTAATTGCATTTTGCAAAAGAAGATTCTTCAGCCCAATCCGAGGCTCTTGTATATCTCAAGATGAAAGATCTTGACAGTCGCTGGAATAAAGTGGAAAAATCGTATGAGGACTTAATGCTTTCCGATCAGAGCGAAGAAATTAAAAGCAGAGCCCAAAAACAGTATGACGCATGTGTCGAGATGTATTACTTAACAATCTCAAAGCTTCTTGACCTCGTGAAACCGCAAAGGGAAAGCATTAACCCTCGTACAAGTACAACCTCCATGCTTCCCAATATTCCAGAAGAAACATTTAACACATGCCTTAAACTACCTCCGTGCGGCACTCAAACTTTCTCGGGAAGTTATGAGGAATGGCCTGCTTTTCGTGACATGTTCACAGCGGTCTATATCAATCTCCGATACAAAACAACAGGAACAGCAGGACAAATTTTGAATAGATTTCCCCTGACCGAAGATAATTTCAATCTTGTGTGGCAAGCTCTAAAGTCCCGATATGAAAATATAAGAGTTCTGGTAGACAACCAAATAAGAACAGAAGACAGTGAATCCCTACAAAGAATCCATAGTTCTGTCTCTGACTGTTTATCCATGTTGCATTCGTTCGGAGTACCATCGGAGGGTTGGGATCCCATATTGGTTAATTTAGTTTATTCAAAACTACCGCATGAAACCCTTGCTCAATGGGAACAGTCTCTAAACGCATGTAGAAACTTACCAACATGGGAACAACTAAGCATTTTCCTTCTCAGGAGATGCGAAGTAGTAGAACGAATTTCTACAATTAAACTTGCGAAAACTTCGTTTTTAAAAGAATCCAAACACCAACCCCGAATTCAAACCTATGCGTCGCAGGAAAAACTTAACGTTAGCTGTAAAATTTGCAATGAAAATCACAATTTAGGAGCATGCCCTAAATTCCGAGAATTTTCGATACAAGAACGAGTCGATTTCGTTTTCAGAAATCGATTCTGCAATAATTGCCTCTCAATGGCTCACACCAAGGTTAATTGCAAAAGCAAAAACACGTGTCTAAATTGTGGGAAAGCACACCATACCTTGCTTTATATGAGTCCAAACAAGATCGCAAAGAAAAACTGTAATCATGCTTTTAACGACAACAATCACGTTTCCCAGAATCAATATTCTAACAATCAAACTCAAATCCCACAATCTCAAGAATTGTCAATACAACCGTCTACATCAAAGGCGACAAAAGCGCAAACTTATTCTAATTATGCAGCAAGTCATAAGAATATTCTTTTAAGAACAGCCCTTGTTCAAATAGAAAGTAGGGGAGAGTGTTTCACAATTCGTGCGCTCATAGACCCAGGCTCAGAAAGAACCTTTCTTTCAGAAAAAATTCGAGCACGGTTAAATCTCCCTTTCTAAAGTCCAACTTTGAAATTGTCGGAGTTGGCGGTCACAGCCAAACCGCTGATAAAGAGTGTGACATAACGCTTGTGTCCCAAAAATAAAATTTCCGGCTTTAAATATCAGCGATAGTACTTCCCAAAGTTACAAACGAAATACCTGCTACTTTTTTCCAGATTAACTCTACATCTGGACTTTCAGACATTCAGCTCGCTGATCCGTTTTTCAATATTTCCTCCGCAGTTGACCTCATTTTAGATAATGACTGCGAACGTCATATAAATCTCGAAGGCATAAAACGAGATGTTTGTGTCTCTGCTTCAGCCTATAACACAATTTTCGCCTGGGTTCTTAGCGGACCTATCCCAACGCAGCCAATAATTTCATTTTCCGCTCACTTAACCCCTCCAGACCAGTCAAACCTTGACAAGCTGCTACGACAATTTTGGGAACAGGAAGAAATTCCAACATCTCAGCCGATTTCTTTCGAATATCAATATTGTGAAGAATTGTATGCGCAAACGGCAAAACGTCTTTCGGACGGTCGTTATATGGTACGACTACCATTTAAAAAGGAAGTTCTTGAAACCAAATATCTTGGTACATCAAGGTTTATAGCTCTAAGCCAATACGTGAGAATGGAGCAAACTCTCGCTAAAAATCCCCAGCTCTATTCGCAATATAACGAAGTACTCAGAGATTATATAACACCTGACCATATGGAATCAACCACCTCAATAGAATACGTCTCAGAGAATAAGTGTAATTCCTTTTATCTTCCGCATCACGCAGTAGTTCGTCCAGACCATAAAACTACAAAAGTTCATGTAGTTTTTAACGCATCTCGCAAAACAAAATCTGGTCTCTCCCTCAACGACATACTATATACCGGTTCTACTTTACAAGCAGACTTGGTCACCGTGATATTAAATTGGCGGTTTTACAGATATGTCTTTAGCGGAGACATTCAAAAAATGTATAGACAAATCCTCATAGATCCTCGCGACAGGCCCTTTCAGAGGATTCTTTTTCAAAAGTCGCCCCGGGAGGCTACCAAAGATTATCAGCTCAAAACCGTAACCTTTGGTATTAATTGCGCGCCCTTCTTGGCAATACGAACTTTGTTACAATTGGCCATTGATAATCAAAAAATCTTCCCAAAAGCATCTCAAATTTTACGTAAGGAAACTTATGTAGACGATATTCTGGCTGGAGGTCATTCTCTCGATAGTGCAGCAGAAGCTCAACAACAGCTGATTCGATCCCTCGGCTCAGCAGGTTTTCTATTAAAAAAAATCTCATCTAATGACTCTTTATTATTGGAATCTATTCCGCAAGAAGACTTGTATGATTCCGATTTGCTTAAATTTTACGATTCTAGTGCCACTAAAACTCTCGGTATACGATGGAATGCACTTACAGATGACTTCTCCTACTCTTTTGAACCTGTCCCTGAGGTCACTAACTTCACTTAACGTAAAATATTATCTTCGGTTGCCAAATTATTTGATCCCGCCGGCTGGCTGTCCCCTGTAGTGGTCAAAGGCAAAATATTAATACAACACCTTTGGCTTGAAAAAATCGATTGGGATGCGTCAGTAAGTGAGGATTCTCCGAAGCTGGAACGAACTCATTCGAGATATACCCTACGTCGAAAAAATTCAGAATCCACGTTGGATACAATTCACTCCCGCTGACCAAATCCAAGTTCACGGATTCTGTGACGCCTCCAAAATGGCATACTGTGCAGCGGTATATATTCGAGTGCAAACCTCTTCTACCGTATTTTCCAACTTACTAGTTTCTGAAAGCAAAGTTGCCATCTTAGCAACCATAACCCTTCCAAGGTTAGAGTTACCCGGTGCCATGCTGCTAGCTAAACTCACAGCTCACAAGATAACTTCTTTAAATTTGCAAAATTATGAAACCATTTGCTGGTGTGATTCATCCATTGTTCTGGGATGGCTCGCAAAGCCTCCAGCAACATGGAACGAAATCTATGTCTCTAACCGTGTATCACAAATACATCAACTACTACCAAATGCTAAATGGCGTCATGTACCCACACATGTCAATCCCGCTGACTTAGGGTCAAGAGGTTGTAGACCCCAAGACTTGATTAACAATAGTATTTGGTGAAATGGGCCTTCGTGGCTTACAAATACTGCTTCCGAATGGCCAAAAAGCAATAACCTAAATACTACCAAGGGCTGCCGCATTTCCTCTATAACACCCTTCGCAAACATAAATACTAAAACCATATTATCCCACCATTTACACACAGAGCCTACTCGAGGCCTAGATTCTAACACTTCTATAGATATTCTTAACAACTTCTCTTCCTACCCCCGAGCATTACGGGTCTTGGCGTACGTTTTCCGCTATATACGACTGTTTAAGCCGTCTTTCGCTAATCCTCACTTTCACCCACTCTACGCCACGATCGAGCTTTGTCACATTGAAATCGATTCAGTCAAAACACGATTAATATTGCTTGCCCAGAAGCAATGGTATAAAATCGAGTATTCTGCCTTAACCAAATCCGAGCCTCTACCTAAAGATAGCCCTCTTTTCACACTAAACCCGTTCTTGGATCAAAATTGTATTTTACGAGTCAATGGAAGGGCAAATTCTACATTGCCCTACAAAGAGCGTTATTCCCCTATCCTGCCGAGCAGTTCTCAATTTTACAATTTATATCTATCCCATTTACATAACTTTTTTAATGCATGGCGAATGTCAGTTAATGTGTCGTATGGCGCAAACAGAGTTTTATATACCACGTCGCAAAGTGCGCATTCGCAAAATCATCAGATATCGTAAAAACTGCGTTATCTACAAACAAAGGGCTTGCTCGCAAATTATGGCAGCCCAGCCATCTGACCAATGTACCCTCTCGGCACCATTCCACACGACCGGCGTCGATTTCGCTGGGCCTTTCGAACTGAAATGTTCTACCCTCCGAAATTCCTCCACTGTTAAAGCCTACGCATGCATATTTGTGTGATTTGCCACAAAGGCTGTTCACCTTGAAGCGTACTCCAATCTCTCTAACGCTGCTTTTCAAGCCACCTTCGCCAGGTTTGTTGGACGCCGCACACTGGTTCATATTTTGAGAAGGCGGCCAAAACTATTTTTTTTATGTTCTCCGATTTTGAAATTTTTTTATTCATGTGAAAGTAAATACTAGTGAACCTCGGGAGCCAAAAAATTTCAACCCTATTTCAACTATTTCATTGAGAACAGGGTGGTCCCAAATGGACTTTCTCAGTATTTGGTTATAGTTTTGAATTTCTTAGTAAACTTTTGAAGTTGAAATGCTCATAACTTTTTTGTTTTTCAAGATTTTTTGACAGAATAAGTTTTGTGTATTAGTTTATCTTATTATCTATACGTGGTTTAAAGCATTAAACTCTGCGACCTGTAGAAATATTTAATTTTTTTTTTTTTTTTATGTCAAAATTTCCCGGAAATTTCCTATTTTATAGAACATAAGTCCTGCCCGTCAAAACGCGTCAAAAAAAAATCTATACTCTCTTGCAGTCCAGAATCTAACCTACATTTCTATACCCCATTGTACACACATCTGGATGCGATCTTGCGAACTACAGCAATTTCTGTGACCCAAGGTAAGATATTCGGTTCAAAAAATAAGTCCTGCAAGGAAACATTACTGAAATTAAAGAAGGTGAATCTTAAAGAATTTGCGACAAATAAAGCAGTTCAGGCCACATAAATTATCTAGCACGTCAGGTTATCAATTAATTTTGAGAAGGTAAAGGTATTGCCATTGTTATAAACTTATTGTGGGTGAACGGATGCTGTAAAACGAATAGGCGACATAAATAGACTAACACGTTAGATTTTTGAGTAAGTTAAAAGGTTAAACATTAGTAAATAGCCGCAACATAAACTAAATAGTTTAATTACCTGTAAATTGCAACTTAATTTAAAAAAATGGAAGAGTAGTTATATTTTACGTGAAAATTACCTACAAGTTACCTGTTAATTTATTGCCGGTATGTTATCCTTTTAAAAAGTGTAAAAACAGGGGTTTTTTTATGTTTCAAAGAAATGGTAATAAAAGATTATATTTGTAATTAAAAAAGGGTTTTATATGTTTCCAAGAAGTGGTAACAAAAGATCATTTAAAAAAACTTCTATCAAGAGTATAAAAATGCATGCATTCATAATTTTACCTTCATTATTGTTTAAACAATGGCTAAGTTCAGTTATAAAGTTCTCGCAGATATATATTTTCAACAGAAAGATGAAAAAGATTTTGTGTTACACATAATGAATAATCCATTCTTTAAATTATGCAACGAACAAGAAATCAAAATTCATAAGATAAAAATTAAAAATTTTTCATTTACATTAAGAAAACGGTACCTTAAATGTTCTAGAAACAAGAAAATTTTTTACTTACGCAACGAAAAATGGCTAACAAATGATCTGATTTTTAAGAAGCTGTCAATTACCGCTAAGGAAACTGAAAAAGTGGGTCGGCCCGCAAAACAAATTGACAATTGCAGTGAAAGATCACGAAGACGCAAGCTTGTAAATATCAATGAAGAAATTTCTCATAGTATGATAAAGGATTCATTTCTGCATCAAATTCAACCAACGCAAAATAAGAAAACAAAAATTGCAATAATTGAAAAAATAGTGGAAGCGAGCCCTAAACGCACAAAGAGGATTTTAAAAAGTATGCCTACACTAACTGAAGAAATGAAATTTACTCCAGAAGAAGCATTTGCACTATTTTTGGATTCAAAACTGACAAAAAATCAGTATACAGAACTGCGAAAGCGAACCAATGAAAAAAATTGTGGAATCTTTCCAGCATATCGAGATTTAGTTTCTGTCAAAAAAGAGTGCTTACCTTCACAAACGGCTATTAGTGTAACTTCAAGTTCAGCAGAAGTAAAATTGCAGGCTCTTCTCGAACACACTGCAGAACGATTATTAAATACACTTGATGCTGACTTTTTAAAAAAACTTAAAAATTGCAGCATCACTTTATTTTCTAAATGGGGATGTGATGGAAGCTCTGGTCAGAAACAATACAAGCAATGTAATTCAGAAAACTCATCTGATGCTAACTTATTCATGGTATCTTTCGTTTCATTACGTTTAAGAAAAACTTATATTGGCTTAGAGCCGTCAACCAGTAGAGTTACAGCAATGGATGTATGGAAAAATGAAATTCCCTCTTCAACAAAGTATTGCAGACCAATAAAGTTTGTTTACAAAAAGGAAACTAAAGATGTCATAACTGAAGAAGTTCGAAAAATAAAAGATCAAATTAAAGAACTTCAACCGGCAATATTTAAATTTTATGACCAATGCATTGAAATTCATTTTCAAATGTTCCTTACAATGATCGATGGAAAAGTTGCACAAGCATTAACCGAAACAAAGTCTTCGTCAAGCTGTACCATATGTCAAAAGACATCAAGTCAATTAAGCCAACCCCCATCACAACACAATAGTTTCAATGAAGCATACGAATTTGGAATGTCCCCTCTTCATACTAGAATTCGTTTCATGGAGCATATTCTTAAATTGGGTTATTGGAATTTGGCCCGTTAGGCGAAACAGTGAGAAAAAACAAAGAAAATGTGGAAAAAAGGAAGCAAAGAAAAAAACAAATTCAAGAAAAATACCTTCACCTAGGCCTTATAATTGATCAGCCAAAACAAGGAGAAGGAAATTCAAATAAGTGAAACACTGCAAGGAGATTCTTTTCCGATCCAGAAACTGCAGCATCTATCACAGGAGTACATTTTTAATTAATAAGACGATTCCAGATCATTTTACAAGTTATATCATGTAGCAGAAAGATAAATGCAAAAAAATTTGGCCAGTATGCAAATGAAACAGCAATTCTTTATAACAAAAAATACTCTTGGAGACATATGCCAACCACAGTTCATAAAATTTTATACCATGGGGAACAAATAGTTCAACACAATATCCTACCAATTGGAGATCTATCTGAAGAAGCGCAAGAAAAAAGAAACAAAGACTACAGATTCTTCCGCGAGCATAATACAAGAAAAATGTCCAGATGTTGTACTAATGAAGATCTTATTACTATTTTGTTGTGCACATCAGATCCATATATGTCCAGTATTCGACAAAAATGGAAATCAACCTCAATCAAATTAGAGGAAGAAGCTAAACAACTTCTGGAAAATGAAACCCAAAGCTATTTAGAAGAAATTTTTACTAATATTGTTTAATTTAAAATTGTTTATAGATTATAATTTGTTTTTGATTTAAGTATATATTTGTATTAATATATAAAAATAAAATACACATACATCTCAAACCAAAAATAAAAGTTGAATTACCTAAAATGTTATCGATAGCCAAGAATGCTATTTGGGCATTTTTCAAAATATTCCTTTTCAGTTTTATCCTTATAACAACTCGTCTCGTCCCAAAAAAAGCCAACCTTTGGCCCCTGTGAATATTGGGACTAAAAAATTTACAGGGGCCAAATATTGGCATTTTCTGACAGGATCTAAGTTCGACAATAAAAAATAAGTATCAGTTGTAAAATACAAGAGAAATAATGATAAATTATAAAAAACTCATATTTGAAATATTCAACTTTTACACCGAAACTCAACAAAAAAATGAAAATGCATTTTGAACTCCCAATAACTTCTGCTCCTATCAGTCGAATTTTACGTTTTATAGCGCAAATTAAAGCCTAAAATCGCACCTATCGAGCAAAAAAAATCGCATAAAAAAATACCGATCCAGCCAAAAGTTATGGAATTTTGACCGCCTTCTCGTAAAATTTCCCACTGTGCGCCGTGGACTCCCACGTAAAGTAGCTTCCGATAATGGACGAAATTTTCTGGGCGCAAGCCGCGCCTTCCGTAAAGAATTTTCACATTTATAAAAACCGTTTCCCATGATATTGCTCAAAAATATATAACCCATGGACTCGAATATATTCCCCCACATGCACCTCATATGGGCGGGTTATGGGAAGCAGCCGTTTAAATTCCATTTAAAGCGAATTGCAGGCGCCTACCGTTTTAGTTTCGAGGAATTCACCACCGTGTTAGCCAGAATTGAAGGTGTTCTAAATTCTAGACCGATCTCTGCACTGTCTGAGAACCCATCCGACTTAACCGCTCTAACCACCGGACATTTTCTCAGAGGAGGTCATATTATGGCACTTCCTGAGCCATCCGCCGAAAATCTTCCCGTTCTAAGTCGGTGGGAAAAATCAAAAGCCATCCATCACCAACTAGCGGTGCGATGGAAGGAAGACTATTTCAAATCTCTCCAAAAGCGATATAAATGGAAATTATCCGTCCCTTATTTACAAATAGGAGACCTTGTAATTATAATTGATGACATCCTGCCGCCAAATGAATGGCGATTAGGCCGAAACGAAAAGGTTCACAAGGGACCGGATCAACAGGTTCGAGTAGTAGACGTGCGTACCTCTGCCGGAATGTTAACTCGTCCAATCACGAAGCTGTGTCATCTACCTTACGAAAGGGATCCAAATTCTCCACTGTAGATTCCTCAAAACTTTACACAATTTCATCAACACACTAATACTTTGCATTTCATCCTCTCGAAAATTCCTTTGTCTCTTTTTTTATTATAGTTTCATTTCTTTTTAGTTCACGTTCGCAACCTCCACAGAATCCCACTATTCACCAGTGTCAAGTGTCTTTCCGCTACCACGCGCCTCGGTTCTGCACTCGGTTTCTTGCCATGAACTTCATCAAACGAAGCCAAGTCGTCAGACGAAATAAGTTTTGCTTCAACTGCTTAGCCCGCTCCCATGACGACCGCAACTGCAACAGTCCTGATAACTGCCGCAAATGCGGGCTGCCGCATCATACGCTACTCCATCCGGACCAACGTCCTCGCAGACCCCACCAAAGCGAACCCGCTCGTAAGCGGCTTGGTCATCGAAACCAGGCAGCCAACACGGTAAACCACCAAAGTAAACGCCGGCAACGACAACGTAAGAAGCAGAAATCTAACCCATGTACCACTCAACGTAACCAACCGCTACTTGCCGAAGCAATTCGTTCGCTAGCAGCCGTCTTATGCATCGCACCTACACCATCTTCAGTTGCATAGCTGCAAGGAGTGGCGGCATGTTTAAAATAGCACAAAGTGTTACACAGTACTTTACACATTTAGTAATATCAATATAATGATTAGTCGTGTATAGCCATCATTTTCTTTAATTAATTTGAATTATAACCGCCCTTTTAGTGAAATTTCTAATTACTAGTTATACAGTTTGCAAACCACTGAATTGTAATCATACAAAACTTTAAACTAATGTTATTGAGCGGATAAACTAACATATCTATTTGTCATTTTTCCCGCCAAGTAAGATAGCCATCTTTTTAATGAACACAACCTTCGTGGTTGGTAATTTTCTTAATGTAAAACACTTACTTTTTAGCAGTTGCCTTGTCAACATCTATTGCGATAATATTTTACTTTAATCATTTTTAAGGCTAATTTTATAATTGTTAAAAATTGTTAAATAAAAAATCTAATTCTGCTTGAAATCGTTTAACTGGCTCACGTGCTGTTTTATTTCCGGATTGGCTTGGGTTACACGATTGTAAAAACCTCCCTCACCGTCCATAGGACATTCATCCACTGGTATTTACTTCCGGTGGCAGCGTCTCTCCACAGTGGTCCCTCTTGGAACTGATATACAGGTTTGCTCATCTTCGTCATCATTCCCGACAATACACGCAAGTATACAACCATATTGTCCATTTTCTTTCTACCTGGTCACCCTACCAGTCGCTCAGTTTACCCATTTCATTCTCTATTACTAAGTAAATACATTCCTTTTATTTCATGATTACTCGCCTACACCCAGCATACATACATACCCAGCAAAAACTTTACTTACCTGGTAAGTTAGCAAGTAATATTGGAGAAATATAAACACTACTTATTTTTCGGCTGAATAACTACTTATTTTTGTTCGAGTTGTCCACAGAATTCAGTAGTTACAATACACTTACTAGAAGTCACAAAATATCTAGTTATAATTTAACTACCAGTAAGTTGAGTTGTAAGTACTTACACTATACTTACTAGAAGCCAAAAAATAACTAGTTTTTATTTAATTGGCGCTAGTTAAGAGACCTAATAAGTAGTTATGGAGCTAGTTACCAGTAAGTAAATATTCAGTACTGAAAACAACACAACTAATAAGTAGTTATTTAGTTGATTATTAGTAAGCAAATATTCATAACTGAAAATAATAGTAGTAAAAAGTACTTACTGAGGTCATTACTAGCAAGTACTTATTGAGGTTTTCAGAATAATGACAATTGTAATGACAACTACTTACCAGGTAACGTATGAAATAACTACGACCTATTACCAAAATTTAAAAAGTTTTTCCTGGGTATGTTCACATAAACATATTCAACTAATATTGTTAACAGCTAAGGCACGAGCTATGTTTACATATGTCCTTCAAGTTGTGCTGAAAATGTCAACAAGAAAAAAGAAAGACAAAAACATGAAAAACAAAAATGTACTTTGGATTTCAAGAAGAATTCTTGACAAAAAGTACGAAAAAACAGAAGTTAGGAAGAACATGTAAATCAATTAAAATAGATAATCATTCATTTTAAAGCAAATTTCGATCTACCAAAGTGAAATACCATTTGGTTTAAGGATTGATGTTTGACTATTGACGTCATCCGGCTTCAATACCCGAGTGAGTAAAACGGCAAACCCCACTGACGAGATTGTGTGGTTACAATCGAAACTAGTATGGGCAACCTGTCCGTGAAAGCCTGGGTCGAATCTCAGCGCAGTCAAAAATGAAAAATTATCAATAAAATTTTAATTAATTTCATGTTGTAAAAATTTATGTCTTCATAAAAATAATTTAATGAAAATTAAATTCAATGAACTTAAACCTAATTAAAAATATCTAAATTTTGACTAAAAACCATTAACAGTTCAATTAAATAACCACAATACTAAAATTTTTAAAAATATTTTTCTCCATTCATGGTCATATACACTACAAAATAGAAATTTTTGATACTTCAATGCGGAGAAAAAAGTTTTAAAAAGATAAATACGGGAAATCAAATTTCTTCCTTTTACTTGTGTGTTCTACGTGTGGTACTTTTCGAATTTGTTATAAAATTGAAGCTTTTTATAATATTGAGTGATTATCAACTTATAAGAAGAAAACTAGAACCATTAACTTTGGCGTACAAATATGTCCATGAAAGAAAAGGACATGTTTACAGAGTAGCGGGTTAAATGCTGGCATTTAAACCTAGAAACATAAACTTTGGCATAAATATATGTTTACGAAAGAAAATAAGACGCTAACGAAGTAGCGGGTTAAATGCTAGTTATAACAATAATATATGTTTTTACAGGTTCAAAAAATTCTAGAAATAACTATGTACGTACATATGTATGTATGTATGTTCCTCCGTATGTCACGCAAATACCTTCAACATTTTTATATGTTGATGTGCAGCAAAATATCTTCTTCATGTATTGCTTTAATATATTGCAATTTTTGTAAGCATTTTCATTCAACATTTTAGGTTTTACCAATTTACTAAAAATTTGAATAGTAGTTTTTTTTTAATTTATAATTTAATTTTGTAAACAACAGCCAGGGTGAACCTTCAATACAAAATCTTTAATGCACAACGAATGAAAATAAACGCATTGGCAATAATGTTATTTACCGATATTAAAAAGCTCTATTTATTTCAAACATGAATAGACGAAAGCTTTTAAATGTTTTTTAAAAACCAAATCTTAAACGTCTTCGTTTTAATACGAAAACTTCAAGTAAGAACACTTGTGTTTTACAAAAAACAGGTTGTTAATATTTATGGGCATTAAAAAAAGTTTAATATTTCCATATAAAATATATTTATGCGGCGAAATATTTTATACTTTACGCGAGACACGAGATTTTTAGTAAATTATGAATATTTTTGAAATATAAATACCTTTAAATATTTTAGGTTTTAATATTTAATGTGTTGTTTGCAGTGAAGAAAAAAACTATTTACTAATTTTTAAACGCAGATACATTCTACAAATTCTTGTTGCCATAACTTTAAAAATCAATTCATAATTTTAAAAATAACGTACAAGTGAATTTTTTTGTACGATGTTTTGTAAATTTTATGCCCAAACTATTAGATTTTATGAGAAATATAAAAAAAGTATTAGTAAATTGCTATGCACCAAGTTTTGTTGCTTAATAAAAATTAAAAGAAAAAATTGCACAAACATTGTTTTGGTACAATTAGGGTTCAAATAGTACAATTTTATTAACATGTAGGTACAATTTGAATATTCTCATTATGCACCCCTGATTGAATCATATCTTTTTATTTTCTACTGGTAAAATTGGAAGGCTCTTAGTCTGAAACCTCGTTACTCACTCAGTAAATGCTCTCTTTTGCAAATTTATTTGTTATCGAACGAAGTTTAGTAAAATCCAGTACAAATTTTTTACATTTTTTTTTCAAATTTTGGGGTAAACGAACACAGCTATTAGTGTAAGAAGAGACTCCTTGGCCTGTTTGACTATATCCGTGTCATTCTAATTTGCGACACCAACTTTATAACGGTCCATTCAGTCATTATTTTTGTACATCTTTTTACTTCCTCATTGTTATGACGTTTAGCGTACCAACTATAACCAATTTATGACGAACTAAATTCGACGTTAGTTTTCCAAGTTTGTATATATTAAAGCACTTTTTGCATGCAACTGTATTTGGAATTTCCTGCCCATTAAAATTTTCAATCGAACCAGATTTCCCACACTTTGCTTTTCTTTCTTTTTTGGCTAACATTTAATCCACCAGTTAGCAATTTAGATTTAATTATTGCAATATCGACGTATCAAAGATTCGGCACAGCGGGATATGGCTCTAACTTGTTTTTGTCTAACATTATTGGTGTTTTCATAAAATTAAGGCCCTAATCATGTTAAACGCAACGCCAAAGAATTACATTGAAAGCAAAAACAATGTCATAAACATTTTGTAATTTTATGGTTGCTTTCTGCAGAAATTCATGTACCGTTTTAAAATTTTCAACGTCACAAGCTATTCAGCGTTTGAAATTTTAAAACGTTAAAAGAATCTAAAAATATAAGCTTAATGGGGTGTAAGCCCAATTTTTAAAAATTACAAACGCAATAACAAATTGATATTTACCCATTACATCTATGTTAAAGGGTAAATAAAAAAACAAATTAAACGCTGTTTTTTTTTTTTTTGTTACAGATGCTGCACCAGATATAACACAGTTCAACAATACCCGTCGTGCAGCGGATCGAGTTACACGATATGTTAACATATCTCAAACGGATTTTAATGAAGATAGCAACGGAAAATGGAAAGTTTCTGCTAAGATACAGCAACTGCTTAATACTCTTAAGCGCCCCAAACGTAGACCACTTCCAGAATTTTATGAAGACAATGATATTGAGCTTGAAATAGCTGCCAATCCCAAAGATCCAAATGCACCCAAACCAGAAGGTAGTACAATGAGTTCCGTTCAAGGAGAACAATTATCGGTATCGGCAAGTTTGCCACGTTCTTTAGAAGCAGCCGTACAACGCTTTGGTGTTAACTCCTTTAAATCTCCTATGGCTACAGTGGTTGACCCTAACGGAAAGATAACGACAACATTAACATATGGTAAACTTTTATCCAGAGCACAAAAAATTGCCTATGCGTTGTCTACGAAAATATTTAGTAAGGGTCCTGAACAGGTGACCCTAAAACCTGGTGATAGGGTTGCGTTGGTATATCCTAATAATGATCCTTTAAGGTAACTAAAAATCTTTCTCTATTATATTCATTGTTACAGCCTATATGTAAAAAATACTAGTTAAAATCGACTTCAAGAGAGATCTAAATGAATACGAAAATGGTCGCACAAATTAAATAACACTATGCCACAATAAAAACGAACCTCAAAAATGTGACTTTTTTTAGCTAAATTGGGGCTCCTGAACATGAGTGTGGCATTTATTTATGTTTCTTAAAAAGCGTTTTCAAGATGTTTGCAAAAAACCTGTTTTTTTTTGCAGCTCATACGGCTATTTCCAGAAGTCTTGAGAGTTAATTCTTTAAATAACGTATATAATACACTTTTACAAAGATGTGTTTTCCTCTCACATATCTATACCGTGTTTATCAGATAAAAATTTACTGAATAACAAGCCTTTAGATTTAGAAAAAATTGATTATTTCTACGTTTTTTTGAAAATGTATTAAAGGACTTTAAAATTTTTTGTGGAAAATTACCGTTTTTATTTAATTTTTTTAGTGAAAATGAACGTAAACAGTGGAAAAATTTGTAAAATAACCGCCTGTTCAACAATTGCAGTAAAAAATATGCTAGTTATAATGTGATGAAACTTTTATAAAGTTAGTGTTTGAACAAATTTGCGAATTTCAAATTGTTTGCAAAAAAACCTGTCTTTTGCAGCTCATACGACTATTTCCAAAAATCTTGAGAATTAATTCTTTGAATAACGTATATTATACACTTTTACAAAGATATGTTTTTCCTCTCACATATTTATACTGTGTTTATCAGATAAAAATTCACTGAGTAACAACCGTTTAGATTTAAAAAAAAAAAAAAAATTCTTTCTACGTTTTTTTTTTTGAAAATTCATCATTTTAAAACGCTACAATATGGCAAAACGAATTTTTTTCTAAAATTATAAATAATATTTTATTCTGTCTGTCGCGCTCGTTGAAGATAGACGTGTTTTCTAAGCTCGGCATACGGTTTATTTTTTTTAATAAAAAACGTGAACAAATAAAGTATTTAAAAAAAGTAAATAAAAGAAAAGAAAAAAATAATACATGTATGTACATACATACATAAACATACAAATTTTTTATTCTCGGTGTTGATAAACAATAACAAATAAGAAGAGCACAACTGTAAACATGTAAACACTTATGTGTGCAAACAGTGCAAAAACAATTAAACATAATGATAGAAATGCATATATCACAGTGAGTGTTAACGAAACAAATGCAGAAATAAAAAAAAGAATCGATGATAGCAAATACCTAACGGCTAAACCTATTACTCGCACGCGATCCCTCTTACCCACTGTATTTAATAATAATGTTGATACACTAACAAATATAAAAAATGCAATCGTTGCCTCAACGGAAAAGCAATTTTAATAAGTGATGAAAATATTAACCCCTAATCGGGCGTAATAGAAAACTCAGTATCACCTTCTGTGTCTAATAATACGGTTAATTTGAATACAATAAAAAATATTAAACCTGCAAGCGATGCCTCAGCGAAAAAAACAATTTTAATAAGTGATAAAAATATTAATCCCAAATCAGGCATAATAGAAAACTCAGTATCACCTTCTGTCTCTAATAATACGGTTTGTTTTAATACAATAAAAAATATAAAACCTGCAAGCTGTGCCTCAGTGGCAGAAACGATTTTAACAAGTGATGAAAAGATTACCCCCAATCAGGTAAAAAGTGGCCAAAAGCCTCAAGTACAAGTTGGAATGGAAAGGTACATAACAGTGCTAAAACGGGGTCGTAGCCCAACCTCTTCTGCAGTTGCTTCGGTTCCAAAAATTTTAAAAGAGAAAAAAACTTTTATACAGGTAGTGATAAAGGGCATTGATTCATGCGTAGACCCAGGTGAGATAAAAACGTTTTTAGAAGAGAAGGGCTTCAAAATAAAAAACGTAATAAATATTAAAAATAGAGAAAAAATCCCCAGCCACTTTTTCGAAAGGAGTTAGAACCCGGTGACGTTAAGCTTAAAAAAACGAAACTCGTCGCATTTACAGTCTGAAATATATCCTGTATAGGAAAATAACGATAGAGGAGCCGCACAAAAGGAACGGTCCCGTGCAATGTTTAAACTGCCAAGAATTTGGTCACACTAAGCCATTTAATACCTGTTTGCGTTGTATGTGGAGAATTGCATGGTACAGCCCTCTGCGATAAGTCTAAAAACGACCCTAATGTAAAAAATGCAGCAACTGTGGTGGTAATCACACTGCCAACTATAGAGGATGCCCTGTATACTCTATCGTCAAGCGCTCGGTTGGACCGAAACCTAATCCCCCTCAAATTCAGATAACACATCAAGTTAACACTAATGACATTCAGGTACCGCAGCCTAGTAATAACAGAACATCCTACGCTAACGTCCTAAAATCAAACCATATGCCAATGCAAGGTGATTTGCCAAATAATGATGAGACTCCAGTTTCTAATTTAAGTCGTCTAGAAAAGACCATGGAAACACTAGTGTAAACACTAACTAACTTTAAGAACACAATGGGTAATATGATGCAGGAAATGTTAAGAATGCAATCGATGTTATTGCAAGCTGTACTTAACAAACCATGAATTGTTTAAAAATTTGTTTTTGGAACGCAAACGGCATTCGCCAACATAAAAATGAACTATAATTCTTTCTTAAAAGTAAACAAATTGATGTAATGATGGTTTCTGAAACTCATTTGACCTCAAGAAATACTTTTCAAATTAATGGCTATATATTATATGATACCAAGGACCCTCGAGATAGAGCTTGTGGAGGTTCTGCTATTTTGATAAACACTACTTAATGTGTGATCATCGTGAAGATTATCTGCAAGCAACAAACATTTGTGTTGAAGAGCTAAATCCAAACTTAGTACTTTCAACTTTATACTCTCCACCTAGATTTTCAATATCAGAAAGCCAATATTATAAATATTTTAAATCATTAGGACCCTGTTTCCTAGCCGCTGGCGATTACAACGCTAAGCATACCTTCTGGGGGTCACGGCTCATTACACCAAAGGGTCGTGTTTTGTTTAATACAATGTCTAAAATGGATTTAAATGTGGTCGCGAGTGGACAACCAACTTATTGGCCTACTGATCAGCAAAAAATTCCAGATGTCATCGATTTTGGCGTGGTTAAAAACACCCCGCAGAAACGATTCATGTTGAAGCTTCTTTAGAGTTATTTTCTGATCACACACCTACAATTCTTACCATATCAAACCCTAATAGAATTGTATCTCCGTCTGGTTACTTAGTGACGTCAGCCACACAAATAAATTGGTTAAAATATAAAAAATATCTCAGTACCCACTGCACTGAAAATATTCCGCTTAGAACACCGGAGAATGTGAATCTTTTTATTGTAAATTTTGAAAATTATCTCAAACTAGCTGTTCAACATTCTAAAAAAATATTAAAATATATTCTACAGATGTCGAGCGTCTCTTGACTGAAAAAAGGAGAGTTCGAAGAGAGTGGCAATTGCACAGATCCCCTCAAGTTAAAAACTCACTAAAAGAGTGATATTTCTCTGGAAAAATATCTTAAGGAACTTGATGCAACTCCTCAATCTGACTACTCATTATGGCGTGCAGCTAGAAATCTTAAAAGACCAGTTATCACTAAACCGCCATTAAGAAACTTAAATGGAAGTTGGGCACGAAATGACATAGAAAAAGGAAATATTTTTGTTAATCATTTGAAAACCGTATTAACCCCTCATACATCTTTCGATACTGCGGTCGAGTTACCACCTGTTGCTGTTGGATCAGCTGTTCCACTAAGATTTGAGATAAGAGAAATCGGGAAGGCTATTAATGATTTAAACCCCAAGAAAGCCCATGGTTTTGATAAGATTAGTAACAAAATGCATTTGGAGCTACCCAGCATAGCAAAGAAAATTATTCTACTAATTTTTAATGCTATTTTACGCCTTGAATACTACCCACAACAGTGGAATGTATCCTTAGTTACCATGATACCTAAACCAGGAAAGGATCCCACAAAAGTTGAGTCATATAGACCTATAAGCTTATTGTCTAATATATCAAAGCTATTTGAGAAACTAGTAGTGTCAAAATTAACGCCGATTTTAAATGAAAACAGATGTATTTCCAATAATCAATTCGGTTTTAGAAGAAAGCACAGCACAATTGAACAAACTCATCGAATAGTAAATGTCTTAAGAAAAGCCTTTGAAGAAAAAAATATTGCTCAGCACTCTTCATCGATGTGTCTCAAGCTTTTGATAAAGTCTGGCATGAAGGTTTACTACTGAAATTGCAGCAAAACTTACCAGCAAACACACACAAGCTGTTAGAAACCTACTTAGTCGTCGTCAATTTATTATTAAAGAAGGCGATTTTTTAAGTTCTCCTCAGCCAATTAACGCTGGAGTCCCACAAGGCAGCATCCTGGGCCCTCTATTATACTTAATTTATACTTCGGACTTGCCTACAAACAGATACACCCATTCCTCAACATTTGCGGACGACACAGCTTTTCTAAGCGTACACGCAAACTGTCAAGAAGAATCTCGTTACTTAAAGGATCATATATTTGAACTGGAAAGGTGGTTAAAAAAATTGAGGATAAAGATCAATGAGCAAAAATGCTCACATATAACATTCACATTGCGTCGGGAAACATGCCCCCCTATTAAAACCAATAATCAAATAATACCCCAACACTCGCATGTAAAATACCTCGGCATACATCTCGATCGGCGTTTAACGTGGAAATGGCATATAGAAGCTAAATTAACTCAAATGAAACTAAAAGCAATCCAAATTAATTGGCTTATTGGAAGAAATTCTGTTCTTAGTCTCGATTGCAAACTTATACTCTACAACTCTATCTTAAAGCCAATTTGGTGCTACGGTATTCAGTTATGGGGCACTGCCTCGGCTTCTAACATCGGAAAAATTCAAAGGCGCCAAAATAAACTTCTTCGAAAAATCACAGCGGCTCCCTGGTAATTGTCAATTTTGACAGACATGTGAAATTACATATGGACTTTACATCTGACAAACCCACCGCAAAATAAATATCGTGTAAAATTGCTCAAACATTTTTGAAAGGTTGAGTTTAAAATCGATTATACATATATGATTTCAGTGTTCTTTTTATATTTCGTAAACCATTTTTGAAATCTTAAAATGGTAATTACTCAAAAAATGGTTTTATACAATAACTAGCATTTAACCCGCTACTTCTTTAGCATCTCCTTTTCTTTCGTGGACATATTACGCCAAAGTTTATGTTTCTAGGTTTTAACCAGCTACTTTGTAATAGGTACGATTTTCACCTCTTAAACGTTCGAATTTCGAAAATGTACCAAATTGTTATTTGTATTTTTTAGATACGTTATGAATGTGATATAGTTTTTATTTTAATGTTTATTGGTTTAAAAGATAGATGGCATAGCAAAAAAGTTTAAAAATACAAGTTTTACCCGTTTACTCCCCAAAAAGGCCGAATTTCAAAAAAGTACCAAGCACCTGTCCGCTTATTTTTTTTTTATTGAACAACAATAAGTACTAAATTTTTGACTAAAAAAAAATGTTTTGTAAAAAAGTACCAAAAATAGTTACGGTTTTTACCCCTTAAATGTCCGAATTTCGAATAAGTACCAAATTCGTATTTGGATTTTTTAGATAAGTTTCAAATGTGATATAACCCTTATTTCTATGTTTATAGGTTTAAAAGATAGATGGGGTGACAAAAAAGTCCAAAATACAGATTTTACCCGTTTACTCCCTATTTCCCCTTTTTTGTACTTTTTCTCCCCATTGAAGCATAAAAAAATTTAAATATTGTAGTGGGAGCCCATAATTTAATACGTCTATGTCAATAAATAAAAACAATGTTTTGTAAAAAAGTACCAAAAATAGTTACGCTTTTTACCCCTTAAACGTCCGAATTTCGAAAAAGTACGAAATTTGTATTTGGATTTTTTAGATAAGTTTCAAATGTGATATAACCCTTATTTCTCTTATTATGGGTTTAAAAGATAGGTGGGGTGACAAAAAAGTACCAAAATACAGGTTTTACCCGTTTACTCCGTTAAAGGGCTGAATTTCCAAAAAGTACCAGACACCTGTCCGCTTATTTTTCTAAAGAACAACGATAAGTATGAAATTTTAGTTTTAGAGATATAAGGTTACCGAATTTACCCATTTTTACCCCCTAAACATTCGAATTCCAAAAATCCCGTCTTTGTGATCGATTTGGGGAGAGCTAGCCCTGGTCCAAATTTCAAGTTTTTACCTTCAGTCGTTTAGGCTGTGCGATGATGAATCAGTGAGTGAATCAGTAACGTTACAATTTTATATATATAGATTAGATAACTTTTTTATCTTTGATCCAAGGCAGTAACCGCACGACGATTTGGCTACAACAACAAAAAATACTGAAAATCAAAAACGAATTTAATGTAATTCCAAAATCATGTGTTTTTTTTTTAATAAATAAATTAGATAAATGTTAAATTTTACAAAAATATTATTACAATACTTTGTGTTTTTTTATTTGATTTTAGTGGTATTTTTTTTTTAAGTTGTTCCCAACAGCAGTTGGGAAGTTCTTACAAAATAATTGTAAGAACAAATATTTGTTTGCTTAAAATACAGGCAAATATTTGTTTTTGAGTGGTCACATTAAAAGCATTTTTGTTTGACACCAAACAAATTTATTAGCCCAAAATCAGCTGTTTTCCTGTTTGTCGCAAATAAATATTTTGTGGTCACATTACGGCAAACAAATATTTGACGTTTTTCGGCAAATGTTTGCCATATCTGACACGTATAATCTGAGTAATTTTAAGTTAAAAGGTTAAACATTAGTAAATAGCGGCAACATAAACTACATAGTTTAATTACCTGAAAATTGCAACTTAATTTAAAAAAAATAAAAGAGCAGGCCAATGGTAAAAAACTAGCACGCCGTTATATTTAACGTGAAAATTAGCTACTTAATTTATTGTCGGCATGTTATCCTATAAAAATATTTATTAAATATTTTACTGCATATTTCGTTATCATAGTTTTTACTAATGGCACATTGAGATCCTTGTGGATATTTGAGTTTTTGACGTACCAGGGAGCGGCTGTGATTATTCGAAGAAGTTTATTTTGTTGCCTTTGAATTTTTTCGATGTTAGAAGCCGAGGCAGTGCCCCATAACTGAATACCGTAGCACCAAATTGCCTTTAAGATAGAGTTGTAAAGTAGAAGTTTGCAATCGAGAATAAAAACAGAATTTCTTCCAATAAGCCAATTAATTTGAATTGATTTTAGTTTCTTTTGAGTTAATTTTGCTTCTATATGCCATTTCCACGTTAAACGCCGATCTAGATGTATACCGTCGTATTTTACATGCGAGTGTTGGAATATTGTTTCATTATCGCTTTTAATAACGGCGCATGTTTCCCGACGCAATGTCAATGTTATATGTACTCACTTTTGCTCGTTGTTCTTTATCCTCCATTTATTTAACCACTTTTTCAGTTCTAATATATGATCCTGTAAGTAACGAGATGCTTCATGAAAGTTTTCGTGTATGCTTAGAAAAGCTGTATCGTCCGCAAATGTTGAAGTTTGAGTGTAGTTGTTTGTTTTCATGTAAGAAGTATAAATTAAGTATAATAGAAGGCACACGATGTTGCCTTCTGGGACTCCAGCGAAAATTGGCTGAGGAGAACTTAAAAAATCTTTTATAATAAATTTACGACCGACTAAGTAGCTTTCTTACAGCTTGTGTATGTTTGCTGGTAATTTTTGCTGCAATTTATGTAATTCGAGTAATCCTTCATACCACACTTTATCAAAAGCTTGCGACACATCGACAAAGAGGCCTGAGCAATATTTTTTTTCTTCCGAGGGTTTTTTATGACATTTAGTATGCGATGAGTTTGGTTAATTGTGGAATACATCTATTTTCAGTTAAAATTGGTGTTAATTTTGATACTAGTAGTTTCCCAAATAGCTTTGAAATATTTGTATGATCCTTTCCTGGCTTTGGTATCATGGTTACTTAGGATGTCTTCAAGTAGTATAGTAGTAGTATTCAAGCTGTTAAATAACATTAAAAATAATAAGAATAATTTAATTTGCTATACGAGGTAGCTACAAAGGCATTTTATTACTGATCTTATCGATAGTGTGTTTAAATCACAAATATCCTTTTCGATTTCTCTTAGCTCAAATCTTAGAGGATTAGCTGTTCTAACATTCACAGATGGTAGCTCGACTGCTACATCGTTAAATATATTTGGAGTAAATGCGTTTTTCAAATAACTAACAAACATATATCCTTTTTCAATATCATTTCTTGACCAAATTTCATTCAAGTTTCTTAATGGCGGCTGAAGGATAACTGGTCTATTGGTTCCTTAAGATATTTTTGCAGGGAAGCCTTTTTCTGAGACTGCAGTAACCTTCTTAGCATTTTTGTTCACTATTTTAATAAATTCGTAAGCTAAGGGGATCTATGCAATTGTCACTCTCTTCGAACTCTCCCTTTTCATTCAAGAGGCGATCGACATCCGTAGAATGTATTTTATTGTTGTTGGTTTTTTGGGGGTTATGCTGTAATGTTGATCAGCTAGTTTAAGATAACTGTCAAAATTTACAAAAGAGAGATCCACATTCTCCGGAGTACTAAGCGGAATATTTTGATAGGTACTGAGATAGTTTTTATATTTTAACCAATTTATTTGTGTGGCTGACGCCGCACAGTTGGAGATTTTAGGAAAAGGCGGTCAAAATTCCATAACCTTTGACTGGATCGGTATTTTTTTATGCGATAAGATGTTGGGCTTTAATTTGCAATATAAAATGTAAAATTCGACTGATAGGAACAAAAGTTATGGGGAGTTAAAAATGCATGCGCTGTGGTTGACATATGTCTCCAAGGGTATTTTTTGATATAAATAATTGCTGTTTCATTTGCATACTGGCCAAATTTTTTTGCATTTATCTTTCTGCTACATGCTATAACTTGTAAAATGATCTGAAATCGTCTTATTAATTCAAACTGTACTCCTGTGATAGATGCTGGAGTTTCTGGATCGGCAAATAATCTCCTTGCAGTGTTTCCATCATATGAATTTCCTTGTTTTGGCCGATCAATTATAAGGCCTAGCTTAAGGTATTTTTCTTAAATTTCTTTTTTTTTTGGTTCCTTTCTTTTTTCCAAATCGTCTTGTTTTTTCAGTGTTTCGCCTAACGGAACAAATTCCAAATCATAACCCAATTTAAGAAAATGCTCCATAAAACGAAATCAGGCATGAAGAGGGGACATTCCAAATTCGTATGCTTCATTGAAACTATTGTCTTGTGAAGGGGTTGGCTTAATTGACTTGATGTGTTTTAACATATGGTGCAGCTTGACTAAGACCTTGTTTTGGTTAAAGCTTGTGCAACTTTTTCATCGCTCATTGTAAGGAATATTTAAAAATTAATTTCAATGCATTGGTCAGCAAATTTCAATATTGCCGGTTGAAGTTCTTTAATTTAATCTTTTATTTTTCGAACTTCTATAGTTGTGGCATCTTTAGTTTCCTTTTTGTAACAAACTTTATTGGTATGCAATACTTTGTTAGGGAGGAAATTTCATTTTTCCATACACCCACTTCTGTAGTTCTACTGGTTGACGGCTCTAGGCCAATATAAGTTTTTCTTAAATGTAATGGAACGAAAGATACCATGAATAAGTTAGCATCAGATACATTTTCTGAATTAAATTGCTTGTATTGTTTCTGACCAGAGCTGACTTTGAAACATAAAAACCCCCTAATTTACTAATGTTTAACCTTTTAACTTAAAATTACTCAGATCTTACGTGTTAGTCTATATACGACGCCTATTCATTTTGCAGCATCCGTTCACCCACAGTAAGTTTATAACAATGTCAATACCTTTACATTTTCCAAATTAATTGATTACCTGATATGCTTCATAATTTATGTGGAAGGAACTGCTTTAATAGTCGAAAACTCTTTAAAATTCACCTTTTTTAATTTAAGTAATTTTTCCTTAAAGGGCTTATTTTTTGAACTGAATATCTTACTTTGTACCACAGAAATTGCTGTAGTTCGCAAGATCGCCAGATATGTATAATGGGGTATAGAAATGTTAGAGGTTAGAGTCCGGACTACAAGAGAGAACAGATTTTTTGACGCGTTTTGACGGGCAGGACTTTTGCTCTATAAAGTAGGAAATTTTGACATAAAAATAATTATAAAGTTCTACAGGCTGCAGAGTTTAATGCTTTAGACCACGTACAGTTAATAAGATAAACTAATACACAAAATTTGATCTGTCAAATAATCTTGAAAAACAAAAAAGTTATGAGTATTTCAACTTAAAAAATTTACTTAGAAATTCTTAACTATGTATAACCAAATACTGAGAAAGTCCCACCCTATTCTCTATGAAATTATTGAAGTAGGGTTGGAATTTTTTGGCTCCCGAGGTTCACAAGTCTTTACTTTCACATGAATACAAAAAATTTAAAATCGGAGAAAAATATGAACCAGTGTGCGTCGATAAATAACCAGACGAAAGAACAATTCTATTTTGATTCATTAAAGTAACAATTGTAGGTGTGTGATCGGAAGATAATTCTAAAGAAGCTTCAACATGAATCGTTTCTATGGGGATGTTTTTAACCATGCCAAAATCGATGACATCTGGAATTTTTTGCTGATCAGTAGGCCAATATGTTGGTTGTCCGCTCGCGACCACATTTAAATCCATTTTAGAGATTGTATTAAACAAGACACGACCCTTTGGTGTTATAAGTCGTGACCCCCAGAAGGTATGTTTAGCGTTATAATCGCCGGCGGCCAGGAAGCATGGTCCTAATGATTTATAATATTTATAATATTGGCTTTCTGATATTGAATATCTAGGTGGAGAGTATAAAGATGAAATTACTATGTTTCGATTTAGTTCTTCAACACAAATGATCATCGCTTGCAGATAATCTTCACAATGGTCCCTCATTAGATAGTCTTTGATTCGGGCTTTTATCAAAATGGCAGAACCACCACAAGCTCTATCTCGCGGGTCCTTGGTGTCATTTAATATATAGCCATTTATTTTAAATGCATTTCTTGAGGTCAAATGCGTTTCAGAAATCATTATAAAATCAATTTGTTCATTTTTAAGAAAGTACTCCAGTTCATTATAGTGTTGGCGGATGCCGTTTGCGTTCCAAAAACAAATTTTCAGACAGTTCATGGCTTCTTAAGTACAGCTTGCAATAACATCGACTTCGTTCTTAACATTTCCTCCATCATATTACCCGTTGTGTTCGTAAAATTATTTATAGTTTGTACTAATGTTTCCATAGTTTTTTCTAGCCGAGTTAAATTAGAAATGGGAATTTCGTCATTATTTGGTACATCACCTTGCAGTGGCATAGGATTAGATTTTAAGACATTAGCGTACGAGGTTCTGTTATTATTTGGCTGTGGTATCTGGACGCCGTACGTGTTTCTTTGATTAGTTGCCTGCGTTTGAGGGGATTAAGTTTCTGTCCAACAGACCGCTTGACAATCGAATATACCGGGTATCCTAATTGGTTTAAAATTTTATTTATTTAAGACGTTAAAGAATAAAGGATCAGATATTATGATAATGACGAAAATGTTTATCGAATATTTTAAAGTGAGAAAAACAAATTTTTCGAATGTTGAAATGTTGTTCAGATTACGAAGGAATTTTGTACAGGTATTTCCTACAAGTACTCGATATTATTAGTCAACTAGCTCGCCCCTATTTTCAAATATGAGTAATGATGATGATTATTCTATCTTTTGTTTCGGTTTAATTTTTCGCACGCACACACACACACACACACAAAACGAAAAACAACTTGAAATTTTTAGAAAAATATAAGAAGTTGTGAGTATTTTTCTACAGAAATAATTTTTTATTTAAAAATTTCGTTGTTTATTTAGGTGTGAATTATGACGATGAGTTTGAATATAAAAATAAAAACGAACAAAACGCATTGGTTTGTTAATACAGTTGGCAATGAAAATAAACCTACGATTTTTATTCAGTTTTCAATTCCGATTGATAAGAACAGAGTTAAACAATATGTTGTATATATTTTCAAATTTGTTTTAAATATAAGACAACATTGAAGTTATTGATATTTTAATTAGGCTCAAGTTCATCAAATTTAATTTTCATTAAATTATTTTTATTGAAGGGATTCAATTGCGTGTTCAGTCAAGAAACAAATTGTCAAAAAAATTGTAATCCTTTCATGTTGTAAATTCCATCCTTCAATAAAAATGATTTAAAGAAAATTAAATTTGATGAACTTAAAATATCAAAACTTCAATTAAAAACCAACAGCTCAATGAAAAATCACAACTGTTTTAAAAAAGCTATATAACAAGCCCTTTATACTAACATTTGTCCTTCAAGTTGTGCAAATAAAGGTCACCGAAGAAAAATACCAAAAGGAAACAAAAACATAAAAAACAAATGTACTTAAGTTTTCAAGACAAAGTCTTGACAAAAAGTAAAGATATGTCCACACCTATTAAATATTTGACGTCCTACACGCAACCACTATTTTGTTTTTTTTTAATTATTTGCTTTTACAAAACGTTTGGCTATATCAAACATCATTTAACAGTTTCTAAATTATATAAAAAAATTATCTTCCTACAAATAAAGTTTAGTAAATTAATAGAAATTTTTAAAAATAAAGCTTAAGCTCGATCAATTTACCGGTCACGCTTTTTTTTGGTGTTTTTCGTCAAATATTTGTTAGGTCTGAACTAGGGATGTAACGAATACCGATACCGATATATCGGCGATACTTCACATTTGTCGATATATCGGTATCGGTGTTATTTTACTGTCCATACGCCGATACTTTTTTTTATAGTTTTTTTTAACAAACTCTATAATTTCTCAATGCTTTTGCATAACAACAAATAGCGAAAAATCAAACTGAATAACAAATTGCTTCTTTTAATTCTTAAACTGGAGATCGGTCCACACCATGCGTTTTACGCGTATCTTTCTTTTTTGACCTCTTTCGAGACGCATGCTAAAGTAGAAAGTTTTCCTACTTCATGCTTTCGATACACACATATATGCATTTAACGCGTTTGGTGTGTAACTTGTCAATACAATTTTACACTACGACTTTTGGAACTGATGCATTAACGCATTGAACGCTTGGTTTGGACCAACAGCAGAATTTTCTGCAAATTTCTTATGATTTTTGTGAAAATAAAAATCACTTCCCAGTCTTGCCTTGGCAATCGTACGTGCTAGACGTGTTATATGAATTTTGCTCTTTAAAATTAAAAAAAAGAACAACAAAATTACTAAACGTTCGTGTGCTTACTTTGATGAAGTCAGTATGTCTTCATCAAAATTACAAAAAATGGAGTCCAGAAGAAACTTCTGTCTATTGGTTTAAAAATCATCTGTGAAACTATTGAAACTTACAATTTGATATTGGTGATATTACGTGAAAACAATTGTCAATTTTTTACGCATGAAAGCAAAAACAATAAACCTTTCAAGGTAATTATTCATGGTCTTGACTGCAAAACGGAGACACAAGTAAAATCAGAACTTATTTCTCTCGGTTTAGAGTGTACTGAAGTAAAGTTAATAAAAATAAATTTTCAAGGTTATGTTGATACAATTTACATCGTTTATTTTAAAAACGGTACTATTAAGATGATTGATCTCAGAAAAAATGTTAAATCTCTTTTTCGCACAATAATTAAATGGGAATATCAACACAAAATAAAAAATAAACCTGTGCAATGCAGAAAGTGCCAAATGTTCGGTCATGGGGAGAAGGGCTGTAATGTTAAGGTGCGGTGTGCGAATTGTGCAGAAAAACACAAAACTGTTGACTGCCAAGCAGAAAATAAAATTCAATGTGCCAATTGCGGTAATAATCATAAATCAACTGATCCATCATGCCCAAGTCGCTCTGCTTATATTCAAATGAGAGAGAAAGTTGCGAATCGTTCTAATCGTTCTCAGAGAGCAGTAAATTCCAATCAATTTAATATCAGCAATAATTTTGTTGACTTCCCACATCTTATTAGCAACAACAATGTTAATCTAAAAACATCACATTCAGTTAACCAACAGAGCTGGAGACCAAACAATAATAATAACAATAATGTTGAAATAAATCTCCCCCATACCTCCAATAATGATAACAATTCTACCACCAACAATCATCATAATAATTTATTTTCTGAGCAGGAATTTATTACTCTCACCATGGAGTTGATTACTAAGCTGAGTGCATGCAAAAACAAACCAGAACAATTTGGTGTTATTTCCCAATTAGCTTTTAAGTTTGTCTATAAAAATGTTTAAAAAATGGCTTTGTCAAATAAAAAAATAGTATTTTGGAATTGTAGAAGTATCCGTAACAAAATCTCTGAATTTGTAAATTTTTTAAATACTTATTATATAGATATTTGTCTATTGAGTGAGACTTGGCTCAGAATATTTTGACTGAAATTCAATGCTCATTAAACCGATTGGAGGAGTATTATACTAAATGGAGGATAAAAATCAATCCAAATAAGACACAAGCCATCTTTTTTACAAGGAAAAGAAAACCTTGTTATCTACCTAGTAGTAATCTCACTCTTTCTGGCTGCAGCATCAATTGGTCTGACAATATTGAATATCTAGGGATATGTTTAGATACTAAACTAACTTTCAACTCCCATATATGTCATATTCTTGATAAAGTTAATATATATAAAAGAATATTATATCCACTTATTAGCAGAAATTCCATTCTGCAATAAAATGTTGATAATTAAAACAATATTCCAGGCTATTATATTTTATGGTTGTCCTGTTTGGGGTAACTGTGCTAAAACCCACATTAAACGTCTTCAAATAGCGCAAAACAAAATATTAAAAATGGCTCTAAAATTACCATGGCATTTCTCTACCGTAAGTTTACATCTGATCAGTAAAACCAACACCGTTTCAGAAGGTATTGAGATCTTTAAGTCTCGTTTTGAAACAAAATGTGGATTTTCCGAAAATCCACTTATTTGTGCACTATACTAAAATTTATTACTTGTTGCAATCAGGCTTATAATTGTTATAGTGTAATGTCTGTAATATTCTATGTTATTTATATCTCCTTGTTTTCTTCATATTGAAGGTTTTTGCTAATAGTTTTCCTTCAAAATCATAAATTATTTATAAATATATTTAAATTTTTGTAATTAACCTGTTAATATTTAAGATATAAGGCAAAGCCATTTCTGTGCAATAGTTGTTTCCTTAGAATATAAGAAATTGTGTAACTTACTATTAAATAAATAAATAAATAAAAATCACTTCGCTACAACTTTTGGGTTACTTCGAAGAGACCACAAAATCCATAAAAAAAGTCACTGCTAAATTTTCTGACGCTATTTCGCTAGTTAAGAGTCTAGAGCTAGTAAACTGAAATGCAGAATTATTTAGAGTACCAAAAATTGGCGATTTACGTAGCATTAGCTCTGAGATTTGTGTGTTTAGAGAATAATGAAATATATTGTTTTTCCGAAATTCTCTACCTTCGATACAAAAGTAGAGAATTTTAAAGACAAAAGATCGAAAAACGTCTAATTTATCTTCTCAACATGACTCTTCATTCCGAAAGTGTTGAAGACACGGTCACAACTACACCTAGTAAAAGTTCTGATAAGTCTACAAGAACGGAACTTTGTGCAAATCTTAAAAGAAAATTTGGAGAATGATGATCCTCTTTCGATCCTTCGCTGTGGCTCAGCTCAAGAAAAAGTCTAGATATACCGTCGATTTTTTAAGTTTTCTAGAGACGCAATCCGCTTGTTTACTGGCGCAATTAAATGTTATACTCAAAATTTAAGACCATGGCGCAGAAATACTTAAGTTGTTCAATGAGTTCAGTCACATCTGCAGGTCTGCTTCAAACAGAGTTGCGAAAGTATCTCCGCAAAATGTGAGAATCCTTTTCTGTTAAACAAAAATCTTATTAATATTAATTTGAAAATCGTTTACACTTTTGTTTAAAAAATTTATTAATTTTACCATGAATTTAAATTAATTTCGTTGTTTTTAAAATCTTATTAAAATCATTTTAAATACGAGGGCGGATCAATAAGTCCGTGTTTTTGTATAAAAAAATTAATTAATTTTACCATAAATGCATTTAAATTCATTTCGTTGTTTTTTAAATCTTATTTAAATCAATTTAAATATTAATAATCTCTTACACTGTAATTTTGTTTAATAAAGAAATTATTCTTTTTGAGTTTTGTTAAATTTAACTTGAATCCAAATTCAATATGCGTATCGGTATCGGCGATATTTCTTCAATAGGCGTATCGTTACATCCCTAGTCTGAACATTCTTTAAGAAAAAACAGAAGTAAGGAAGAAACATGTAAATAAAATTGATAAAGATTGATAAACGGTAGAGCGGCAAAGAATGCTGATGATGAGAATGTGGTTATTCTTGAAATATGTTAATTCGAGCCGAATTCAATCCCGTGTTCAGTCAAGAATAAAAGTATCAAAAGAAGTTTAATTCATTTCATGTCGTAAATTCTTTCCTTCAATAAACATTATTTAATGAAACTTAAACTGTAGGAACCTAAGCCAATTAGCTTTTAAGTTTGTCTATAAAAATGTTTAAAAAATGGCTTTGTCAAATAAAAAAAAAATATTTTGGAATTGTAGAAGTATCCGTAACAAAATCTCTGAATTTGTAAATTTTTTAAATACTTATTATATAGATATTTGTCTATTGAGTGAGACTTGGGTCACTCAATCAAATACTCTTTATCATCCTAATTATTCGTGTATAAGAGAAGACCGAACCAATCAAAGCGGTGGTGGTGTTGCCATACTTATTAAGAAAACAATAACCTTTATGGTAATTCCCAAAGTTAATACGGATGTAATTGAGAATGTTGGTATTAAAATAAATACTGGTCGGACCTCTTATCTTAATGTTTTTAGTGTATATTTTCCTGGTGGACAAAATGACAGCGCGCTAAGGGCCAAATATAAAAATGATTTACGAAAACTTTTAAATAATAACGAAGAGTATATTATATGTGGTGATTTAAACTCCCGACATAGAAATTGGAACTGTTTGCGTGCTAATCAGTGGGGAAATATTCTTAATGACCATACGTCATATTTTCCTGTATCTATATTATTTCCTAATTCTCACACCTATATTCCTGCTGCGTCAAACAGCAACCCATCTACTCTTGATTTAATTTTAACTAATATTCCACAGTTTATTTCTAACCCACTTACCATTAATGAACTAAGCTCGGACCACCTACCGGTATCATTTGATTTGTCTACATCTACCCCAATTGTAAATAGACTAGTTTATAATTTTGAATGTGCCGATTGGAATAAATACAAAAATATTTTGAAACATACTCTAAGCGAAGCTGTTACTGATTCGATATTCAGTACAGTTGGCGCTATAGATAACAATGTTGGAGTTTTTACTAGCTCCTTGTTAGAAGCCGTTAGACAGTCAGTTCCGAAGACTCCACCCAAAAATAATTTTATGAAGCTTCCTGAATATATTCTGAATCTAATTAAATTAAGAAATCAATTTCGTAGAGATTGGGTGAGATACAGACAATTATATTATTTCAATTTAATGACCAAATATTCAAACTTAATTCGTAAGGAAATTCATTTGTTTAGAAACCGGCAGTGGAATAAAAAACTAAGTGCAATGGACAAAGGATCAAAACCTTTCTGGAATGTTACCAAAATTTTAAAGAATAAGACAAGAAGATGTCATTCTCTATTAACACCTGATGGTATCCTAGTTTCAGATGAAGACAAGGCAAATGTTTTTGCAAATAGTTTTATACTAAATCATAGGGTTTCTGAAGAATCAGATTCAACTAGTCATACCAATATGGTCCATCAGGTAATTGATCACTTCGTAGACCTTGATATTGTTACTCCTTTCTCTGAAAAAGTTACCGTAAATGACGTTGAGATAATTATATGTAATCTTAAAAAAAGGAAATCCTGTGGTTTAGATGAAATAAATAATCAAATGCTAAAAAATCTACCAAAAATTGGTGTCCGTTTTTTAACAAACATATACAATTCCTGTTTGAACTTGCAGTACTTTCCAAATATGTGGAAAACTGCCAAAGTTATACCTGTTCCTAAACCTGGCAAAACCCTAAACAACCCTGAGAATTACAGGCCTATAAGTTTATTAAGTAGTATGGGAAAAATTCTTGAAAAAATTATAAGCGAAAAAATTTTGCTAGTTCTAAATACTAAAAAGATATTACCTGATGAACAATTTGGTTTCAGAAGATCTCACTCAACTATTCATCAGGTCAAAAGAATTTGTAATGATGTCAAAAATGGCTTAGTATCTAAGCAATCTACAGCGCTTGTACTACTTGACGTTGAAAAAGCATTTGACTCAGTCTGGCACTGCGGCTTAATATACAAAATGATTCAATTTAACAATCCATTGTTTCTTGTAAAACTTGTAAAAAACTTTTTGTGTGATAGATATTTCTGCGTTTCTATAGGAAATTCCTTTTCTGATTTAAACAGCATTCCAGCAGGTGTCCCGCAGGGCTCTGTTCTTGGACCAATTTTATATAATATCTATTGTGCTGACATGCCGTCAATTAGACCATGTAAATTCGCTGCTTATGCAGATGACATGGCAATTTACTATACTCATGAACTCAGTCAGAATATTTTGACTGAAATTCAATGCTCATTAAACCGATTGGAGGAGTATTATACTAAATGGAGGATAAAAATCAATCCAAATAAGACACAAGCCATCTTTTTTACAAGGAAAAGAAAACCTTGTTATCTACCTAGTAGTAATCTCTCTCTTTCTGGCTGCAGCATCAATTGGTCTGACAATATTGAATATCTAGGGATATGTTTAGATACTAAACTAACTTTCAACTCCCATATATGTCATATTCTTGATAAAGTTAATATATATAAAAGAATATTATATCCACTTATTAGCAGAAATTCCATTCTAAGTAACTGCAATAAAATGTTGATAATTAAAACAATATTCCAGGCTATTATATTTTATGGTTGTCCTGTTTGGGGTAACTGTGCTAAAACCCACATTAAACGTCTTCAAATAGCGCAAAACAAAATATTAAAAATGGCTCTAAAATTACCATGGCATTTCTCTACCGTAAGTTTACATCTGATCAGTAAAACCAACACCGTTTCAGAAGGTATTGAGATCTTTAAGTCTCGTTTTGAAACAAAATGTGGATTTTCCGAAAATCCACTTATTTGTGCACTATACTAAAATTTATTACTTGTTGCAATCAGGCTTATAATTGTTATAGTGTAATGTCTGTAATATTCTATGTTATTTATATCTCCTTGTTTTCTTCATATTGAAGGTTTTTGCTAATAGTTTTCCTTCAAAATCATAAATTATTTATAAATATATTTAAATTTTTGTAATTAACCTGTTAATATTTAAGATATAAGGCAAAGCCATTTCTGTGCAATAGTTGTTTCCTTAGAATATAAGAAATTGTGTAACTTACTATTAAATAAATAAATAAATAAATAAATAAAAATCACTTCGCTACAACTTTTGGGTTACTTCGAAGAGACCACAAAATCCATAAAAAAAGTCACTGCTAAATTTTCTGACGCTATTTCGCTAGTTAAGAGTCTAGAGCTAGTAAACTGAAATGCAGAATTATTTAGAGTACCAAAAATTGGCGATTTACGTAGCATTAGCTCTGAGATTTGTGTGTTTAGAGAATAATGAAATATATTGTTTTTCCGAAATTCTCTACCTTCGATACAAAAGTAGAGAATTTTAAAGACAAAAGATCGAAAAACGTCTTATTTATCTTCTCAACACCTAGTAAAAGTTCTGATAAGTCTACAAGAACGGAACTTTGTGCAAATCTTAAAAGAAAATTTGGAGAATGATGATCCTCTTTCGATCCTTCGCTGTGGCTCAGCTCAAGAAAAAGTCTAGATATACCGTCGATTTTTTAAGTTTTCTAGAGACGCAATCCGCTTGTTTACTGGCGCAATTAAATGTTATACTCAAAATTTAAGACCATGGCGCAGAAATACTTAAGTTGTTCAATGAGTTCAGTCACATCTGCAGGTCTGCTTCAAACAGAGTTGCGAAAGTATCTCCGCAAAATGTGTGAATCCTTTTCTGTTAAACAAAAATCTTATTAATATTAATTTGAAAATCGCTTACACTTTTGTTTAAAAAATTTATTAATTTTACCATGAATTTAAATTAATTTCGTTGTTTTTAAAATCTTATTAAAATCATTTTAAATACGAGGGCGGATCAATAAGTCCGTGTTTTTGTATAAAAAAATTAATTAATTTTACCATAAATGCATTTAAATTCATTTCGTTGTTTTTTAAATCTTATTTAAATCAATTTAAATATTAATAATCTCTTACACTGTAATTTTGTTTAATAAAGAAATTATTCTTTTTGAGTTTTGTTAAATTTAACTTGAATCCAAATTCAATATGCGTATCGGTATCGGCGATATTTCTTCAATAGGCGTATCGTTACATCCCTAGTCTGAACATTCTTTAAGAAAAAACAGAAGTAAGGAAGAAACATGTAAATAAAATTGATAAAGATTGATAAACGGTAGAGCGGCAAAGAATGCTGATGATGAGAATGTGGTTATTCTTGAAATATGTTAATTCGAGCCGAATTCAATCCCGTGTTCAGTCAAGAATAAAAGTATCAAAAGAAGTTTAATTCATTTCATGTCGTAAATTCTTTCCTTCAATAAACATTATTTAATGAAACTTAAACTGTAGGAACCTAAGCCAATTAGCTTTTAAGTTTGTCTATAAAAATGTTTAAAAAATGGCTTTGTCAAATAAAAAAATAGTATTTTGGAATTGTAGAAGTATCCGTAACAAAATCTCTGAATTTGTAAATTTTTTAAATACTTATTATATAGATATTTGTCTATTGAGTGAGACTTGGGTCACTCAATCAAATACTCTTTATCATCCTAATTATTCGTGTATAAGAGAAGACCGAACCAATCAAAGCGGTGGTGGTGTTGCCATACTTATTAAGAAAACAATAACCTTTATGGTAATTCCCAAAGTTAATACGGATGTAATTGAGAATGTTGGTATTAAAATAAATACTGGTCGGACCTCTTATCTTAATGTTTTTAGTGTATATTTTCCTGGTGGACAAAATGACAGCGCGCTAAGGGCCAAATATAAAAATGATTTACGAAAACTTTTAAATAATAACGAAGAGTATATTATATGTGGTGATTTAAACTCCCGACATAGAAATTGGAACTGTTTGCGTGCTAATCAGTGGGGAAATATTCTTAATGACCATACGTCATATTTTCCTGTATCTATATTATTTCCTAATTCTCACACCTATATTCCTGCTGCGTCAAACAGCAACCCATCTACTCTTGATTTAATTTTAACTAATATTCCACAGTTTATTTCTAACCCACTTACCATTAATGAACTAAGCTCGGACCACCTACCGGTATCATTTGATTTGTCTACATCTACCCCAATTGTAAATAGACTAGTTTATAATTTTGAATGTGCCGATTGGAATAAATACAAAAATATTTTGAAACATACTCTAAGCGAAGCTGTTACTGATTCGATATTCAGTACAGTTGGCGCTATAGATAACAATGTTGGAGTTTTTACTAGCTCCTTGTTAGAAGCCGTTAGACAGTCAGTTCCGAAGACTCCACCCAAAAATAATTTTATGAAGCTTCCTGAATATATTCTGAATCTAATTAAATTAAGAAATCAATTTCGTAGAGATTGGGTGAGATACAGACAATTATATTATTTCAATTTAATGACCAAATATTCAAACTTAATTCGTAAGGAAATTCATTTGTTTAGAAACCGGCAGTGGAATAAAAAACTAAGTGCAATGGACAAAGGATCAAAACCTTTCTGGAATGTTACCAAAATTTTAAAGAATAAGACAAGAAGATGTCATTCTCTATTAACACCTGATGGTATCCTAGTTTCAGATGAAGACAAGGCAAATGTTTTTGCAAATAGTTTTATACTAAATCATAGGGTTTCTGAAGAATCAGATTCAACTAGTCATACCAATATGGTCCATCAGGTAATTGATCACTTCGTAGACCTTGATATTGTTACTCCTTTCTCTGAAAAAGTTACCGTAAATGACGTTGAGATAATTATATGTAATCTTAAAAAAAGGAAATCCTGTGGTTTAGATGAAATAAATAATCAAATGCTAAAAAATCTACCAAAAATTGGTGTCCGTTTTTTAACAAACATATACAATTCCTGTTTGAACTTGCAGTACTTTCCAAATATGTGGAAAACTGCCAAAGTTATACCTGTTCCTAAACCTGGCAAAACCCTAAACAACCCTGAGAATTACAGGCCTATAAGTTTATTAAGTAGTATGGGAAAAATTCTTGAAAAAATTATAAGCGAAAAAATTTTGCTAGTTCTAAATACTAAAAAGATATTACCTGATGAACAATTTGGTTTCAGAAGATCTCACTCAACTATTCATCAGGTCAAAAGAATTTGTAATGATGTCAAAAATGGCTTAGTATCTAAGCAATCTACAGCGCTTGTACTACTTGACGTTGAAAAAGCATTTGACTCAGTCTGGCACTGCGGCTTAATATACAAAATGATTCAATTTAACATTCCATTGTTTCTTGTAAAACTTGTAAAAAACTTTTTGTGTGATAGATATTTCTGCGTTTCTATAGGAAATTCCTTTTCTGATTTAAACAGCATTCCAGCAGGTGTCCCGCAGGGCTCTGTTCTTGGACCAATTTTATATAATATCTATTGTGCTGACATGCCGTCAATTAGACCATGTAAATTCGCTGCTTATGCAGATGACATGGCAATTTACTATACTCATGAACTCAGTCAGAATATTTTGACTGAAATTCAATGCTCATTAAACCGATTGGAGGAGTATTATACTAAATGGAGGATAAAAATCAATCCAAATAAGACACAAGCCATCTTTTTTACAAGGAAAAGAAAACCTTGTTATCTACCTAGTAGTAATCTCTCTCTTTCTGGCTGCAGCATCAATTGGTCTGACAATATTGAATATCTAGGGATATGTTTAGATACTAAACTAACTTTCAACTCCCATATATGTCATATTCTTGATAAAGTTAATATATATAAAAGAATATTATATCCACTTATTAGCAGAAATTCCATTCTAAGTAACTGCAATAAAATGTTGATAATTAAAACAATATTCCAGGCTATTATATTTTATGGTTGTCCTGTTTGGGGTAACTGTGCTAAAACCCACATTAAACGTCTTCAAATAGCGCAAAACAAAATATTAAAAATGGCTCTAAAATTACCATGGCATTTCTCTACCGTAAGTTTACATCTGATCAGTAAAACCAACACCGTTTCAGAAGGTATTGAGATCTTTAAGTCTCGTTTTGAAACAAAATGTGGATTTTCCGAAAATCCACTTATTTGTGCACTATACTAAAATTTATTACTTGTTGCAATCAGGCTTATAATTGTTATAGTGTAATGTCTGTAATATTCTATGTTATTTATATCTCCTTGTTTTCTTCATATTGAAGGTTTTTGCTAATAGTTTTCCTTCAAAATCATAAATTATTTATAAATATATTTAAATTTTTGTAATTAACCTGTTAATATTTAAGATATAAGGCAAAGCCATTTCTGTGCAATAGTTGTTTCCTTAGAATATAAGAAATTGTGTAACTTACTATTAAATAAATAAATAAATAAAAATCACTTCGCTACAACTTTTGGGTTACTTCGAAGAGACCACAAAATCCATAAAAAAAGTCACTGCTAAATTTTCTGACGCTATTTCGCTAGTTAAGAGTCTAGAGCTAGTAAACTGAAATGCAGAATTATTTAGAGTACCAAAAATTGGCGATTTACGTAGCATTAGCTCTGAGATTTGTGTGTTTAGAGAATAATGAAATATATTGTTTTTCCGAAATTCTCTACCTTCGATACAAAAGTAGAGAATTTTAAAGACAAAAGATCGAAAAACGTCTAATTTATCTTCTCAACATGACTCTTCATTCCGAAAGTGTTGAAGACACGGTCACAACTACACCTAGTAAAAGTTCTGATAAGTCTACAAGAACGGAACTTTGTGCAAATCTTAAAAGAAAATTTGGAGAATGATGATCCTCTTTCGATCCTTCGCTGTGGCTCAGCTCAAGAAAAAGTCTAGATATACCGTCGATTTTTTAAGTTTTCTAGAGACGCAATCCGCTTGTTTACTGGCGCAATTAAATGTTATACTCAAAATTTAAGACCATGGCGCAGAAATACTTAAGTTGTTCAATGAGTTCAGTCACATCTGCAGGTCTGCTTCAAACAGAGTTGCGAAAGTATCTCCGCAAAATGTGTGAATCCTTTTCTGTTAAACAAAAATCTTATTAATATTAATTTGAAAATCGCTTACACTTTTGTTTAAAAAATTTATTAATTTTACCATGAATTTAAATTAATTTCGTTGTTTTTAAAATCTTATTAAAATCATTTTAAATACGAGGGCGGATCAATAAGTCCGTGTTTTTGTATAAAAAAATTAATTAATTTTACCATAAATGCATTTAAATTCATTTCGTTGTTTTTTAAATCTTATTTAAATCAATTTAAATATTAATAATCTCTTACACTGTAATTTTGTTTAATAAAGAAATTATTCTTTTTGAGTTTTGTTAAATTTAACTTGAATCCAAATTCAATATGCGTATCGGTATCGGCGATATTTCTTCAATAGGCGTATCGTTACATCCCTAGTCTGAACATTCTTTAAGAAAAAACAGAAGTAAGGAAGAAACATGTAAATAAAATTGATAAAGATTGATAAACGGTAGAGCGGCAAAGAATGCTGATGATGAGAATGTGGTTATTCTTGAAATATGTTAATTCGAGCCGAATTCAATCCCGTGTTCAGTCAAGAATAAAAGTATCAAAAGAAGTTTAATTCATTTCATGTCGTAAATTCTTTCCTTCAATAAACATTATTTAATGAAACTTAAACTGTAGGAACCTAAGCCAATTAGCTTTTAAGTTTGTCTATAAAAATGTTTAAAAAATGGCTTTGTCAAATAAAAAAATAGTATTTTGGAATTGTAGAAGTATCCGTAACAAAATCTCTGAATTTGTAAATTTTTTAAATACTTATTATATAGATATTTGTCTATTGAGTGAGACTTGGGTCACTCAATCAAATACTCTTTATCATCCTAATTATTCGTGTATAAGAGAAGACCGAACCAATCAAAGCGGTGGTGGTGTTGCCATACTTATTAAGAAAACAATAACCTTTATGGTAATTCCCAAAGTTAATACGGATGTAATTGAGAATGTTGGTATTAAAATAAATACTGGTCGGACCTCTTATCTTAATGTTTTTAGTGTATATTTTCCTGGTGGACAAAATGACAGCGCGCTAAGGGCCAAATATAAAAATGATTTACGAAAACTTTTAAATAATAACGAAGAGTATATTATATGTGGTGATTTAAACTCCCGACATAGAAATTGGAACTGTTTGCGTGCTAATCAGTGGGGAAATATTCTTAATGACCATACGTCATATTTTCCTGTATCTATATTATTTCCTAATTCTCACACCTATATTCCTGCTGCGTCAAACAGCAACCCATCTACTCTTGATTTAATTTTAACTAATATTCCACAGTTTATTTCTAACCCACTTACCATTAATGAACTAAGCTCGGACCACCTACCGGTATCATTTGATTTGTCTACATCTACCCCAATTGTAAATAGACTAGTTTATAATTTTGAATGTGCCGATTGGAATAAATACAAAAATATTTTGAAACATACTCTAAGCGAAGCTGTTACTGATTCGATATTCAGTACAGTTGGCGCTATAGATAACAATGTTGGAGTTTTTACTAGCTCCTTGTTAGAAGCCGTTAGACAGTCAGTTCCGAAGACTCCACCCAAAAATAATTTTATGAAGCTTCCTGAATATATTCTGAATCTAATTAAATTAAGAAATCAATTTCGTAGAGATTGGGTGAGATACAGACAATTATATTATTTCAATTTAATGACCAAATATTCAAACTTAATTCGTAAGGAAATTCATTTGTTTAGAAACCGGCAGTGGAATAAAAAACTAAGTGCAATGGACAAAGGATCAAAACCTTTCTGGAATGTTACCAAAATTTTAAAGAATAAGACAAGAAGATGTCATTCTCTATTAACACCTGATGGTATCCTAGTTTCAGATGAAGACAAGGCAAATGTTTTTGCAAATAGTTTTATACTAAATCATAGGGTTTCTGAAGAATCAGATTCAACTAGTCATACCAATATGGTCCATCAGGTAATTGATCACTTCGTAGACCTTGATATTGTTACTCCTTTCTCTGAAAAAGTTACCGTAAATGACGTTGAGATAATTATATGTAATCTTAAAAAAAGGAAATCCTGTGGTTTAGATGAAATAAATAATCAAATGCTAAAAAATCTACCAAAAATTGGTGTCCGTTTTTTAACAAACATATACAATTCCTGTTTGAACTTGCAGTACTTTCCAAATATGTGGAAAACTGCCAAAGTTATACCTGTTCCTAAACCTGGCAAAACCCTAAACAACCCTGAGAATTACAGGCCTATAAGTTTATTAAGTAGTATGGGAAAAATTCTTGAAAAAATTATAAGCGAAAAAATTTTGCTAGTTCTAAATACTAAAAAGATATTACCTGATGAACAATTTGGTTTCAGAAGATCTCACTCAACTATTCATCAGGTCAAAAGAATTTGTAATGATGTCAAAAATGGCTTAGTATCTAAGCAATCTACAGCGCTTGTACTACTTGACGTTGAAAAAGCATTTGACTCAGTCTGGCACTGCGGCTTAATATACAAAATGATTCAATTTAACATTCCATTGTTTCTTGTAAAACTTGTAAAAAACTTTTTGTGTGATAGATATTTCTGCGTTTCTATAGGAAATTCCTTTTCTGATTTAAACAGCATTCCAGCAGGTGTCCCGCAGGGCTCTGTTCTTGGACCAATTTTATATAATATCTATTGTGCTGACATGCCGTCAATTAGACCATGTAAATTCGCTGCTTATGCAGATGACATGGCAATTTACTATACTCATGAACTCAGTCAGAATATTTTGACTGAAATTCAATGCTCATTAAACCGATTGGAGGAGTATTATACTAAATGGAGGATAAAAATCAATCCAAATAAGACACAAGCCATCTTTTTTACAAGGAAAAGAAAACCTTGTTATCTACCTAGTAGTAATCTCTCTCTTTCTGGCTGCAGCATCAATTGGTCTGACAATATTGAATATCTAGGGATATGTTTAGATACTAAACTAACTTTCAACTCCCATATATGTCATATTCTTGATAAAGTTAATATATATAAAAGAATATTATATCCACTTATTAGCAGAAATTCCATTCTAAGTAACTGCAATAAAATGTTGATAATTAAAACAATATTCCAGGCTATTATATTTTATGGTTGTCCTGTTTGGGGTAACTGTGCTAAAACCCACATTAAACGTCTTCAAATAGCGCAAAACAAAATATTAAAAATGGCTCTAAAATTACCATGGCATTTCTCTACCGTAAGTTTACATCTGATCAGTAAAACCAACACCGTTTCAGAAGGTATTGAGATCTTTAAGTCTCGTTTTGAAACAAAATGTGGATTTTCCGAAAATCCACTTATTTGTGCACTATACTAAAATTTATTACTTGTTGCAATCAGGCTTATAATTGTTATAGTGTAATGTCTGTAATATTCTATGTTATTTATATCTCCTTGTTTTCTTCATATTGAAGGTTTTTGCTAATAGTTTTCCTTCAAAATCATAAATTATTTATAAATATATTTAAATTTTTGTAATTAACCTGTTAATATTTAAGATATAAGGCAAAGCCATTTCTGTGCAATAGTTGTTTCCTTAGAATATAAGAAATTGTGTAACTTACTATTAAATAAATAAATAAATAAATAAATAAAAATCACTTCGCTACAACTTTTGGGTTACTTCGAAGAGACCACAAAATCCATAAAAAAAGTCACTGCTAAATTTTCTGACGCTATTTCGCTAGTTAAGAGTCTAGAGCTAGTAAACTGAAATGCAGAATTATTTAGAGTACCAAAAATTGGCGATTTACGTAGCATTAGCTCTGAGATTTGTGTGTTTAGAGAATAATGAAATATATTGTTTTTCCGAAATTCTCTACCTTCGATACAAAAGTAGAGAATTTTAAAGACAAAAGATCGAAAAACGTCTTATTTATCTTCTCAACACCTAGTAAAAGTTCTGATAAGTCTACAAGAACGGAACTTTGTGCAAATCTTAAAAGAAAATTTGGAGAATGATGATCCTCTTTCGATCCTTCGCTGTGGCTCAGCTCAAGAAAAAGTCTAGATATACCGTCGATTTTTTAAGTTTTCTAGAGACGCAATCCGCTTGTTTACTGGCGCAATTAAATGTTATACTCAAAATTTAAGACCATGGCGCAGAAATACTTAAGTTGTTCAATGAGTTCAGTCACATCTGCAGGTCTGCTTCAAACAGAGTTGCGAAAGTATCTCCGCAAAATGTGTGAATCCTTTTCTGTTAAACAAAAATCTTATTAATATTAATTTGAAAATCGCTTACACTTTTGTTTAAAAAATTTATTAATTTTACCATGAATTTAAATTAATTTCGTTGTTTTTAAAATCTTATTAAAATCATTTTAAATACGAGGGCGGATCAATAAGTCCGTGTTTTTGTATAAAAAAATTAATTAATTTTACCATAAATGCATTTAAATTCATTTCGTTGTTTTTTAAATCTTATTTAAATCAATTTAAATATTAATAATCTCTTACACTGTAATTTTGTTTAATAAAGAAATTATTCTTTTTGAGTTTTGTTAAATTTAACTTGAATCCAAATTCAATATGCGTATCGGTATCGGCGATATTTCTTCAATAGGCGTATCGTTACATCCCTAGTCTGAACATTCTTTAAGAAAAAACAGAAGTAAGGAAGAAACATGTAAATAAAATTGATAAAGATTGATAAACGGTAGAGCGGCAAAGAATGCTGATGATGAGAATGTGGTTATTCTTGAAATATGTTAATTCGAGCCGAATTCAATCCCGTGTTCAGTCAAGAATAAAAGTATCAAAAGAAGTTTAATTCATTTCATGTCGTAAATTCTTTCCTTCAATAAACATTATTTAATGAAACTTAAACTGTAGGAACCTAAGCCAATTAGCTTTTAAGTTTGTCTATAAAAATGTTTAAAAAATGGCTTTGTCAAATAAAAAAATAGTATTTTGGAATTGTAGAAGTATCCGTAACAAAATCTCTGAATTTGTAAATTTTTTAAATACTTATTATATAGATATTTGTCTATTGAGTGAGACTTGGGTCACTCAATCAAATACTCTTTATCATCCTAATTATTCGTGTATAAGAGAAGACCGAACCAATCAAAGCGGTGGTGGTGTTGCCATACTTATTAAGAAAACAATAACCTTTATGGTAATTCCCAAAGTTAATACGGATGTAATTGAGAATGTTGGTATTAAAATAAATACTGGTCGGACCTCTTATCTTAATGTTTTTAGTGTATATTTTCCTGGTGGACAAAATGACAGCGCGCTAAGGGCCAAATATAAAAATGATTTACGAAAACTTTTAAATAATAACGAAGAGTATATTATATGTGGTGATTTAAACTCCCGACATAGAAATTGGAACTGTTTGCGTGCTAATCAGTGGGGAAATATTCTTAATGACCATACGTCATATTTTCCTGTATCTATATTATTTCCTAATTCTCACACCTATATTCCTGCTGCGTCAAACAGCAACCCATCTACTCTTGATTTAATTTTAACTAATATTCCACAGTTTATTTCTAACCCACTTACCATTAATGAACTAAGCTCGGACCACCTACCGGTATCATTTGATTTGTCTACATCTACCCCAATTGTAAATAGACTAGTTTATAATTTTGAATGTGCCGATTGGAATAAATACAAAAATATTTTGAAACATACTCTAAGCGAAGCTGTTACTGATTCGATATTCAGTACAGTTGGCGCTATAGATAACAATGTTGGAGTTTTTACTAGCTCCTTGTTAGAAGCCGTTAGACAGTCAGTTCCGAAGACTCCACCCAAAAATAATTTTATGAAGCTTCCTGAATATATTCTGAATCTAATTAAATTAAGAAATCAATTTCGTAGAGATTGGGTGAGATACAGACAATTATATTATTTCAATTTAATGACCAAATATTCAAACTTAATTCGTAAGGAAATTCATTTGTTTAGAAACCGGCAGTGGAATAAAAAACTAAGTGCAATGGACAAAGGATCAAAACCTTTCTGGAATGTTACCAAAATTTTAAAGAATAAGACAAGAAGATGTCATTCTCTATTAACACCTGATGGTATCCTAGTTTCAGATGAAGACAAGGCAAATGTTTTTGCAAATAGTTTTATACTAAATCATAGGGTTTCTGAAGAATCAGATTCAACTAGTCATACCAATATGGTCCATCAGGTAATTGATCACTTCGTAGACCTTGATATTGTTACTCCTTTCTCTGAAAAAGTTACCGTAAATGACGTTGAGATAATTATATGTAATCTTAAAAAAAGGAAATCCTGTGGTTTAGATGAAATAAATAATCAAATGCTAAAAAATCTACCAAAAATTGGTGTCCGTTTTTTAACAAACATATACAATTCCTGTTTGAACTTGCAGTACTTTCCAAATATGTGGAAAACTGCCAAAGTTATACCTGTTCCTAAACCTGGCAAAACCCTAAACAACCCTGAGAATTACAGGCCTATAAGTTTATTAAGTAGTATGGGAAAAATTCTTGAAAAAATTATAAGCGAAAAAATTTTGCTAGTTCTAAATACTAAAAAGATATTACCTGATGAACAATTTGGTTTCAGAAGATCTCACTCAACTATTCATCAGGTCAAAAGAATTTGTAATGATGTCAAAAATGGCTTAGTATCTAAGCAATCTACAGCGCTTGTACTACTTGACGTTGAAAAAGCATTTGACTCAGTCTGGCACTGCGGCTTAATATACAAAATGATTCAATTTAACATTCCATTGTTTCTTGTAAAACTTGTAAAAAACTTTTTGTGTGATAGATATTTCTGCGTTTCTATAGGAAATTCCTTTTCTGATTTAAACAGCATTCCAGCAGGTGTCCCGCAGGGCTCTGTTCTTGGACCAATTTTATATAATATCTATTGTGCTGACATGCCGTCAATTAGACCATGTAAATTCGCTGCTTATGCAGATGACATGGCAATTTACTATACTCATGAACTCAGTCAGAATATTTTGACTGAAATTCAATGCTCATTAAACCGATTGGAGGAGTATTATACTAAATGGAGGATAAAAATCAATCCAAATAAGACACAAGCCATCTTTTTTACAAGGAAAAGAAAACCTTGTTATCTACCTAGTAGTAATCTCTCTCTTTCTGGCTGCAGCATCAATTGGTCTGACAATATTGAATATCTAGGGATATGTTTAGATACTAAACTAACTTTCAACTCCCATATATGTCATATTCTTGATAAAGTTAATATATATAAAAGAATATTATATCCACTTATTAGCAGAAATTCCATTCTAAGTAACTGCAATAAAATGTTGATAATTAAAACAATATTCCAGGCTATTATATTTTATGGTTGTCCTGTTTGGGGTAACTGTGCTAAAACCCACATTAAACGTCTTCAAATAGCGCAAAACAAAATATTAAAAATGGCTCTAAAATTACCATGGCATTTCTCTACCGTAAGTTTACATCTGATCAGTAAAACCAACACCGTTTCAGAAGGTATTGAGATCTTTAAGTCTCGTTTTGAAACAAAATGTGGATTTTCCGAAAATCCACTTATTTGTGCACTATACTAAAATTTATTACTTGTTGCAATCAGGCTTATAATTGTTATAGTGTAATGTCTGTAATATTCTATGTTATTTATATCTCCTTGTTTTCTTCATATTGAAGGTTTTTGCTAATAGTTTTCCTTCAAAATCATAAATTATTTATAAATATATTTAAATTTTTGTAATTAACCTGTTAATATTTAAGATATAAGGCAAAGCCATTTCTGTGCAATAGTTGTTTCCTTAGAATATAAGAAATTGTGTAACTTACTATTAAATAAATAAATAAATAAATAAATAAATAAATAAATAAATAAAAATCACTTCGCTACAACTTTTGGGTTACTTCGAAGAGACCACAAAATCCATAAAAAAAGTCACTGCTAAATTTTCTGACGCTATTTCGCTAGTTAAGAGTCTAGAGCTAGTAAACTGAAATGCAGAATTATTTAGAGTACCAAAAATTGGCGATTTACGTAGCATTAGCTCTGAGATTTGTGTGTTTAGAGAATAATGAAATATATGGTTTTTCCGAAATTCTCTACCTTCGATACAAAAGTAGAGAATTTTAAAGACAAAAGATCGAAAAACGTCTTATTTATCTTCTCAACATGACTCTTCATTCCGAAAGTGTTGAAGACACGGTCACAACTACACCTAGTAAAAGTTCTGATAAGTCTACAAGAACGGAACTTTGTGCAAATCTTAAAAGAAAATTTGGAGAATGATGATCCTCTTTCGATCCTTCGCTGTGGCTCAGCTCAAGAAAAAGTCTAGATATACCGTCGATTTTTTAAGTTTTCTAGAGACGCAATCCGCTTGTTTACTGGCGCAATTAAATGTTATACTCAAAATTTAAGACCATGGCGCAGAAATACTTAAGTTGTTCAATGAGTTCAGTCACATCTGCAGGTCTGCTTCAAACAGAGTTGCGAAAGTATCTCCGCAAAATGTGAGAATCCTTTTCTGTTAAACAAAAATCTTATTAATATTAATTTGAAAATCGCTTACACTTTTGTTTAAAAAATTTATTAATTTTACCATGAATTTAAATTAATTTCGTTGTTTTTAAAATCTTATTAAAATCATTTTAAATACGAGGGCGGATCAATAAGTCCGTGTTTTTGTATAAAAAAATTAATTAATTTTACCATAAATGCATTTAAATTCATTTCGTTGTTTTTTAAATCTTATTTAAATCAATTTAAATATTAATAATCTCTTACACTGTAATTTTGTTTAATAAAGAAATTATTCTTTTTGAGTTTTGTTAAATTTAACTTGAATCCAAATTCAATATGCGTATCGGTATCGGCGATATTTCTTCAATAGGCGTATCGTTACATCCCTAGTCTGAACATTCTTTAAGAAAAAACAGAAGTAAGGAAGAAACATGTAAATAAAATTGATAAAGATTGATAAACGGTAGAGCGGCAAAGAATGCTGATGATGAGAATGTGGTTATTCTTGAAATATGTTAATTCGAGCCGAATTCAATCCCGTGTTCAGTCAAGAATAAAAGTATCAAAAGAAGTTTAATTCATTTCATGTCGTAAATTCTTTCCTTCAATAAACATTATTTAATGAAACTTAAACTGTAGGAACCTAAGCCTAATCAAAATATCAAAAACTTCAATTAAAAACCAACAGTTCAATGAAAAATCACTATTTTTATAAAACAACATCTCTAAAATTTCAGTAGAAAAAAAAAAAATACAATTGTGATCTTGTATACTTAATTTTCTCTCCAACTGTATTTCATTTTCCGTTTGCATTCGAATATTGGTTTCTATTTCTCCTTTCAGAATTATGCATTTTAATGCCCAATTTTAATGGCTTATTTGTGTGCGCCCACATGCACATTAGTGTCTTGACTTGTTAGTAACAAAATGTTCTCGATGTATTATTTTCAATAATTAAAAAAAAAATAAAATTTAATTTCAAAATTTAGGTGTTTGCAGGCGATTTGTTTTATTCCTACAAGTCTTTTATATTTGGCCTTTTTGCGTGCGTTTCATTTCAAATTAGCCCAAAATTTTAATTGTCTATGCTATAAATCAATTCTAACTATACGTTTATTTTGATTTTAAAAATAAGTTTGATAATAAAAAAAAAAAATATTTATATGCATTTATGATTTTGTGATTGTTTTAAAAACACAGGCAGGCCAACAAAATGAGAAAAATAAATAAAAAAAAAAAAATTTGTTGCATGCAAACGTACTGAATTCTTACGCTGCTATTTGTAAGGAGAGTCAGTCAGCCGCTTAGCCATTTAGGCACTTGTTTACTAATCTCTAACTTTCGCCTGACTACTGCTACTAATTGCAGTTTTATTAAAATATCGCGTAAATAGACAGTTGGTCAGGCGGTTAGACTGAAAGGCAGTGGGCCTGCCCGCAAATCGTTTAACTTTAACAAGCAGCTATTTTTTGGTATTTTAGCCTGCGGAGAACAAGTCATTGAACTGAAACATTGTATGAGAAATAATTATTATTTTTGTTGTTTTTGTTCATTTTTTTTTTCGTTTGTTAATGTAGTGCTCGCTTAATTATTGCCAAAAGAAGAATTTTAATTTATTAGGAATTTCAAGAAATTTGCGGCCATAGGGGACGTAATCTAAATTAATGCAAATGCTGTTATATTTGACATAAATTTGTATAAATCTGATTGTTGATAGATTAAAGCTTTGTATGTTCACATTATGTGTATTGTCACTTTTTCACATGTTAAATTTGAACATATCGTCTGAACACATCCAAACAATAGCTCTGTTTCTTTACTCTACTTTGGGATCCCTCGGGATCCCAATTTGCACGAAAAGCGTTCCCGTACTTTAAATTTGTGTAAAAGAGAGCGAGTTTGAGAGAATAAAATTCTTCTTCTTATTGCACGAAACAGCCCAAACTTTTTCTTCGTATAAATTGTTAAACAGCTGTAAAACATAACAAAAAAAGGTATGGAAAAAATGCTAATGAACAAATTTTGGAAAGAGTTGTGGAATAAAATAGTGCTATTAAATAAAAAAGGTTTTATATTAAAATATCAAGAAAAATAACACAGTACAACATTTTTCAGTTAATTGATTGCCAACTCAATTCTGTGAACTGTATGTGAAATTAGACCCAAAAAGAAGAATTTCTGCATCATTCGTTTTGTCTTCTTACCTGCGATTTGAAGTTAGTATCGATTTGAAGTTAGTACTATCGTATAGGGGAATTTATCACGTTTTAGGCCCTGTTGTTTGACATAGCTCGACAACCACTAGCCCAATTTAGTTGAAATAAATTTTAAAAAATTAAGAATTACAATTCCCTTAATCTGTTCATATATTGTTTTCCTATACAAGTAACACTTTCGAAGTTAAAAATGAATGTATGAAGGGAAAAAATTATTTTTTGCCTAAAAATTAAAATTTTTTTTTTTAAAAATACATAAAAAATCCAAAATGGAAAAAAGTTTCAAGTCTAGTTATTTTTTCGCAAAGTCACATAACCTATGAGCAAAATGAGACAAAGATCATAAAAATCGATGCACGCGTTTCGCTTTTATTCGCAATTGAGTAAATGTATGAATTTCAAAAATTTGCTCGAGATATGCACAACATTATTTGGAGAAAACATTGACACCTTTTTCATGATTCTGAGAATTAAAAAAAAGGAATAAACAAAAGGTTATTTGATTTTTATGATTGCGGTAATAAATGTACGTGGACAATTAAACGGAAAGTGGAACTTTTTATTATTTGGGTTTTTCCGGTGGCTACCTATATGATTTTTTTTACAGAAATTGCACCCACATTTAAGGGTGGTCATTATTTGGAAAGTTTTGCACAGTTTGAAACGTACAAGTGCTGAATCAGGTATATAGCCAGCCGCCCTTAAAATATGCGCCCATTTATAAGTACCTGGCAGTAAAATATTCAAAAATACGTAGTATTTATAGGTGTGCATTGATCGATTTTTGGCATTCAGCCAGTGCCGACGAACGCGAACAGTAAAAGTGATTTTTCTCCAGTTTTTTAAAAGTGAATAACAACAAAACATAAAATATATCAATATGGAAAACAACAAGTGCCCATATTTGGATGAATATTGTTACGTTTGTGGTCATATCGTCCGAAAAATACAGAAAAAAGATCGAAAAAATTTGTTTAATGAGCAATTCAAAACCGCGTATTGTAATTATTTCGATGAAGCAGATTTAAGTGGTGCAAATTTTACGCCGAACACAGTGTAATATGGATTCACGGAAAAAGTAGAAAGTTATCTTTTATGAAGCCAGTAATTTGGGTGGAAGACACAACTGGACATGATGAATCCAGGTGCTATGCATGCATAAATTTTCGTCCTTGATTAAACAGACAACAATTGAAAACAAAAGTATACACTGCTGCATTTACTGCCACACTTCCAGTGCAACGCCCTGCTGATACCGATGCACCTAAACCTCCGAGTGCGGATACTGTGTCCCTGCTAGCCGAAAACGTTTTCACCAATCCGACCGATTTGGATGATGCTGATTGGATACCCGATATTGAAAATAGTGCACCACAACCGCTACCACAAATCGAAATGGATTACATTGTGGCCAAGCTGGGACTATCACAACACGACTCCGAATGGCTGACATCATTTTTGAAGAGAAGAAAACTCACACAGCAAAATGTCAGCGCAACATCATACCGACAACGCCAAGCTGACTCAGACCATGAATATGAACAACCTACGAAGAAAACTAGATCATCAGAACCACAAGCGTCAACTTCTACAAGGATGGATATTGCCAATAATTAAAAAAATGTTCTAAATTTTGTTTTTATGCATATTATAATTGCGTATTAATTGCATATTATTTTATTTTCATTAAGTTTTTATAAATAAAGTTTTTTTTTGCATGATAATTTTTTAATTTATATTTTTATTTTTATTTTAAGGGTGGTGGCTATAACTGATTTTTGAAATTCATACCTTTACTCAATTGCGAATAAAAGCGAAACGCGTGCATCGATTTTTATGATCTTTGTCTCATTTTGCTCATAGGTTATGTGACTTTGCGAAAAAATAACTAGACTTGAAACTTTTTTCCATTTTGGATTTTTTATGTATTTTTAAAAAAAAAAATTTAAATTTTTAGGCAAAAAATAATTTTTTCCCTTCATACATTCATTTTTAACTTCGAAAGTGTTACTTGTATAGGAAAACAATATATGAACAGATTAAGGGAATTGTAATTCTTAATTTTTTAAAATTTATTTCAACTAAATTGGGCTAGGGGTTGTCGAGCTATGTCAAACAACAGGGCCTAAAACGTGATAAATTCCCCTATACGATAGTACTAACTTCAAATCGATACTAACTTCAAATCGCAGGTAAGAAGACAAAACGAATGATGCAGAAATTCTTCTTTTTGGGTCTTATTTCACATACAGTTCACAGAATTGAGTTGGCAAATCATGTGTTGTACTGTGTAATGTAAGTTGTTGCAAAAGTGTTTCATTGTTCTATTTTTGTTAATAGTAGTTTATTTCGACAGATAATATACAATTTTTCAAAAGTGGCGCAACCTTTTATTGGTTTGTTAAGACTGTCAAAACACTTTGACTTTTTATTTTGTGCTCAAAATTACGATCAGACGGGGACGTCTGCATCTTAAAGGGGAGAGGAGTTAACATATTTAAGTTGTGCATTGAGCACACTCTAACATTTCATAATAAATTCTGTACACATGAATTGATTGCCATCCATTAGTTTTGTTTATTTAAAATATTGCACAAATTTAACGTGTCAAATATCTAGACACTGCGTTGGCAATTTTTGTGGGAAGAAAATCATCCGATCGTAGGATTCAACTCGATTGATTGTTGCAATAAAGTTGTGATGTGTTGTTTGCAAGTTAAGCAAAATTGTCTTTGGTCACTTTAGGTATAGAATTGAAGTTGGAAAAGTAAAGAGTCAGTCTTAAAATAGTACTCAAGCCTACATAGTGGGAATAAATAAATAAGCAATAAATAAAACATAAGATAAATAACAATATATTCACTGATAGCCAAGCGGCCATTAAGGCACTCTCTTCCTGGAAATTGTCCTCGAAGTTGGTGGCGGAATACCGGGGAAGGCTACAGGAGCTGGGCTCAAGAAACAGAGTGCCACTCTGTTGGGTGCCGGGACACTCAGGGGTTCCGGGTAACGATAGGGCTGATGAACTGGCTAGGGCTGGAGCAAATGCCCAAATGGTGGGCCCCGAGCCCTTTTGTGGGTTAAGCTGGGCCACTACCCAATCCCTATTGGGGGAATGGGCTCTCAGCGAGCACAGAAATTACTGGGTATCGCTACCGGGAATGCGTCAGGCGAAGGAATTTATATTTCCCGGGAGTACACTGGAGACAAAGGGTCTCAACAGACGAGAATTACGGCTGTTGGTGGCTTATTTGACGGGCCACCATACGGTCAAGCACCACCTCTTTCGGATGGGTCTGGCAGAGGACCAGGAATGTAGACTATGCCGTGAAGAGGACGAAACTACAAAGCACCTACTGTGTGACTGCCCCGCGCTGGCATGGGCCAGAAGGAGACACTTGGGGCACGGTACGATGGGCGCGTCCCGAGTCGGTGTAATACCGGCAAAAGACCTTCTTGGGTTTCTCTGGGAAGCAGAGGGTCTTTTGGCCAACTAAAGGGGGGTGGGTACAATAGACCTGGTTTGGTCGCGGTACCGTCTCCGTTGGGAGAAATCTCCCCGCTCTCTAATAAAAAAAAAAAAAAAAATAAATAACAATATAAATAAAATAACAATATTAAACATTTAAATAAAATAATAAAGTAATAACGTTCAAATATTGTAAGGATATTCTATAAGAATAAAATTTGTAATTTGTTAACAATTATTTATTTGGATTTATAATAAAATAAAATAACCTGTGTTTTTATGGAACAAAAATAATTTATATTCTACAGATATCGAGCGTCTCTTGACTGAAAAAAGGAGAGTTCGAAGAGAGTGGCAATTGCACAGATCCCTTCAACTTAAGACTATTACTGCAGTCTCATAAAACGGCTTCCCTGGAAAAATATCTTAAAGAACTTGATGAAACTACACAATCAGACTACTCATTATGGCGTGCAGCAAGTAATCTCAATAGACCAGTTATATCTAAGCCACCGTTAACAAACTTGAATGGAAGTTGGGCAAGAGATGACATTAAAAAGAAATCTGCTTGGTCATCATCTGAAAAACGTATTTACCCTTAATACATCTCACGATATAGCACTCGAGTTACCGCCTGTAAATGTTTGAGCAGCTATTTCCCTAAGATTCGAGTTAAGAGAAATCGAAAAGGTTATTTGTGATTTAAACACCAAGAAGGCTCCCGGTATTGATAAAATCAGTAATAAAATGCATTTGGAGCTACCAAGTATAGCAAAAAAAAATATTCTTATTATTTTCAATGCTATTTTCCGCCTTCAATACTACCCTCAAGAATGGAAGGTCTCCTTAGTAATCTTATACCAAAGCCAGGAAAGGATTACACAAAAGTTGAGTCATACAGACCTATTAGCTTATTGTCTAATATATCAAAGCTATTTGAGAAACTACTAGTGTCAAAATTAACGCCGATTTTAAATGAAAACAGATGTATTTCCAATCATCAATTCGGTTTTAGAAGAAAGCACAGCACAATTGAACAAACTCATCGAATAGTAAATGTCTTAAGAAAAGCCTTTGAAGAAAAAAAATATTGCTCAGCACTCTTCATCGATGTTTCTCAAGCTTTTGATAAAGTCTGGCATGAAGGTTTACTACTGAAATTGCAGCAAAACTTACCAGCAAACATACACAAGCTGTTAGAAAGCTACTTAGTCGGTCGTCAATTTATTATTAAAGAAGGCGAATTTTTAAGTTCTGCATAGCCAATTAACGCTGGAGTCCCACAAGGCAGCATCCTGGGCCCTCTATTATACTTCGGACTTTCCAACAAACAGTTACACCCATACCTCAACATTTGCGGAAGACACAGCTTTTCTAAGCGTACACGCAAACTGTCAAGAAGAATTTCGTTACTTAAAGGATTATATATTTGAACTGGAAAGGTTGTTAAAAAAATGGAGGATAAAGATCAATGAGCAAAAATGCTCACATATAACATTCACATTGCGTCGGGAAACATGCCCCCCTATTAAAACCAATAATCAAATAATACCCCAACACTCGCATGTAAAATACCTCGGCATACATCTCGATCGGCGTTTAACGTGGAAATGGCATATAGAAGCTAAATTAACTCAAATGAAACTAAAAGCAATCCAAATTAATTGGCTTATTGGAAGAAATTCTGTTCTTAGTCTCGATTGCAAACTTATACTCTACAACTCTATCTTAAAGCCAATTTGGTGCTACGGTATTCAGTTATGGGGCACTGCCTCGGCTTCTAACATCGGAAAAATTCAAAAACTCAAATAGCCACAAGGATCTCAATGTGCCATTAGTAAAAACTATGATAACGAAATATGCAGTAATATATTTAAAAAGGCTGGAATTGCACCCAACTCCATTAGCTAGAAATATTTTAAATTATGGCGGCCACACTCGCTTAAGAAGAAGAGACACTGCAGCACTCACCCAATCAGATGAGCAATAAACACCTACACATGTGAACAGAAACCGTGATGACTAAATCTTTTTTGTCTGGCACTGGCAGGACATAAAGCAAATATTAGGATAAGATTTGATTAATTATTTTTAGTTCATATTTAATATATGAAGATTCAATAAACAAATACTAAAAAAAAAACGTTTTTTTGAAAATTCATCATTTTAAGTCGCTACAGTATGGCAAAAAGAATTTTTTTCTAAAATTATAAATAATATTTTGTTTCAAGCGTACTAAGCGTATTATTATTATCAACGGCAAAAAAAAAAAAAAAAAAAATAACGCACATTTAGTGAAAACATCCGAAATTTAATTATCATAAACAATTTTTTTCAATCAACGCTACTACTGTATTTAGGTACTTTATTGCGATATACCAAAAACCAAAACCTTTAATGCAGATAATGAAAATTATTAAAATATTAAACTAGTCGCAGCGCACTCAGTGAGTTAGGTAATGACTGAACCTTGTCAAATGAAAACGAGGTGAAGGACGAAGGTGAAAGATTTCACCGGGATCTTGCAGTAATTGATACGTTATCAGCGCCAATCTGCAATTACTTCTCTGAAGTGTCATAAAGCTCCAGGCCCCGACTATTTACCACCAGAACTGCTAAAGGTAGATTGCACAACCACAGCCCAGTTACTTAAACCGCTAATAGAGCATTTGTGGGTAAATAAACATCTACCGGACGAACTTAAGGACGGTCTAATTATTAAGATTCCAAAGAAAGGTAATCTGACCGAGCTAAAAAATTGGAGAGGTCTCACACTTTTAAACAAGACAAACAAGATCATTGCTTATATAATAAACAAACGCATTTCCGCTACTATTGAGCAAGAACTTCGCAACGAACAATCTAGTTTCAGGAGAGTTAAATCTTGTATATACCATATCAGCAGTCTTCGTATAATAGTAGAAGAAGCAGTCGAGTGGAGGTCTGCATTATATTTGCTTTTTATAGATTTTGAAAGGGCATTTGACACGTTACACCAACCGGCCATATGACATGCTTTAAGATGTAAAGGGATTCCAGAACACCTGATCCAACTAACCAAATGTTTATACGATAACGCATCAAGTCGTGTACTACATGATGGACTTGTAAGCAATAAATTTCCAGTTGGAAGAGGAGTACGACAAGGTTGCGTCCTCTCCCCACTGCTTTTTAACATCGTTCTAGATGTTGTATTGGAACAATCGATGAAAGGTGATCGTGGTATAGCTTTTGGGCTGCAGGGTAGACTGGATGATTTAGATTATGCTGACGACATATGTCTTCTGTCACATAACTTCAGTAACATGCAAACCAAACTTAACATACTTGTTGAAAATGCATCCAGAGCTGGTCTTAAGGTAAACATATATAATACAAAAACATTGCGTATTAACACCAACAACACCAAGCCTCAAAAATTTTAGATCACCCACTACTTGATGTAGAAAAGTTTTGCTATCTCGGTAGTATAATAACTACATCCGGTGGTAGCAAAGAAGATATAGCTTACCGCATTGTTAAAGCAAATCAATCATTTGGCTCACTAATTAAAGTGTGGAAGTCCAATCGTATAACTCTTCGCACGAAAATTAAACTTTTTAATTCAAATGTAAAATCAGTTTAACTATATGGATGTGAAACATGGAACATAACAAGTGAAGACTCATATGCACTCCAGGTTTTAGTTAACCGTTGTTTGCGAAGAATTTTACGTGTTTTTTGGCCTTCAACAATTTCAAATAATGATCTATGGCGAAAAACCCAACAAAATCAAATATACCTTTAAAAATTAAATTATGTAATCAAATTAGATCGTCTTTTAACACTTAATCCTGATCCCATGAAGAAAACCAAGAAACAAAAATTTTTTTATTGAAAATTTGGATGTTTTCACTAATTATATTGCAACTCTTATATTTTTTGTCCGATGATAACAAATTTGTGATAAATATGTTTGGAACAAAGTTGTCTTTAAGAAATGGGTTTAAAAATGAAAATATTTGTTTTCAGCAGCCCCATTTTAGCTTAGGAAACATCTCATTCTTGAGGTTGTGGCAAAAAGTTGAAAATTTGTGATTCGACCACTTGACATTTACTTTCGAAAGAACCAGTGCGTTATACAAAAAACGTAAACATTTGAAGAAAACAACAAAATGCACTATTTTCACCCATTTCTGTGCGTTTAAAAGAATAACAAAATGCATTGGATTTTTCAACCACTGTGCACGTTTGTTTACAAAATAAATTAACTTTCTTACCCCGAACATTGTTGTGACATATAATCCCAGTAGGGGCGAAAGGTTTTAAATCCTCCAAGCAATTGGTAGAGTAATTTTCGATTGTCTACGAAATTCGTTCGTCACCAGAAAACTGCTTTGTGTGATTGCAAAAAATTCGCAGTCAATGAACACCATCAAATACGCTCGCTTGCGATCATGCAATCAAACTTGCGCAACCACACACATTCGCTGCTAGTTTGCAATCATTCAAATAATGCACGTCGTGCCTTGCAATTTATAACATCGTTTAGCTTCGTTCGTCCATTAACATGTTTGTGTTTTGGGTCCGACAATGATTGCTTTGGTAAAGAAAAAATACAAACAAAAAATCCAGAAAGCAAGCAATCATTACTCTCATGTAGGTTTTCAGCAGTTGCTATGTAGTACGTATTAAAGTTTTTTCATATGCTGGACAGTGTTGCCAGAACTTTTAGATTTTTATAATTTTATGTACTATATCACCACCTAATAAACACGAATTTTTCTGTTTTCTTCCATTTATGGTAGGTAGTTTTCATTTTTCAATGCAAGAAGTGGAAAAATTACAAACATAAGTGACAATGTAAAGAAGTTTCCGCCAAACTAAAAAAACTGCATTTTTAAGTCAAAAATATCGTCAAATCTGCATTTTGGCAATTTTGAGGTATATAATCTGCAAAATGCACTTCTGGCATCACTGATGCTGAATTCAAAAGAAAAAAAAATTTTATGAAACCCAAACACACATAGAAGATAACAATTTCCATAGAAAAAGGCTAATACGGCCTAAAGTTCTTTATGTAACTAAAAATGCATTTAATCCATATTTTCCCAACGTTTCGTGAATGTTATGTTCATTTTATCAAGGGATTCGTCTATTTAAATTAAAGAAAATATATTTAACAATAATATTACAACATTTTTCAACAATTAATTATGACTTACAATAAGAAAAATTAATTTTTTATTACATTGAACAATAATTTGTTGTAGACAAACATAAAAAAACATTAAACATGAAATATTAAGTTAAACACAAACTTAAAAAATTAAATCACAGGTTAGATATTGCAACACAGTAACTGGCATTTAAGTTTTGTGTCTTCTTTTAAGTTTATTGTCTTTTTTTATTTTCTGTTCTGTCCTAACGTCTCTATTGTGAATCTTTTCTTTTCAAAGTTTTCTCTATCACATATTCGTACTTTGTCAAAATCTGCAGTATGATTTGTATTTTTTATGTGTTGTGCTAAAGCAGTACTTTCCTTCAATTTGTTTATGTCCATTTTATGTTCTGTTATTCTTGTTTCCAATGTTCTCTTTGTGGTACCAATATAAATCAAATCGCAGCTTTGATCTTTTTTCCTCTTACATGGTATTTCGTAAACAAAATTTTATACATTAATTTTTTTTTAATTTTAATTTTGTTATATTATTTTTTTTTTCTTAAGCAAAAATCTTGCCTAATTTGCTTAACACACACTGGTGTAATAATGGCAAGGGCAAACAAAACGCATAAACGGCTTGGAATACACACACTTTCCGTTAACAAATAAACGACCGAAACATAACTAATCATTTTTCAATAGATTATAATAAAAAACTTATCTTCTTAATTTTTTTTATTTTTCGTCTCTTCCTTCTTTACTCTGCTAAATTTCAACTTAAATGATTAAATTTAGAACTAGGTAGCGCAAACAGTTTGTAAAATATTCAACATTTCAATTTTTCTAAAGGGTGGTCCAACCAAAATGCACGATTGTTATTGTGGGTCACACCTAGGGAGATCGATTATTCGACTTTTTTCAATAACCGGTTTTCGAATATTACGAATAGTTGCTATTTTAAAAAACCCGGTTTTCGGTTAAGCATTTTTTAAATAACCGGTTAACAGGTTTTAATTCGAATACATAAAAACACAAAAATCAAATAAGTTTTTGTAATACAACATTAATTTGAATAAAAACAAAACAATTTCCAAAGATAAGGAACCCACAAAATACATATCGTCGGTCACAGGTTGACAACTCTTAACTCGCAAAAAAATCGAATCGGGGTATTATTTATTTGAATTTTTTTTTAATCTGAAATTATTTCAATACCTTTGCTTTCTTTACACCATCTTACAATAAATATCTCCTACTTATTTTGGTTTTTTTTATTTACTTCCAACACGGTTTAGTAACGGAGTAATAAGCACAGTGGGAAATTTTACGAGAAGGCGGTCAAAATTCCCTAACTTTTGACTGGATCGGTATTATTTATGCGATTTTTTCTCGATAGGTGCGATATTAGGCTTTAATTTGCGCTTTAAAACGTAAAATTCGACTGATAGGAGCAAAAGTTATGGGGAGTTCAAAATGCATTTTCATTTTTTTGTTGAGTTTCGGTGTAAAAGTTGAATATTTCATATATGAATTTTTTTATAATTTATCATTATTTCTCTTGCATTTTACAACTGATACTTATTTTTTATTGTCGAACTTAGATCCTGTCAGAAAATGCCAATATTTGGCCCCTGTAAATTTTTTAGTCCCAATATTCACAGGGGCCAAAGGTTGGCTTTTTTGGGACGAGACGAGTTGTTATAAGGATAAAACTGAAAAGGAATATTTTGAAAAATGACCAAATAGCATTCTTGGCTATCGATAACATTTTAGGTAATTCAACTTTTATTTTTGGTTTGAGATGTATGTGTATTTTATTTTTATATATTAATACAAATATATACTTAAATCAAAAACAAATTATAATCTATTAACAATTTTAAATTAAACAATATTAGTAAAAATTTCTTCTAAATAGCTTTGGGTTTCATTTTCCAGAAGTTGTTTAGCTTCTTCCTCTAATTCGATTGAGGTTGATTTCTATTTTTGTCGAATACTGGACATATATGGATCTGATGTGCACAACAAAATAGTAAGATGATCTTCATTAGTACAACATCTGGACATTTTTCTTGTATTATGCTCGCGGAAGAATCTGTAGTCTTTGTTCCTTTTTTCTTGCGCTTCTTCAGATAGATCTCCAATTGGTAGGATATTGTGTTGAACTATTTGTTCCCCATGGTATAAAATTTTATGAACTGTGGTTGGCATATGTCTCCAAGAGTATTTTTTGTTATAAAGAATTGCTGTTTCATTTGCATACTGACCAAATTTTTTTGCATTTATCTTTCTGCTACATGATATAACTTGTAAAATGATCTGGAATCGTCTTATTAATTCAAAATGTACTCCTGTGATAGATGCTGCAGTTTCTGGATCGGATAAGAATCTCCTTGCAGTGTTTCCATTATTTGAATTTCCTTCTCCTTGTTTTGGCTGATCAATTATAAGGCCTAGGTGAAGGTATTTTTCTTGAATTTGTTTTTTTCGTTGCTTCCTTTTTTTCCACATTTTCTTTGTTTTTTCTCACTGTTTCGCCTAACGGGCCAAATTCCAAATCATAACCCAATTTAAGAATATGCTCCATGAAACGAATTCTGGTATGAAGAGGGGCCATTCCAAATTCGTATGTTTCATTGAAACTATTGTCTTGTGATAGGGGTTGGCTTAATTGACTTGATGTCTTTTGGCATATGGTACAGCTTGACGAAGACTTTGTTTCGGTTAATGCTTGTGCAACTTTTCCATCGATCATTGTAAGGATCATTTGAAAATTAATTTCAATGCATTGGTCATCAAATTTAAATATTGCCGGTTGAAGTTCTTTAATTTGATCTTTTATTTTTCGAACTTCTTCAGTTATGCTATCTTTAGTTTCCTTTTTGTAAACAAACTTTATTGATCTGCATTACTTTGTTGAAGAGGGAATTTCATTTTTCCATACATCCATTTCTGTAACTCTACTGGGTGACGGCTCTAAGCCAATATAAGTTTTTCTTAAACGTAATGGAACGAAAGATACCATGAATAAGTTAGCATCAGATGAGTTTTCTGAATTACATTGCTTGTATTGTTTCTGACCAGAGCTTCCATCACATCCCCATTTAGAAAATAAAGTGATGCTGCAATTTTTAAGTTTTTTTAAACAGTCAGCATCAAGTGTATTTAATAATCGTCTGCTGAACTTGAAGTTACACTAATAGCCATTTGTGAAGGTAAGCACTCTTTTTTGACAGAAACTAAATCTCGATATGCTGGAAAGATTCCACAATTTTTTTCATTGGTTCGCTTTCGCAGTTCTGTATACTTATTTTTTGTCAGTTTTAAATCCAAAAATAGTGCAAATGCTTCTTCTGGAGTAAATTTTATTTCTTCAGTTTGTGTAGGCATATTTTTAAAATCCTCTTTGTGCGTTTAGGGCTCGCTTCCACTATTTTTTCAATTATTGCAATTTTTGTTTTCTTATTTTTCGTTGGTTGAATTTGATGCAGAAATTAATCCTTTATCATACTATGAAAAATTTCTTAATTGATATTTGCAAGCTTGCGTCTTCGTAATCTTTCACTGCAATTGTCAATTTGTTTTGCGGGCCGACCCACTTTTCCAGTTTCCTTAGCGGTTATTTACAGCTTCTTAAAAATCAGATCATTTGTTAGCCATTTTTCGTTGCGTAAGTAAAACGTTTTCTTGTTTCTAGAACATTTAAGGTACCGTTTTCTTAATGTAAATGAAAAATTTTTAATTTTTATCTTATGAATTTTGATTTCTTGTTCGTTGCATAATTTAAAGAATGGATTATTCATTATGTGTAACACAAAATCTTTTCCATCTTTCTGTTGAAAATATATATCTGCGAGAACTTTATAACTGAACTTAGCCATTGTTTAAACAATAATGAAGGTAAAATTATGAATGCATGCATTTTTATACTTTTGATAGAAGTTTTTTTAAATGATCTTTTGTTACCACTTCTTGGAAACATAAAAACCCTTTTTTAAATACAAATTTAATCTTTTATTACCATTTCTTTGAAACATAAAAAACCCCCTGTTTTTTAAAAGGATAACATACCGGCATTAAATTAACAAGTAACATATAGGTAATTTTCACGTAAAATATAACTGCTCTTCCATTTTTTTAAATTAAGTTGCAATTTTCAGATAATTAAACTATGTAGTTTATGTTGCGGCTATTTACTAATGTTTAACCTTTTAACTTACTCAGAAATCTAACGTGTTAGTCTATTTATGTCGCCTATTCGTTTTGCAGCATCCGTTCACCCACAATAAGTTCATAACAATGGCAATACCTTTACCTTCTCCAAATTAATTGATAACCTGACGTGCTAGATAATTTATGTGGTCTGAACTGCTTTATTTGTCGAAAGTTCTTTAAGAGTCACCTTCTTTAATTTCAGTAATGTTTCCTTGCAGGACTTATTTTTTGAACCGAATATCTTACCTTGGGTCACAGAAATTGCTGTAGTTCGCAAGACCGTATCCAGATGTGTGTACAATGGGGTATAGAAATGTAGGTTAGATTCTGGACTACAAGAGAGTATAGATTTTTTTTTGACGCGTTTGGACGGGCAGGACTTATCTATATATATAAAAATGAATTATGTATGTTTGTTTGTTTGTCGCTTTATAGACTCCGAAACTACTGAACCGATTTTCCTGAAATTTTTACAGTAACATCACGTGAGCCCTAAAAATAAAATAGGCTACTTATTTTTTCGATAGGGGCAGGGGAATTGGTACCCCCCATAGGATGCCAATATTAATTATCGAACCGATTTTCCTGAAATTTTTACAGTAACATCACGTGAGCCCTAAAAATAAAATAGGCTACTTATTTTTTCGATAGGGGCAGGGGAATTGGTACCCTCCATAGGATGCCAATATTAATTATCGAACCGATTTTCCTGAAATTTTTACAGTAACATCACGTGAGCCTTAAAAATAAAATAGGCTACTTATTTTTTCGATAGGGGCAGGGGAATTGGTACCCCCCATAGGATGCCAATATTAATTATCGAACCGATTTTCCTGAAATTTTTACAGTAACATCACGTGAGCCCTAAAAATAAAATAGGCTACTTATTTTTTCGATAGGGGCAGGGGAATTGGTACCCCCCATAGGATGCCAATATTAATTATCGCATATCTTAAGAGCCGCTGCACGCATTTTGCTGAACTTTTTGTAGTAGGATCTTCTGAGCCCCGGAATTGAAATAAAATAGCAGCGGGGGTATAGGAATACCCCATAGGACGCCAATGTTTAACATCGCATATCTTAAGAACTGTAATAGTGAGAATGTTCAAACTTTCTAAAAGTCACTCTTATGGTATACTACACTTTTGAAAATAAAAATAAAGCGGGTAGGCGCAGGGGGGGAAATACCTCCCATAGGATGCATACATTAAATATCGCTCAACTGAAGAACTATTAAAGGGAGAGTCTTCAAACGTGGTTAAAGCTACTATTATAGTAAACTATAAATTTCAATATAAAAATGTGCGGGGTCAGTGTAGCGAAGCGCACCGGGTTAAGCTAGTAATCTATAAAATAGGAAATTTCCGGGAAATTTTGACATTAAACAAAAAGAAAATTAAATAGTTCTACAGGTCGCAGAGTTTAATGCTTCAAACCACGTATAGCTAATAAGATAAACTAATACACAAAACTTATTCTGTCAAAAAATCTTGAAAAAAAGTTATGAGCATTTCAGCTTCAAAAGTTTACTCAGAAATTCAAAACTATAACCAAATACTGAGAAAGTCCATTTGGGACCACCTTGTTCTCAATGAAATAGTTGAAATAGGGTTGAAATATTTTGGCTCCCGAGGTTCACTAGTATTAACTTTCACATGAATAAAAAAATTTCAAAATCGGAGAACATAAAAAAAATAGTTTTGGCCGCCTTCTCAAAATATGAACCAGTGTGCGACGATATGTAGATATGACTTAGATCAGACCTAACAAATATTTGACGATAAAATCCAAGAAAAGTGGGACAGTAAATTGATCAAACTTTAACTTAGTTTTCAACAATTTTTTATTGATTTACTAAACTTTATTTGTAAAAAGATATTTGTTTAATGTTATTTAGAAACTGTTGAATGATATTTGATCTAGACAAACGTTTTACAAAAGCAAATAAATTATAGGAATTTAATAAAGTTATTATTTAAAATATTCTCCCAAACTTATTTTGAATGAGGTTTTATTTGTTGGTGGTTAAGGATGTCTATATAAATCAACCATATTTTTAAAAAGTTGCAAACAAATCCTCTTACCCAGGATTATCTATTTCAAATTATTTTGTTTCAGCATTATAGAAACGAATAGTAAAATGAACATGCTTTTTGTGTGAAATATTTGTCAATTCGTCGACTACAATGACATTGTTTGATTTCTTCAATTTTGTTTTTTAGTTCTTGGTGTTTTAATAAATAAAACTGGTAGAAATTTTTGCCATATCGTTGATTCCGCCGGAATATTGTAGTTTTCAGCATGAAGAGATGCTAGAACTACTTAACTGAGCTACCTAAATAAGAGCGACAAGCGTTTTTTGTATGTCAAAACTTTTCATTTGCATAAAGTTTATACGAAAAAAACCTTTAGAACCCGGCTGGAAAATCCTATTTGACAAATCGCTATGTCGATTTGTCTTATTGAAAATGTATTTGAAATAGAATTTTCATGTTAAAAAAAACGTTTGCCGCCCTTGTAAGAGTTTTTAGTGCCTTAAAGTGCATTTCGTCCTCGGCAGCACTAGCCCACTGTGCCAATAATTCATTTTTGGCCGGGTATTTTAGTAAAGTATTCTTTAGAACTGCTTTGAACTGAGTTAAGTTTTATGTGGATCACATTATTGTCAAGCATGTAGACTAATTAAAGGTGATTAATAAGTCGTGACATGAAAGAAGCTTTGTATCTTATCATTTTAGGGCACTTCAAGCACATAACTTTGTCTTTTAAATCGCGTTCGAAAAATCTCTAGAGATAACCTCTATATAAAAATATATTTAAGATTTAGAATACTCTCCCACAAATTCTTACTTTTTAACTGCACACGTTTTTCTAGTATTTTGAATAGTTTTTGGTTTTTATTACAGGAACACATGCTTTTATAAGAGATTTGTATTTACAGTGTTCATAATGTTTTTTGACCTTTGTTACATTTTGTTTTGACATTCTTCATTAAAAGTTTAAGTTTGACCAATATTCAATTAGAAAATACTTAAATTACGGGTACATCTATAACCAGAGTAAGGAAAATGTATATGAATTACACATTATTAAAATAATCGTTTTTTTATTACCAAAATAACCGGTTTATTCGATATTCGAAAAATGGGCATTTTAAAATAACCGACTTGGGCAAATCTAAAATAACCGGTTAAAACCGGTCGAATAATAACCGTTCGATCTCCCTAGTCACACCTTAACGTCAAGTTTTTTGTCCAACTTAATTTAACGTTAAAATTGTGGAAGCCTTTTGAAAATGAGCGATCACATCAAAATGAACTTTGTGATTTTTTTGGTCAGCATCGACCAAGTTTGTCCACAATCGGGTGAATTGTGCGCGAATTTGAGCAAACCGGGTGTGTAGGAAATGTGAAAACACCTATGCATGCTTATGGACTAGCGGCGTCATCGGGCGATGCTAATTGCCCGCCACGATCATGTGATTTGATATTAAAAGAAAATTTTATTTAAAAGAAAAAGTGTACGTCAATAAGCCAAGAACAATTCATGAGCTTACGAATTAAATAATTCGGCACATTAACGACATTAAACCTTAATTATAGTTCTCTGAAAACTTTTGCTTTAATTTACAATTAACATCGTGCGGCTTGGTTGGACCACTCTTACAAACATGTTTTATTCGTTTGTCAAATACCCCAATTAACGAGGCAAAATGATTATACATACGTACAATTTTGACATGTTTGCTAACCCGTGAGTAGTTTATTTCGCCTTTTGCATTTAAACAAACTTAGTAAACTTGCCCAATAATTTTACCTCCTACACTTGCGCTGTCCAATTTCAACTTTTATTTTTATAAATTTTTTCTTTTTTTTTTTTGGTCCTACAAACTGACATTAATTCATTAAATAACACAAACATTAAAAAGGGTCTTCATGAAACGAGTCTTGGAATATCGCCCATTTGTACAAATAGCAATTTTAAGCGATATCATGAAAACCCTTTATATGATATTGAATTTGTTTCTGTACATATATGTATGTTGAAAAAACTAAGTAAATAACAATTTTTTTTTTGGGTATTTTTATGTGCAGTTTTTTTAAGCTAAAATCAGTTTTTTTTTTCTTTTAAAGATGCAGTTATTTTCAAAAAAATTATGGCAACGCTGCTTATGCCTACAACATGTTCATACAACACACAATCATACGAACAGAGCGACTCATACTGATACCAATTTACATTCGTCATTGTCTCATCTAGTGGACAATGACTACTTCAATTCAAAAGCATAAAGGCTCAGTTAGGCGAACGTTGCTGTACCGTATCTGTACTGTATCAATCAGCGGTTCGCTTTTTGGTAAATGAGAAGCAATGCAAAAGCTTACCGAAATGTACGGTAATTGTAACCATGATGAAATAAACAGGTGGCATTACTACGCCAGATGACGATTTTTTGCTCTTGTATTGTTTGTCTAGTCTTATGTCAAAGTTTTGTTTATGTTTACAAAAAGTCCACGTTTTGTACTGTGATTATTGTATTGTAATAAAGTTTTGATTATTTAAATTAAAATTAAATAAAATAGTTACCATAGAGAAATAAAAATTGGCTAAAAATTAATTTATTTCATTGCGTTTGGCGGCAAAATTTTATTTTAGTTTAATATAATTTTTGACGTATACGGAGACTTATTTTTCATTTTTGTTGTAATGTTGTATTCGTTGCCGTAGTGCTGCCACCTACATATTCCACCATGGTTGTAACGTTTCATTCTGTATAAAATAGAATTTCATACCGTTGTTACGTGACATTCTATGTTAAATTGAATGCGTGTATGTTCACTCTTTTTTTGTACTTTTTTCAGTATGTCTATGGACTTTCGACAAAACTACTTACAATACAACATATATCCATATATAAAATACATATGCTTAGATGCACAAAATAAACAAATGCATATATATTAAAATGAGAAATATGAGAATGAGAAATATATAAAAGGCTTTTAATGGTCACAAAACACTGTTTCGTCTATGCACATTTACAAAATAATACATGAAAATGTGTATGTATATTAGGGTGGGCCAATTTTTTTTGTAAATAGGCGTATAGCAAAAACGTAATCTACAACAAATTCTAAGAAAACTTGACTAAGAAACTATGGGTCTAAAATCAAAACCTAGCTCCCGCCGAGAGACATAAAATAGTTATTCTATCAATTTTGAACATCTTCCTTACTTCTTCCAAAGTCATCTTCTTCTCATCAACCACTTCTTGGAAATTTGGAAAATCGTTTATATTTGACAACAGTGTTTTGATATTAATGCTGCTATCTCAAAAAGTACTTAAGATGCAGATCTCAGTTATGTTTCAAATAATAGGTTAAGAGAGCAAAAAACTGTTTTTTGCAAAAAAAAAAAAAATAACACATTTTCCAATAATGCTGGACCTTATTCTGCTTTATCTTTTCAAACCTTTATTTAAGACACTTTTATTTAGAAAATTTACCTAAAAACTTAAGTTTGTACTGAATAATCAGAAATAACACAATTTTTTTTTTAATAAATATTTTATTTTGTAATTCAAACAAAAGAACCTAATTATTTTTTACTATCCATTCGATGTGTTTGAGTTTGACTTTGTAAAGTCACTTCCATAACACCGTCACGATTTCTTGCAATTCCTCGTCGTGCGTAAGAAACTGCACACATCGCTCGGTTCGCTGGATGCGCGACGGAACTCCTGGATCTGGCAGTGGTGCATCATCAGATGTAATATACTCCAACAGGTGATCATGTGGATGCTTGCAGTAAATGGATTCTCAGATAATATGTTGTCATTATCTAAGTCGACTAAGTCCATATAATCTGTACAATTGAAATTAACGGGATGCTAAACCCTGAAATTATTTCAGTCATACAGTTGTTCACGACAATAAAAAAATTTGTTAATGGCTCCTTCACGAACAGGTTTCCTTTCGTCGAAAAGCATTCGTAATTCGTATAAAAATTAATACATAATATCCGATGCAAGACCAATGTGCCATATTTCTTGAGCAATACTTAGTGGGAACATAATAATTTTTTTTGTAATAAAATAAGGTTTAAGAAAAAATGTAATACATAAGCCTAAAAAGAGCAACTATATTTGTGTTTTGTAGTGATACACAAGAATTTGCAAGTTTATTATTTTTCATAATCATGCCACCATTTTACCTTCTGCTTAAGTCCTATCTCAGTGACCTCAGTTTCTATGTCAACATCAATGATGAAAATTCGGAAATCGGTGATATAAAGGCTGGTGTACCACAGGGAAGTGTATTGGGTCCAACTCTTTTCACTTTATTTAATTCAGATATACCTACAAATAATGAGGTAGTTATTGCAACTTACACTGATGATACTGCTATGCTAGCAGTCAACGAATCTGCAACAATAGCATCTAACATTATTCAAACGCAGCTTGACTCAGTTAACAGTGGGTTAAAAAGATGGAGCATTAAAGTCAATGCAGACAAATCATTGTAACATACAAAACCTATATGGACCTATGGTATTCAATTATGGGGAACCGCTTCTTAAACCAGCATTGATATCATTCAAAAATATCAGTCCAAAACCCGACGGCTTATAATAGGCGCTCCTTGGTTCGTTAGAAATACTACAATTCGCACTGATCTCGAAGTTCCATATGTAAAGGATGGAATCAAAAAGTATAGCACAAATTACCTTAAAAGGCTTAGCGAACACCAAAACATTCTTGCGATAATTGAAGAAGTAGGAAGGTTAAAAAGGCTGCACATATTAGATCTTCCCTTTATTTCTTAAGTCTTTATCTTTGTTTACTTTTTTCTCTCTTTGTTTTGCTTTATTGTATTATAGTAAAATTCTTCATATTATACAATTTTAATTTTTTAAATTCAATGGAATTTAACGCTGCTGTTATTTTAGTGTTAATGTAGTTAGTAGATTTGCTTATTATTTTCTTTGTAAATAGATTGCAAATAAAATAAATTATAAAAAAAAAGAAAAAAATAATCATACCTCTCAGCGGGAGCTTGGTTTTCATTTTGGACCCATACTTTCTGTGGATGATTTTCTTAGGATTTGATGTAGATTTCGATTTTGCTATACGCCTGTCACGTTTTTTCTCCGTTACAGTAAGTTACGGGTCGCCTAACTCAGCCTTAAGGCTCAGTTGCTGTACCCGTAACTTACTGTAACGGAGTGCTTGCACGTTGGTGCACTTATAGAAAATCTAAAAACGTGTCATATGTTTTCCACATACATAAACAAAAAAGCAATAGTATATATTAAACAACACACACAGTAATGGGAAATCAAAAGGTTTAAATGTTGACCGCTGTGCAGAAAAAGTACCAAGTGATTAATATGGTATTAAAACAGTATTTAGTGTAAGTAAAAAACATTAATAATTTAATATCTGATATTTATATTATAGATTTACAATAACCAAATATGTATTTTAACATATACATACACATTTACATGTATTAATTTGTAAATGTGCATAGACAAAACAATATTTTGTAACCATTTAATAAAGCCTTTTATATATTTCTCATTTCTATTGTGTGTGCATATGCATTTGTTTATTTTGTACATCTAAGCCTATGTATATTTATATATGGAAATATGTTGTATTGTAAGTCGTTTTGTCGAAAGTCCATAGATATATTGGAAAAAGTACCAAAAAGAAAGAGCGAAAATACCCGCATTCAATTTAATATGCAAGCAGGCCATCACTGCTTTACAACTGTCACGTAAAGACGGCATGAAATTCTAATTTATACAGATTGAGACGTTCCGTTACGTGACATTTAAATTCGGTAAGCATTTACATTGTAAGCAAATAACAAAACGGACCAGACGTTTCGTTAGGGGACGTGGACGTTCGGCTAACTCTACCTTTAAGAATGCCTGCGTTTTGATTTTGAGCAATTGTTTTATGGCGTGCGCATCAATGAATGCAAACAAACCAGCGGGAAACTTAGAAGACCTTCTTACTTCAGGCCTTTTTAAAGGCCTTAATTTTTTTTTTTTATTCAACTACTATTATTATCTAACTGCTAAAGAATGCCTCATAGAAGGCCTTGGATCTTTGGTATAAAAGATAAGATACACCTTCCACACTCGCTTCTATGAGAAGCGAAAAGAGAAGGGGTAACATTTTTTGTTTTGTTTTTTGCACAAGCAAAAGCAAAGGAATTCAGATCCCTTTACAAGAACAAAGTTATATATGTACATACATATTAAAGTACCAAATAAAAGCAATAATGTAAATCATTTTAGTTGATGATGAACAGAGAAAGAATAAAATTTTTTGTTTTTCCGCCAAAGCAAGAGCGAAAGAATTTAGATCCCGTTATAATAACATTACATACATATTAAAATACCAAATGAAAACAATAATGTAAATCATTTTAGTTGCATTTTGTTCATTAAGGAATATAGGTACTTATGGTAAATAATGAAAATGTATAGTATGTATAAATTATATATATATTTATTATTTTTTATTTAATTTTATATTTTTTGTTTATATAGTAATTATAGTATGTGTAATTCTGTTAATAAATATATACATATCTATACTAAACTAAACTTATAAAACACTAAACTTTTATAAACTAATGTGTTATTTGGCCAAATTTTAATAAATATTTCATGTTTGAATTGTATCAAGTCAGCTAATTAGGCCTATATTATTTAATGTAAATAAAAAACTTTTCTTTACATGTTTTCCAACGTTTCGTCAATTATTTGTTGACTTCATCAGGGTTATGTCTATTTAATTAAAAATCATAATACATTAATAAAACATAAATACACCAAATATTTTTTCTTTAAACTTACAAATCTAACAGTAGTTTTCACATTAAATTAAATATAAATAAATTTTACAAAAAACAAAGAACATTTAACACAAAAAACAAATTAAAAAAACACAGCTTAAAAATTAATATCACAGTTTGAAGTTATATTGCAACTCTATAGCTTGTATTTATATTGTCAGTATCCTCCTTTTTGTTCATTGTTCTTTCTATTTTTTGTTGTATTCGTAAGCTTTCTATTGTGTACCTTTTTCTTTCTCCACCCTCTATGTCTAAAATTTTAACGTCATCAAAGTTGATTTTATGTCCAGATGACAAAATATGTGTTGCCAACCCTGTTGATTCTCTAAGTTTTGTTATGTCGTTTTTATGTTCAATCATTCTTGTTTGCAATGATCGTTTTGTCGTACCTATATATATTTGATCGCATTTCTGTTCGTCATTTCCCATACATTCAAGTTCGTACACAACATTGCATTGTTGTTGTTTTTCTATCGGTGCTTTTACATTTGAAAAAATTGTACTGAGTGTGGAGTTAGGAGTATAAGCAAAACATATGTTTTGTGATTCTATTGTTGTTTTTATATTTTTGTTGTCCGTTAAACCAGGAATAAATCGTACACTGAAAAAAATATTTTGCTTTTTATCAGTATTTTGTGTAGTGATATTATTTTTTAATTTAAGCTGTGTTTGTTCAATTAATGAATAAATGAGTTTAATTGGAAAACTATTGTCAATTAATAAAAGTTTTATATTTTTAATATTTTTGGCATGAAATTGTTGGTCACTAATATTTAAAACTCTGAAAATAAAATTTTTTGCCGTATTAATAATTTGGTGTTTAGGCTGTGTAGCATTGAAGTTCATTAGTCTTCCTGATGATGATTCCTTAGCATACCAATCAAATGTGATCCTGTTATTGTCCCTGTGTATCTTAGTATCTAGATAGGCAATCTGTTTGTTTTCTTCCAATTCTGTGGTAAATTGAATTTTGTCGTGGTAAGTATTTAAAACAGTCAATATTTCATCTTTATCTTTAATTTTGATTATCGCTAATATGTCGTCTACATATTTAACTATGTACTTGAAATGGATATTCTTCTTCTTTAGTTGATTTATCGCTTCGTCAAGTAGGCTATCAAGTATTATATCGGCTATTGTAGGAGAAAGAGGGTTGCCCATAGGCATTCCAAATATCTGGCTATAAATTTTCTTATTAAACACAAAATAGTTATTATCGGAGAGACAAAAATTAAGTATTTTTAGAAACTTTATAACTTCAAACTGTGATATTAATTTTTAAGCTGTGTTTTTTTAATTTGTTTTTTGTGTTAAATGTTCTTTTTTTTTGTAAAATTTATTTATATTTAATTTAATGTGAAAACTACTGTTAGATTTGTAAGTTTAAAGAAAAAATATTTGGTGTATTTATGTTTTATTAATGTATTATGATTTTTAATTAAATAGACATAACCCTGATGAAGTCAACAAATAATTGACGAAACGTTGGAAAACATGTAAAGAAAAGTTTTTTATTTACATTAAATAATATAGGCCTAATTAGCTGACTTGATACAATTCAAACATGAAATATAAACTTTTATACTTTTTTGAAATTTATTCATATATTATATATATTAAAAACATTCAATATGACCTTTAATCAAAGGCATTTTTTCAAGGATGGTCTGAAAGCCCTTTTAAGAGGCATTAATTGAAAGACCTTTTAACATACCTTCCTTAAAAACCCTTCAAGATAACCTTTATTCTAAGTCCTTTTGACAGTCATTCTCTCGAAAGCCTTCTAAGAGCCATTTATTTGAATGCCTTTTGAAAGCTCTGGCGAAAGAAAGGAAAGCGGAAGGCCTTCCCCGCAATGACAACGTGTGGAAAAAAGATATAAGTATGGAATGGAACGAGCAGGCCTTGTACATCCAAAAGAAGGGGCACCTTTTTCCCGCTGGGAAAGCACGTTCAATCATCAATCTCACACATGCACAAATAAAATGTTTACGAATCGATGTTAATACCCAGCAAACAATATGAGTCCTTAAAGAGTCTTTTAGGACTCCTTTTTATGAGCAAAACGCTCTGAAGAAAGCTCCTAAAACCCTCAGATATGAGCGTGTTTTTCTATGAAACCTTCAAAAAATTTGTACTGAATATGAGCCTTTTTGCTCACAAATCAATCATAACAACCTCTTAAAAGAGTCATAAAAGAGGGATTTCGGAGCCAAAAAAGCGTGATATAAGAGTGTTTCTTTTTCTTGAAATTAGGGTATTCATTTTATATGTAAATTTGTGCTTTTTAGCTTTTAATGGAAAAGTTTTATTAATATATGTTTTGTGCATGGAAATAATAATCATTTTAAGCAAATTTCAACAGACAAAACCACCTAATTTTCTTTTTACAAAGGGTTCAAATGGATAGTTTTGTCTAATGAAAAGATTTACAAGGACAATTGTTAGTCAAATATTCACACATAAAGTACACAAAAAACCTTAGTGAAAAAGTTAAAAAATAAATAAAATATATGAATAATAAGCATTTGGTCCGTGCATATAAGTTAACACAATACAAATTTTAATTACGAAATAAAACCCTTCTTGCTAATTTAATTGTGACACAATTAATATTGATTATTTTAAATAACATTGTATTTCTTCTTATGCTGACATTACGTCTGTATGTTTATATTATTTTTGCTATTTGTTGTCTTGCCCAATACAATGTGACCCAAATTATTTTGTAAACTAAAAATAAGATTTTAATAAGAATTTTAATGCTGACGCTATGTTAATACTTATTTCAACATTGTTCTGTGTTTCTGTGTATTGATTACTTCTTTGTTTCTGTTTATTGATAAATTCTTTGTTTCTGTTTATTGATTAAGATATTGATTTGATAATAAATAAAAAGTCTTGGATTACGAACGACAGTCGTAGTCAAGTACTCGAAAATAAAACATCAATTTGTTTAACTGGCGCTCAACTCGGTTAAAGCTCTCAAGCAGTGCTGTTGAACCTAAACGAATTAAAATAAGTGTTCTTTATAAGTGAAAAAAAGTGTCAAGCTCCTGAAGGAAAAAGACACAACACGCGTGTAAGTGTAAACAGTAGAACCGTAGTAAAATTGAACCGGAGAAATTCTAATTTACCAGCGTGAATAAATAAGATAATTAACTAGACTAGAAACTTAGTAAAAACTAAACAATTTTTAATAAAAATTTACTTAGATAAATCAAAAGTGACAATTTGAAATAAATAAAAAAAATATAATAAATATTTTTAGTAAACAGTTTTAAATAAAATTTTTTTTTTAAAAGTAAGAAATTTTTAAATAAATTAAGAAGTGAACAGTTTTAAACAGGGAACCTCACTGTTATAAGAGAAATGGAAAAAATCATATTAAACTATTAATATTAGTGAATTATAAATAAAGTCCTTGGTTTTAAACTTTTTAAAGAACTATGTATTAAAGAAAATTGCAAATCTTACAAGGAAATTAAATTAAACAAAAGCCAAGCAACAACAAAACACAAGAAATCAACAAAAATATCCACATTTCGAAAGAGAATTTCATTTAACAACCGACGCATCAAACTATGCGCTTGGTGCCGTGCTGGAACAGGATGGGAAACCCATCACCTTTATATCAAGAACATTGAACAAGACCGAAGAGCACTATGCAACAAATGAAAAAGAAATGCTTGCAATAGTGTGGGCCCTTAGAGCGTTGAGAAATTATCTGTATGGACCGGTAGCAATAAAAATCTTTACTGACCACCAGCCACTAACATATGCCCTGGGAAATAAGAACACAAACAGCAAACTAAGAAGGTGGAAAGCCATCTTAGAAGAGTACAATTATGAGATCAAGTACAAACCCGGCAGTAGTAATATTGTGGCTGATGCATTGTCAAGGCCTCCACAAGTTGTTGAAGTGAATTCATTGACTGCTACACAGCATAGTCACGAAAGCTCTTCCCAAAATTTAATTCAGTTTACAGATTCTCCATTGAATGTGTTCAAGAACCAAATTATAATCTCGACAGGCGATTTACCCTCTTACAGTTTTGAAATAATATTTCCCACATACCATAGGCACACAATAGTAGAGAAAGAATTTGATATTGACAAACTTCTAAAGATTTTAAAATCTCACTTGAACCCTTCGGTAACTAACGTTATCATGACAGAAGACCAAATTCTAGGTAAGATACAAGAGCTCTGGTCATCCCAATTTACTAAATTTCGGACGAAATACACGAGGACTATGGTTAAAGATTTGACATCGGAGACTGAACAAGAGACTGAAATCATAAATGAACATGAACGAGCACACAGAAGCCCTAAAGAAAATAAACTTCAATTACTTAGAAAATTTTATTTTCCCCACATGGCTGCAAAGATAAAGAAAATAGTAAAGCAGTGTAAAATTTGCTGCGAAAATAAATATGATCGTCACCCAAATAACATAGCTTTAGAGAAAACACCTATTCCACAATACCCAGGACAATACGTACACTTAGACATTTACAAGGAAATTAAATTAAACAAAAGCCAAGCAACAACAAAACACAAGAAATCAACAAAAATATCCACATCAACCCAACCAACAACAAATCAACAAGATGATGCAGCAGATAATTATTTTAATGTAAGAATATAATATTATAATATAATTGTTTAAAATTCAAATACTTTAGTTTTAACGAAACTTCTAATATTAAGAGAATAGGGAAAAGATTTAACTGAAATAAAAAAGTATTAATCCTGTAATTTTGCAAAGTTTTTCTTTCAATAATGGCAAATCAAAATAATCTAATTAGACCACCAGTTTTAAATAATAATCCTCCACTACCACCGCAAAATCAAAATGTTCTAAATGAAGACAGTATAGCTAATATTGTGCGTAGAATACTTCTAGAAGAACGAGCATTAGGAGAAATAGAATCTAGATTAGTTGATCAGGGGATAGACCGTAATAATGACTTAACAGACTTGGACAAAATTCCAGATGTAGTACGTTCCCTTAGAGAATTTTCAGGTAATAAAACTGAGTTTAGCTCATGGAAAAAAAGTACAGAAAGAATATTGAAAATTTACGAACCACTTAAAGGCACAGCCAAGTATTTTGGAATATTGAATGTGGTGCGGAACAAAATTATCGGCGATGCCGATATCGCTCTAGAAAGCTACAATACTCCTTTAAATTGGGAAAGTATCATTAAGTGCCTTACTGTCCATTATGCAGATCAAAGAGACTTAGGTACCCTGGAATATCAATTAATTTCGATGATCCAAGGTAACAGTTCGGTGCAAGAATTTTATCAACGAATTTACAGTCATTTATCTCTAATTTTAAATAAAATTGCATGCCTAAATGAAAGTGAAGATGCTATTTTTTTGCTTACAACAAATTATAGAAATAAAGCACATGACACATTTGTCAGAGACTTAAGAGGTGATCTTCCCAGATTGTTAGGAATTAGGGAGCCTAAAGACTTGCATGAAGCGTTACATTTGTGTTTGAAGTTGGATAACCAACAATTTAGGACACAGCAGGCCAACATAACAAATAAAAACCCGCCTCATAATTCTCACCGGAAATTTAACAATACTTACCCAAACCAAATATTCTATCCACAATTGACACATATCCCTCAGCCTTCTTTGCCAAGAATCCCATATGCAAATCAGCCAAGATTTAATACATATCCACGTAACATTCAAGGACAGCAATACCATAACCCATACGGACAAAATTATATTAGACATAATACTTACCCACAACCACAGAATTTACAACCATCCAATTTACCACCACAAAGACCCAATCAACCAAAGCCTCCAGTTCCAATGGATGTTGACCCTTCCATGCATGCCAGGAAAGTGAACTATATCAATTGCCCGCTACCGGATAATAGATTTGTAGGTCTAAGACCATTGCCTCAGTCAGCACAATTTAACCAACCACAGAAAATTCAGCGAATTAACCATATTGAACATGGTCAGTGTGACCCTATACCTGAAACTAACAGTGAGACAGATGTAGGTGAACTTCAACCAGACGATGAGGAAACACAAGACTTGACGGATTATCTAAATGAGCATTTTAATAATCCTCGTGAAAGCGAATACACCGAATTTTCAGATGTACATTTTTTAGACTAAGCCATTCTACGTTACCTTATTTTTAGTGTAAAGCCAGCAATGGTAAAATACTTAGGTTTTTAATTGACACAGGGTCAAATAAAAATTATATTCAACCAAAATTAGTTCAAAACCCTATTCCTAATGAAAACATTTTTCAAGCAAACTCCGTTGGGGGAAAAGTCACAATTACCCATCATACATTAATTAATTTATTCGGAGTACGATCTGAAAATCTAAAGTTTTTTATATTGCCCCCACTGAAATCGTTTCATGGAATTCTAGGTAACGACAGTCTAAAAAAGCTAAACGCAATTATTCACACTTCTCAAAATTATATGATAATAAATAATTCTATAAAAGTTCACATAAAACAACAACAATCAGAGTCAATAAATAACTTGAACATACGAACAAATCACCTTACTGAAGAACAGGCACTAAAATTAGTAAGACTGTGTGAAACATACCCCACACTTTTCTCAGAACCAGATGAAAAACTAACATTCACTACCACCGTTAAAGCAGAAATTAGGACATCGACTGACGACCCAATCTATACAAAAAGTTACCCATATCCTGTATCAATGAAGGATGAAGTTGAAAAGCAAATCAATGAATTACTTAGTCACGGAATAATAAGACCATCCAGGTCACCATACAACTCTCCTGTATTGGTGGTACCGAAAAAAATGGATGCTTCTAATGAAAAAAAATATAGAATGGTCATAGACTATAGGAAGCTAAATACTGCAACTATTCCTGACAGATACCCCATACCGCAAATAAACGAAGTTCTTGCCCAACTTGGTAAGAATAAATGGTTCTCAGTATTGGACTTGAAAAGCGGGTTCCACCAAATTCCGCTTAGGGAAAAAGATATCGAAAAAACGGCATTTTCAGTAAACAACGGGAAGTACTAATTCGTGCGATTGCCATTTGGATTGAAAAATGCCCCGGCAGTTTTTCAACGAGCATTAGACGATATGTTGAGAGACCACATCGGCAAAATCTGTTTTGTCTATATAGACGACATTATAGTTTTTGGACAAGATGAAGACTCCCATCTGAAAAACATAGAAACCATTTTTCACACTTTACAAAAAGCAAATATGAAAGTGCAACTGAATAAATGTGAGTTCTTAAAGAGGGAAGTTGAATATCTAGGTTTTATCATTTCAACAAATGGTATAAGAACAAACCCAGAAAAAGTTAACGCTATTAAAGAAATGCCACCTCCAATAACGATCAAAGAGCTCAGGTCATTTCTGGGACTCTCGGGGTTTTACAGACGCTTTATAAAAGACTACGCAAAATTGGCAAAACCCCTAACCGTCCTTTTGAGGGGTGAGGAGGGACGAATGTCAAAGAGAGATTCGGCTAAAATCCCGGTTAACTTAAACTATGAAGCCCTTGAAGCCTTCAAAAAAATAAAAAACTCACTTTCTTCTGAAGAAGTAATGCTTTCATTCCCAAATTTCGAAAGAGAATTTCATTTAACAACCGACGCATCAAACTATGCGCTTGGTGCCGTGCTGGAACAGGATGGGAAACCCATCACCTTTATATCAAGAACATTGAACAAGACCGAAGAGCACTATGCAACAAATGAAAAAGAAATGCTTGCAATAGTGTGGGCCCTTAGAGCGTTGAGAAATTATCTGTATGGACCGGTAGCAATAAAAATCTTTACTGACCACCAGCCACTAACATATGCCCTGGGAAATAAGAACACAAACAGCAAACTAAGAAGGTGGAAAGCCATCTTAGAAGAGTACAATTATGAGATCAAGTACAAACCCGGCAGTAGTAATATTGTGGCTGATGCATTGTCAAGGCCTCCACAAGTTGTTGAAGTGAATTCATTGACTGCTACACAGCATAGTCACGAAAGCTCTTCCCAAAATTTAATTCAGTTTACAGATTCTCCATTGAATGTGTTCAAGAACCAAATTATAATCTCGACAGGCGATTTACCCTCTTACAGTTTTGAAATAATATTTCCCACATACCATAGGCACACAATAGTAGAGAAAGAATTTGATATTGACAAACTTCTAAAGATTTTAAAATCTCACTTGAACCCTTCGGTAACTAACGTTATCATGACAGAAGACCAAATTCTAGGTAAGATACAAGAGCTCTGGTCATCCCAATTTACTAAATTTCGGACGAAATACACGAGGACTATGGTTAAAGATTTGACATCGGAGACTGAACAAGAGACTGAAATCATAAATGAACATGAACGAGCACACAGAAGCCCTAAAGAAAATAAACTTCAATTACTTAGAAAATTTTATTTTCCCCACATGGCTGCAAAGATAAAGAAAATAGTAAAGCAGTGTAAAATTTGCTGCGAAAATAAATATGATCGTCACCCAAATAACATAGCTTTAGAGAAAACACCTATTCCACAATACCCAGGACAATACGTACACTTAGACATTTACCATACAAACAATAGGGTTATTCTGACTGCAATAGATAAGTTTTCTAAGTATGCTCAGGCCAGGATAATAAAGTCAAGAGCAACCGAGGACATAAAATATCCTTTACAGGAGTCGCTAACGTCATTTGGTACCCCTGAAAATGTGGTTATAGATAATGAGAAGTCACTTAACTCAGCTTCTGTAACATTTATGTTGGAAAATCAATTAGGTATTAAAATCTATAAAACACCACCTTATACCTGTTCTATAAATGGTCAGGTCGAACGTTTCCATTCCACATTAACGGAAATTATGAGATGTACTAATGCAGAAAACGTCCATAATTCATTTGAATTTCTTTTGACAAATTGTTTAAATAAATACAATAACTCGGTTCATTCTACAATAAATAGAAAACCTATTGAAGTATTTTTCGGTAGAAATGCAGACCCTACATCCTTAAAACAGGACAGATTAAAGATCATGCAGAGTTTGACAGAAAAACAGGAGAAAGATTTAGACCATCATAATAAGAAGAAAACTAAAAGAAAAATTTATGAGAGTAATGACGTGGTTTTTGTGAGAAACAATAAAAGAATAGGAAATAAACTAACGCCAAGATATAAAATTGAAAAAGTAAAAGAAGACAGAGGAGGAACAATTTTGACAACTTCTAACCGTGTAGTTCACAAAAATTTAATAAAAAATTAATATTGTCTTGCAGATTAATGTCTAATTTATTGACAGCAGAAGTACAAATTCTGGACTACTCAAACGCCCAAATCGTAACAGTAGAGACTGGAATGGTTAAGGTGATAACCGGCGATTTCAAACTTATCCACGTAATAGACCTCGACTCCTATGAAAAGGCAATTGAACAATTGGACACTGTAATAAGACACGACATAGGGAAAAAGAATAGCAATTATCCATATTTTTTACATCAGATACAAGAATTACATGCTTTGATTATTGAATTAAAACCCAGACGCGAAACTAGATCAATTAATGCGTTGGGAAGTGTATGGAAGTGGGTGGCAGGCTCGCCTGATCACGATGATTTTCAGATTGTTACTGATAGCATGAACAGACTTTTTTTTTTTTTTTTTTTTATTTTTATTATTCCTACACTAAATCCCGCAAAGCTTTTTTGCTTGTCTGCAGGAGACCAGAGTCTCTGGCGGGAATCGAACCCGCAACCCCGGTACTGATAGACTAGATCACTACCAGCTAGCCTACCGGGGCACCCATTTTGGAAAACAACGACAAGCAAATTATTATAAATAGGTCTATAGAAACAAGAATTCAAGAGATAACTAATATAACTAATAGTATAATAAATAACATAGGGTCAAATGACGTTTTTGAGCGGGAAATCGTTAGAGTCGTTGAAAGGAAGCTAGATATAATTAAGGAAGAACTTACCAATCTTGGTTACTCTATACAGTGGGCAAAATCTGGAATTATAAATTCTTTTGTACTGTCAGAATATGAACTTAACATCACTAGGAAGCATTTCAATGAGCAAAATATGCCTTACGTAAATCTGATTGAAGCCTTAGAGTTCGGTGAAGTTAAGATTGGAATAAATAAATCTACAATCCTTTATATTGTCGATTTGCCAATAACTGAAAGAGAAACTTGTAAAAGTTTATTTGTTAAACCCGTAAAAAGAACTAACGTATCAGTTAAAATCAATAATGAAAATTTCGTACTGTGCAAAAACTCTCTCCTCGAGGTGAAGTCAGAATGTAGAAAATTAAATGATGTGGTAGTTTGCAAAGATGAGAACCTGAAAGATATCACCAAATTTAGCTGTCTACCAAGTTTATTGAATGGTATGCCATCAACCTGTTCAACATCTAATAATCAGCATTTATCCATGGTGAGTGAACTATCACCCGGCTTACTGCTTTTGAACGGTTATAATGGGACACTGCAGATTGAAAATAAGAAAGTAAAATTGAATGGTACCTTTCTTATTAAATTTTACAATGTTACTATCCTTATTGGGAAAAGATCATACTACAATAAACAAATCACTATGATGAAACCCTTACCAGCTATGATCAATACACCTAACCTGATCACCAATTATGAAGAAATGTTGTCCTTGGAAATGTTAAAAGATCTCCACATCGAAAATGTCGCTGAAATTGAAAGATTGGTCAGCAATTATAAAACCGCTTTAGCTACCAGCATTGGCCTACCAGGAGCTTTGGTGATCTTAGCAATAATTGTACTGATTCTGCATTTTACAAAAAGAAGAGCTAGTTTCAAGCTTAAAGTTCAAAGCCAACCGGAGCATACTATCGAAACTCCAGTCTCTCATGACAATTACCCATCCAATGTGGACGCTGGAATTTAAAGGGGAAGAGTTAACACAATACAAATTTTAATTACGAAATAAAACCCTTCTTGCTAATTTTATTGTGACCCAATTAATATTGATTATTTTAAATAACATTGTATTTCTTCTTATGCTGACATTACGTCTGTATGTTTATATTATTTTTGCTATTTGTTGTCTTGCCCAATACAATGTGACCCAAATTATTTTGTAAACTAAAAATAAGATTTTAATAAGAATTTTAATGCTGACGCTATGCTAATACTTATTTCAACATTGTTCTGTGTTTCTGTGTATTGATTACTTCTTTGTTTCTGTTTATTGATAAATTCTTTGTTTCTGTTTATTGATTAAGATATTGATTTGATTATAAATAAAAAGTCTTGGATTACGAACGACAGTCGTAGTCAAGTACTCGAAAATAAAACATCAATTTGTTTAACTTATACTCGTACCTATTAGGTATAAATGGACTAGGTTACTTCTTTTTCATGTTTATGTATTTAATACGATCATTTTCAGTCTGAAACCATTTACTGGACACAGTTATAAATATCTTTTCCCCGGAAGAGAATTTTCGAATAAATGCACCTGGAATAGAGAAAATTTTAAATACACATATTTATTGAAATAACTTAATTTTATTCTACCCTTACTTCGAAAAGCGGATGTCATCGTCATTGCCATTATGGAGACCTTATTTTGTGCTCCTCTCCAAGAAAATTTTGCTGCGAGACTATCAACCATAAAAGTTCGCCAAATTTGGCGAATGAACTGGGAGGGATCTGATACTGAGTTGCATTTAAATATTTCGGTTTCCTAAAATAATTTTTTAAAAATATTAATCTAAAAAATACTATACTTACATAAATACAAAGCATTAAACTTACCAATTGGTTGTATAAGTCTGACGATCTAATTTTTTCCTCGAATTGGTCCATTTCTGACATCGTTTCAAATAGTTTTTTAAGTAGAATTGTTAATGTTTTGCTCTCTTGGAAAAGTCTTCGCTGCGAGGTTATTTCGGATAAAAGACTCGTGTGAACTCGAATATATTCCTCCTCCAATGCTAGAACTCGTTCTTTTAATTCTGAAAATAAATAATAAAATAGCCATTAATAAACTCAATTTGTGTGATGATATGAAATGAGAATTCAGCTTTACTTACCTCTGTTTTCATTTATTAATACTTTAACGTCCTTTGTGATTTCATTGGTTTGTGCCAGAATTTGCTGAATTCGATCTGTAAAATGATTTTCCAGATTGAAGACAGAAATAAACTAACTTTTTGCACAATTTCTCAAAGATTTTATCAAAACCACAACCGAACAGCGCAAAATGATCACAATAATGACAGACAAACGCAAAATATTGAAATTATCAAGAAAAAGAAATCAAACTACCGTTGCCCCTCAGAAACCCCTCATAAATAAGAGTTTTCTAGGAGTGTGCCCCTTGCTCATAAAAATGAGTCTTTTCGGAGTCCTGAATTCTACAGGCTCCGAAATCAATCAAAATTGCTCATAAATTAGGAGGGTAATCATAAAACCCTCAAGAAAAGGAATCTTTTAAGAGTCATATTTAGGAGCGCTCCGAAAATTGTTTGGTGGGTATAACCAACGTCGAACATTGTTTTACAGGCATAGAATTGATGTTTATTTAAGCGTATGAGTAAATCAAGAAAAATAGCGTTTTTGCAGTTCTCTGTTCGTCACATTATACTTTTTCGTTACTTTAAAGAGTTGTTCAGATAATTGTAACAGTTATATAATTACAACAATAGCACAATGAAACATTACCCATATAAATAATATTGACTTCATCGCAACGTTTTGCTGTTAAATAGCGAATACCTGTTACAAAACAAAATGCGTAAATTATGACAGTTTCTAATTAAATTAAATTGCAATGTAATCGGCGGTACGTGCGTGTGAAATAATGTTAATTTATAAAATTATGTAAAATAAAGTGAAATTTAAAATATTTGAAAAATGAAATAGTTATAATATTGTACTCAAAATTGCGACCCCGCTGGATTCATTGTTACAGAAAATTTGTATAAATGAGGGCACAAAACAGCCCAAACTTTTTCTTCTGGTAGATTGGGTAAATTTTAAATAATTTCTTATACATTAATTTTTTAGAGACAATAAAAATTAAAACAAATAATTTATAATTGTCTTTTTTAAAAGAATATAGTGATATTTTGGAACTGTCTGTTTGTGCAAGGACTTTAAAAATTTATGGGGAAGATGAGTTATTTAATTTTTTTAGTGAAAATTAACGTTTACAGTGAAAAAATTTGAAAAATAAGTTTTGTAAAGCACTAAAAAATATGCCAGTTATAATATGATGAAACTTTTATAAAGTAAGTGGTTGAACAAATTTGCGAATTTAAAGATGTTTGGAAAAAACCTGTTTTTTGCAGCTCATACGGCTATTTCCAAAAATCTTGAGAAATAATTCTTTGAATAATACTGTGTTTATCAGATAAAAGTTCACTGAGTAACAACCCTTTAGATTTAAAAAAAAATTATTCTTTTTACTTTTTTTTTGAAAATTCATTATTTTAAGTCAGCTGAGAGTCGGACGTGTAAAGTTATAAACAGCAATATAAACAATACTTATTTGTTACACAATATTATTTTGTTACAATATTACAATAATAACAACAGTGTCTGCGAAGCTTAAATTTAACTTATTAAAAATTAACATTATTAAGTTACCAAAACAAACCAACAATAGAACAAAATAAAAAAACAATAGAAAAAAAAAGAAAATAAAAAACATAAATAAATATAAACACATATTATTGCAAAGTATACATCACTACAGTACATTGCATGTCAATATAAACTTTATGAAGCAACTCCTAAAACAAAAAATTACCAAAATAAAAAATAAAAAGAGAAACGAACAAAATCATAATAAACAGAAAAACCAAATACAACAATATTGGAAAATAACATTTGTGTTTCAGCACAAGAGATTAAGAGAGGGTTTTAACATCTCTTTGATTGAAAATGCGCCAAAAACACCCCGGTTAACAAATACAGAATCTCCTTTAAAATTTATAAAAATAATGGATAAGCGTTTTCAAAAGTTAACCGAGCAATTACAAACAATGATACATATAATGTTCCTCGAATGTGAAGATCGATTATTAAACCAAATAGATAAGAGATTAAAAATAACAAAGAGTGGTTTAAATGAAGTTTCAGAAAAAGTAAATAAAATAGAAACACTTGCGTCAGATTTTAATAATACAGCCATGAGCAAAATAGTAGCACTTCAAAATGAAAATAAACATCTTAAAGAATCACTATGTAAAATAAAAACTTATGCTCAAAAACAAGAAAATCTTATAGTTGCATCCGATATTAGGATTAATGGAGTGCCTTGTAAAGATAAAAAACAAACTGAAGATTTACATGAAATATTTTATAAAGTATGTGAAATTGTTAATATTGCGCCACCTTAAGTTAAATCCGCATACCGTGTTATAAACACAAAAATGAATAAAAACATTAAAGATGGGTCAATTATTATTAAATTTAAAACACCGTATGAAACAAACTTTGTACTTGTTTCACATATCAAATTCACTAAAGATTTTTTACGCATAAACCTACTTGGTTTCGACAGTGATACCCCATTTTACGTTAACGAGAACCTTACTCCTGAAAATCATCGCATTTTCCTTAAAGCAAATGGATTGAAAAGGGAAAAAATATACTTTCTGCCTATACCTATCGAGGTATGGTTTATATAAAGAATCTAGGAAGGAAACCACAATTCATATCAGTGAACCAGATGAACTAGATCATTTATTTCGAATTAACAACAACAATAATAATAATTGCATTTTACCAACAATTTGTCAAGATGAATTTCTTGTTGATCAACATATTGAATAACTTCATTGTTATAATTATCTTTATACTTCTTATATTAATTTTCATATTAATGATATATAATAGTCTCAAAATAACTAATCTTTACCTACTGAATTTCCTCTTTATAACTAAAACAAAACTTTGTGATATTAACATGATTATTTTTGTTTGCATTGATAATAAATTAAATTTAAACTTTTTCTATTGTCTTACGACCCATAAATATGTGTAAATGTAAATAATACGAGGAGTGGTTCCACAGAAAATTTATTAAACATGATTAGGATTCTTATAAAAAGAATTTCAGGTCTTAAGATCTGCCATTTTAACGGCCAAAGTTTAAACAACAAATTAGAGGAATTCAGATATATTTTTGAAAAATCAAATATTGATGTAATTTGTATTTCTGAAACATGGTTTCTATCAGAAATCCACGATAATATTTACCGCTTACAAGGATACCGAATGATGATAATCTAATTACTAACTCTAACAAAAAAGGCTGTGGTGTAGCCATATATATCAAATTATCTATACGATGCAAGATAAAATGCAAGTCAAAAGCAGGTGAAAATATCGAATACATATTTATTGAAATCTTTAACAGTCGCAAAAAACTTTTACTAGGAACTATATTTAAGCCAAAGAAGAGAACTGATGTTAGTCCGTTGTTGAACACGTTAGGTGATATAACAATCGGTTATACTAACGTGATCGTAACGGGAGACTTTAACTCTGATGTTTTGTGTGATGATAGTCTAATGACTCATATGGGTGCCATTGGCTTAAATCTAGTTAATGCTTCACTTCCCACCCATTTTACTAAAACTTCAAGCACCCTTCTGGATCTTTGCTTCGTTAATAACCGTTCCAAATTATTATTGTATGAACAACTTTCCGCGTCCTTATTCTCTAAACATGACTTTATTTTTATATCTTACGAGTATTGTACTGAAGATCAAAGCCAAGAAATTTTTTATAGAGATTTTAAAAACATTGAGTATGCATCACTGGAGTCAGAGATTTTTACAATTCCTTGGACTCAAATCTTTTTAATGCCTAGTGTAGATGATCAATTAATTTTTTTTACAAAACAATATGCTTTATCTTTACAACAAGTATGTGCCAATAAAAACATTTAGCAAACGTAATGAACAACCTTGGTTTTCTTCAGAAATTAAAACACTTATTGCAACGAGAAATGAGGCATATGCCAGAAATTTTTAAGGCCTCTTCACGCAAAGAAAAAACATGGTTGATACAATCACAATCGCAAACTATCATTAATGTTTGTGTTTATGATTATGTCAAACACGTCTTCAGTAACAATATATGTTCAGACATGTTTATAGCTTATCTTTGTCTCAAAAATATTATTGGGTTTAGAAGAAAAACCCAAATGATCTTCCTAACCATGTTTATATATTTCCCAACACCATGCAAAATGTATATTCGAACATGACAATAAAACCAATAAAAAAATTTATTTAAAAAATTTTATGTTTTATTAAAAAAAACATACATATACTTTGTATCATATATACATATACAGTTAAGCATATATTAATAAATAAAATAAAATACATACATTTATACATAGATAACTTACCTGTTTCAATTAACGTACAATAATTTATTTCCTTCATTTTGCAATCATACATGGCCTTTTTCTCCCGAAAAACTTTTAATTATTTTGTAGTCATTCATGTATCCCGATTAACTGACTCTCGCAGACGGAAAGTGACGTGGAAGAAGATTTTATTTGCTTTATAAACACACACTGTTTGTTTTGACAATAAATGTTTGCTCATTTAGAGAATGTGTTTTAAAGCGAACAAAAATGAAGGTATCAAACACACCTTTTGTGTACAGCAAATATTATGATTTTAATTGTATAGTGGAAAATATATACATTATAGTAGCAAATATTTCACATAATTTAAAACGCTTAGCTAGATCATGGTAAATTTTTTGGTGTAAAACACCATATAATATTATTATAGTGAATTAAAAAATGCTAAGGAGAAAAAATATTTTTTCAAGCTATATAAGGACTATAATAAGTTGATTAGGGTAAACATGTTAGGCAAATATGAGTAAAAATGGTCGTAGTGACCATTCATTAAACATGATTTTTCTTTGCGTGTAGAAAACATGTTAATACACAAATTAAGATTGCAAAAACTTCTTTTTTTGAGGAAAAATTTATATCAGCTTTGAATTAAAAAAATAAATGGAAGGAAATCCATAACATGGGAATTGTTAATGGTAAGGCCAATACTGCAGATTCAGTTGATGTCAATAAACTAAACTTCAACTTTGCTAATATACCAATGCCCAATGCAAAGACTTTTTTTCACGGCACAGTACAACAATATCACCAACAATCAGTCGCCAAGCAATATTATTTCAGCCGACAATATTGTAACAGATAATAATCATACGACACGTTAGTTTGATTTTATACAATTTATCAGATTCTGTAGGACATTATGGTGTATAGCACATATTTTTAACAACATAATAACCACGTCTTCTTACCCATCTACATGGAAATTCGCCAAGACTATTCCCATTCCGAAAACAGATAAGAAATACCGACCGATAGCAATTCTTCCGTACCTTTCAAAGATTTTCGAACGCCTTATTCATAATCAGATAACTAAATATTTGTACAGCAATTCAATTCTTACTGAAAGACAGTCAGCCTTTAGACCAGGGCATGGCTGCGTCTCTGCGTTGATTGATGTCTCTGAAGCAATAAGAAAACATATAGATGCCAAAATGATTTCTCTTCTCGTGTTACTTGATCACTCTAAAGCTTTCGACTCAGTCGATCACTCTATTTTGTGTTTTAAACTAAAATATTTGTGTAAGTTTTCAGAAACTGCAGTAAAATTGATGTCTTCCTATGTTAGTGGTAGGTCTCAAGCGACATACCACGGCTCAGATGTATCAAACACCTGCATACTAAGGAGGGGCGTACCACAGGGATCAATACTTGTTCCTCTTCTTTACTCGATATATTCGAATGACCTACCATCCCAATTAAAGTTTTGGGAAATACAAATGAACGCTGACGATGTGCAGCTTTACATAAGTAGCGAGTTAAGTAATATAATGGATTGTGTCAACAAATTTAACCATGATCTGAATAATATCTACAATTGGGCCTCTAATAACGGTCTTTGTTTAAATTTTTTTTTTTTTTTTTTTTTCAGTATTTATTTATTGAATCTTCATATATTAAATATGAACTAAAAATAATTAATCAAATCTTATCCTAATATTTGCTTTATGTCCTGCCAGTGCCAGACAAAAAAGATTTAGTCATCACGGGCTCTGTTCACATATGTAGGTGTTTATCGCTCATCTGATTGGGTGAGTGCTGCAGTGTCTCTTCTTCTTAAGCGAGTGTGGCCGCCATAATTTAAAATATTTCGAGCTAATGGATTTGGGTGCAGTTCCAGCTTTTTTAAATATTTTGCTGCATATTTCGTTATCATAGTATTTACCAATGGCACATTGAGATCCTTGTGGATATTTGAGTTTTTGACATACCAGGGAGCGGCTGTGATTATTCGAAGAAGTTTATTTTGGCGCCTTTGAATTTTTTCGATATTAGAAGCAGAGGCAGTGCCCCATAACTGAATACCGTAGCACCAAATTGGCTTTAAGATAGAGTTGTAAAGTAGAAGTTTGCAATCGAGACTAAGAACAGAATTTCTTCCAATGAGCCAATTAATTTGAATTGCTTTTAGTTTCATTGGAGTTAATTTTGCTTCTATGTGCCATTTCCACGTTAAACGCCGATCTAGATGTATACAGAGATATTTTACATGCGCGTGTTGGGGTATTATTTGATTATTGATTTTAATAGGGGGGCACGTTTCCCGACGCAATGTAAATGTTATATGTGCGCATTTTTGCTCATTGATCTTTATCCTCCATTGTTTTAACCACCTTTCCAGTTCAAATATGTGATCCTGGCTTTTCTTATTACATTTACTATTCGATGAGTTTGTTCAATTGTGCTGTGCTTTCTTCTAAACCCGAATTGATGATTAGGAATACATCTGTTTTCATTTAAAATCGGCGTTAATTTTAACACTATTAGTTTCTCAAATAGCTTTGAAATATTAGATAATAAGCTAATAGGCCTGTATGACTAAACTTTTGTGTGATCCTTTCCTGGCTTTGGTATCATGGTTACTAAGGAAACCTTCCATTCCTGAGGGTAGTATTGAAGGCGTAAAATAGCATTAAAAATAAAAAGAATAATTTTTTTCGCTATACTTGGTAGCTCCAAAAGCATTTTATTACTGATCTTATCGATACCGGGTGCCTTCTTGGTGTTTAAATCCCGAATAGCCTTTTCGATTTCTTTAAACTCGAATCTTAGGGGAATAGCTGCTCTAACATTTACAGGCGGTAACTCGACTGCTATATCGTGAAATATATTATGGGTAAATACATTTTTCAGATGATTAGCAAACAGATTTCCTTTTTCAATATCATTTCTTGCCCAGCTTCCATTCAAGTTTTTCAATGGTGGCTTAGAGATAACTGGTCTATTGAGGCTTCTGGCTGCACGCCATAATTTTTAGTCTGATTGTGGAGTTGCATCAAGTCCCTTAAGATATTTTTCCAGGGAACCGTTTTCTGAGACTGCAGTAACTTTCTCAGCCTTTTTGTGCACTCTTTTAATAAAGTCTTAAGTTGGGGGGATCTGTGCAATTGCCACTCTCCTCGAACTCTCCTTTTTTCAGTCAATAGACGCTGGATATCTGTAGAATATATGATTTTGTTTTTGGTTTTTTTGAGGGTTATGCTGGAATGTTGAACAGCTAGTTTGAGATAACTGTCAAAATTAACAATAGCGAGATCCACGTTCTCCGGTGTGCTAAGCGGAATATTTTCTGTGCAAAGGCCACTAAGATATTTTTTATATTTTAACCAATTTATTTGTGAGGCTGATGTCGATAAGTAACCAAACGGAGATACAATTCAATTTGGATTCAGTATAGTAACAATTGTAGGTGTGTGATCGGAAGATAATTCTAGGGACGCTTCCACATGAATCGTGTCTATGGGGATGTTATTAACCACGCCAAAATCTTTGACATCTGGAACTTTTTGCTGATCAGTAGGCAAATAGGTTGGTTGTCCGCTCGCGACCACATTTAGGTCCATTCTACAAATTGTGTTAAACAAAACGACCCTTAGGTGTAATAAGTCGTGACCCCCAGAAAGTGTGTTTAGCGTTATAATCGCCAGCAGCCAGGAAGCAGGGTCCTAATGATTTAAAATATTTATTATATTGGCTTTCTGATATTGAAAATCTAGGTGGGGAGTATAATGATGAAATTACTAGGTTTCGAGATAATTCCTCAATGCAAATGCTCGTTGCTTGGAGATAATCTTCACGATGATCACACATTAAGTAGTGTTTTACTCGGTTTTTTATTAAAATAGCAGAACCTCCACAAGCTCTACCTCGAGGGTCCTTGGTATCATATAATATATAGCCATTGATTTTAAACGTGTTTCTTGAGGTCAGATGAGTTTCAGAAACCATCATTACATCAATTTGTTTTTTTTTTAAGGAAGTATTCTATTTCATTTTTATGTTGGCGGATGCCGTTTGCGTTCCAAAAGCAAATTTTTAAGCAGTTCATGGCTTGTTTAGTACAGCTTGCAATAACATCGATTGCATTCTTAACATTTCCTGCATCATATTACCCATTGTGTTTGTAAAGTTATATACTGTTTGTACTAATGTTTCCATGGACTAGACGACTTAAATTAGAAACTGGAGTTTCATCATTATTTGGCAACTCACCTTGCATTGGCATATGGTTTGATTTTAGGACGTTAGCGTAGGATGTTCTGTTATTACTAGGCCGCGGTACCTGAACGTCATTAATGTTAACTTGATTTGTTACATGCATTTGAGGGGGATTAGGTTTCGGTCCAACCGAGCGCTTGACGATAGAGTATACAGGGCTTCCTCTATAGTTGGCAGTGTGATTACCACCACAGTAGCTACATTTTTTTACATTGGGGTCGTTTTTAGACTTATCGCAGAGAGCTGTACCAGGTAATTCTCCACATACTACGCAAACGGGGGTTAGATGACAGTATGCCTTAGTGTGACCAAATTCTTGGCAGTTTAAACATTGCACGGGACCATTCCTTTTGTGCGGCTCCTCTATTGTAATTTTTCTATACAGGATATATTTCAGATTGTAAATGGGGTGCGTTTTGTTCTTTTTAAGCTTAATGTCGCCGGGTTCTAACTCCACTCTAAATAGTGGCTGGGGATTTTTTTCTCTAGTTTTAATGTTTATTATATTTTTTATTTTGAAGCCCTTCTCTTCTAAAAACGTTTTTATCTCACCTGGGTCCACGCATGAGTCAATGCCCTTAATCACTACCTGAAGACCTTTACTGCTCTTCAGTTGATATGTATAAAAATTCTTATTAAGTGCTTCAAATTTTGTTATTACCTTACGAAAATCATCTTCACGATTAACTTGTATTTTTGTCTCATTAATACTACCCCGTTTTATTGCAGCTACATAAAAAGAATTTTCACCTATTACCGAGATCAAATTCTTTATTAATTCATTTGAGTTTTGCTCTCTAGGATATATCGGCGGTAGCTTAGAAGATTTGATAACGTTTTGTGCTTCCGGGGATTCCTCATCCAGAATTGCAAAACGATTTTGTGAACTTGTTCTATCAGCTGTACCATCTTTTAAGACTTTTGAGACCGAAGCAACTGCTGAAGAGGTTGGGCTGCGACCCCGTTTAAGCACTGTTATGTACCTATCAATACCTACTTGTACTGGAGGCTTTTGACCACTTTTTACTTGTGGAGCTGAGTTTTCCATCATGCTTGATTTGGGGGTAATATTTTCATCACTTATTGAAATCGTTTTTGCCGCTGATGCACCGCTTGCAGGTTCTTAATTTTTTATTGTATTTAAATCAACCGTTTTATTAGACACCGAAGGTGATACTGAGTTTTCTATTATGCCTGATTGAGGGTTAATATTTGTATTACTTATTAAAATTGTTTTTGCCGTTGAGGCAACGGTTGAAGGTTTTATATTTGTTAGTGTATCTGCCGTATTATTAAATACAGAAGGTGAGAGGGATCGCGTGCGAGTAATAGGTTTAGCCGTTAGGTATTTGCTATCATCGATTCTTTTTTTTATTTCTGCATTTGTTTCGTTAACACTCACTGTGATATATGCATTTCTACCGTTTGAACTCATAAGAGTTTTTTTTTTACTGTTTACAGTTGTGCTCTTCTTATTTGTTATTGTTTATCAACACCGAGAATAAAAAATGTGTGTTTATGTATGTATGTATCGAGGGTCCTTGGTATCATATAATATATAGCCATTGTTTTTAAACGTGTTTCTTGAGGTCAGATGAGTTTCAGAAACCATCATTACATCAATTTGTTTTTTTTTTAAGGAAGTATTCTATTTCATTTTTATGTTGGCGGATGCCGTTTGCGTTCCAAAAGCAAATTTTTAAGCAGTTCATGGCTTGTTTAGTACAGCTTGCAATAACATCGATTGCATTCTTAACATTTCCTGCATCATATTACCCATTGTGTTTGTAAAGTTATATACTGTTTGTACTAATGTTTCCATGGACTAGACGACTTAAATTAGAAACTGGAGTTTCATCATTATATGGCAACTCACCTTGCATTGGCATATTGTTTGATTTTAGGACGTTAGCGTAGGATGTTCTGTTATTACTAGGCTGCGGTACCTGAACGTCATTAATGTTAACTTGATTTGTTACATGCATTTGAGGGGGATTAGGTTTCGGTCCAACCGAGCGCTTGACGATAGAGTATACAGGGCATCCTCTATAGTTGGCAGTGTGATTACCACCACAGTAGCTACATTTTTTTACATTGGGGTCGTTTTTAGACTTATCGCAGAGAGCTGTACCATGTAATTCTCCACATACTACGCAAACGGGGGTTAGATGACAGTATGCCTTAGTGTGACCAAATTCTTGGCAGTTTAAACATTGCACGGGACCATTCCTTTTGTGCGGCTCCTCTATTGTAATTTTTCTATACAGGATATATTTCAGATTGTAAATGGGGTGCGTTTTGTTCTTTTTAAGCTTAATGTCGCCGGGTTCTAACTCCACTCTAAATAGTGGCTGGGGATTTTTTTCTCTATTTTTAATGTTTATTATATTTTTTATTTTGAAGCCCTTCTCTTCTAAAAACGTTTTTATCTCACCTGGGTCCACGCATGAGTCAATGCCCTTAATCACTACCTGAAGACCTTTACTGCTCTTCAGTTGATATGTATAAAAATTCTTATTAAGTGCTTCAAATTTTGTTATTACCTTACGAAAATCATCTTCACGATTAACTTGTATTTTTGTCTCATTAATACTACCCCGTTTTATTGCAGCTACATAAAAAGAATTTTCACCTATTACCGAGATCAAATTCTTTATTAATTCATTTGAGTTTTGCTCTCTAGGATATATCGGCGGTAGCTTAGAAGATTTGATAACGTTTTGTGCTTCCGGGGATTCCTCATCCAGAATTGCAAAACGATTTTGTGAACTTGTTCTATCAGCTGTACCATCTTTTAAGACTTCTGAGACCGAAGCAACTGCTGAAGAGGTTGGGCTGCGACCCCGTTTAAGCACTGTTATGTACCTATCAATACCTACTTGTACTGGAGGCTTTTGACCACTTTTTACTTGTGGAGCTGAGTTTTCCATCATGCTTGATTTGGGGGTAATATTTTCATCACTTATTGAAATCGTTTTTGCCGCTGATGCACCGCTTGCAGGTTCTTAATTTTTTATTGTATTTAAATCAACCGTTTTATTAGACACCGAAGGTGATACTGAGTTTTCTATTATGCCTGATTGAGGGTTAATATTTGTATCACTTATTAAAATTGTTTTTGCCGTTGAGGCAACGGTTGAAGGTTTTATATTTGTTAGTGTATCTGCCGTATTATTAAATACAGAAGGTGAGAGGGATCGCGTGCGAGTAATAGGCTTAGCCGTTAGGTATTTGCTATCATCGATTCTTTTTTTTATTTCTGCATTTGTTTCGTTAACACTCACTGTGATATATGCATTTCTACTGTTTGAACTCATAAGAGTTTTTTTTTACTGTTTACAGTTGTGCTCTTCTTATTTGTTATTGTTTATCAACACCGAGAATAAAAAATGTGTGTTTATGTATGTATGTATGTACAAACATGTATTTTTATCTCTTCTTTTTCTTGTATTTACTTTTTTAATACTTTATTGTTTCACGTTTTTATAAAAAAAAATAAACCGTAGCGCGACAGACAGAATGTTTAAATGCATAAAAATCAAAAGCCATGAACATTTGTAAATTACTTTATATCCCCTCGTTTATCCCGCCGATCTAAATAAACAATGAAAAACTTATAATAGTCAAGACAACAAAAAATCTAGGTGTAATTTTTAACTCTGAGCTCAATTGGTCTAATCATATCAATAATATATGTGGTGTTACTCACGCAATGTTAAGGAATCTTTGGAGGAAGCAATATTTCACTCCTCTCAAAGTTAGAATGCTAATCGCTAAAACGTATCTCCTGCCAAAACTCTTATATGCCTGTGAACTCTTTTCAAACTGTGACTCAGTATGCTAGAACATAAACTTAATGTGACATTAAACAATATTGCTAGATATGTGTTTGCCCTTAGACGTATTGATAGTATCTCTGATTACTCAAAGGGAATCTACAATTTAACACTCGAAAACCTGTTGAAAGTTAGTTCATTATTGCTTCTACGAAAGCTGATTTTTACTAAAAAACCTGAATATTTATACAAGTTTTTCAAGATCTAACCAAGGAAAAAATATAAACTCCATTCGCTACCGTAGCCTTATATCAGTAAGACATTTTTACTTATCTACAATTTGTCAGTGGAACCGACTATCTCCCCATACTCAATTCATTAGCAAGGCAAACAGTTTCAAATCTGCCATTTTTAAACATTTCTGTTAAATTTTTATTTTTTTTTTTTTTTTTGTAGATTAAATTAAATTATTTTAATAACTTTTTTTTTATTATTCCATTCTTTCTATATTTGTTTACTTATATGTATTAATATTATTTATTTTTGTGTGTCATTTTAATTTTATTTTATTTTATTGTGCCACATACATATGTTTAACATTTATTCTACAGTACTTTAATATAAGACACCGTTCTTGTTGTACTGTCTTATCTAACAAAGAATTAATCAATCAAACGTACTAAGCGTATTATTATTAACATCGAAAAAAAAATTAAAAATAACGCACATTTAGTGAAAACATCCGAATTTTAATTTTCATAAACAATTTTTTTCAGTCAACGCTATTACTGTATTTATGTACTTGAAAAAACTCGTAATGAAAACTCGTAATTACTCGTTTCACGTTTGAAAGAAAAAAAATTTATGGACACAGAGACACTTTTTAGTATCGGAACCGGTCCTATTATATAGAACTCTCTCTAGAATGTAATAAGTGGGTTTTTACGAAACAGCAGAAGGCATTATGACAGTCAACTAATTCCAAATATCTTGAAAGACTTTAAGGTTTATAAATAAATTAAATAAATCAGTACTATTTGAAGTCAAGATGGGTTTATTGCAGTTACAGGAGCTCACATGTCATTGAAAATGCATATTCTTTACAACTATTTATACTCAATTCATTATGACGAACAAGGTGAAAGATTTCAACGGGATCTTGCAGTAATTGATAAGCGTTATCATTGCCATTGGGATCAGACCATGATGGGTGACAACTACTGGATGTAGGGGGATCGATTATTCGACTTTTTCAAAAACCGGTTTTTGGCTAAGCATGTTTAAAATAACCAGTTTTAATTGAAATACATAAAAACACAAAAATCAAAAAAACTTTTGTAATAAAACGTTAATTTAAATAAAAAGAATACAATTCACAAAGGTGAGGAACCAACAAAATACATATATATGACTTAAGGTATGTTCAGACCTTACAAATATTTGACAATAAAATCTAAGAAAAGTGTGACCAGTAAATTGATCATCTTTAGCTTTATTTTTTACAAGTTCTATTTTTTTACTAAACTTTATCTACTTACAAGAAAATTGTTAAATGTAATTTAGCAACTGTTAAATAATTTTTGATCTAGACAAACGTTTTGCAAAAAAAATTAAAGGAACTTAATAAATTTATTATATGAGATATACTCCCAAATTAATTTTAAATGGGTTTAAATTTGTTGGTGGTTAAGCATATCTATACGAATCAGTAGACTTCAAATTATTTTGTTTCAGCATTATAGAAACGAATAATAATATGAGCATGCTTATTGTATGAAATATTTGTCAATTCGTCAACCACAATTTAAAACCGTCCATGAAATGTTTTGACTTCAATTATTGTTTTTAATTTTCTGGTGTTTTAAGAAATAAAACTGAAATTTTTTTCCAAATCGTTGATACCGCCGGAATGTTGTAGTTCTAAGCATGAAGATATGCTAGAACTACATAAGATTTTTTAGTGCCTGAAAGGGCATTCCGTCCTTGGCAACACAACGGGCTAATATTCCACCCAATGATTAATTTTTGGCTGCGTATTTTAGCAAAATATTACTTGTCGTCTCTTTAGAAGTACTGCGAACTGAGTTAAGTTTTATTTGGAGTACATTAATGTGAAGCTTGTGGTCTAACTAAATGTGATTGATAAGTCGTGAAGAACCTTTGCAACTTATCAGTTTAGGGCACTTCAGGCAGCTAACGTTGTCTTTTTAATCCCGTTCGAAATATCTGCAGATATTACATTTATATAAAAATATATTGAATATTTGGAAGGCTCTCGCACAAATTACTATTTACTTTTTAGCTAATTTTTTTTTTGTAATATTTTGAATTGTTTTTGGTTTTTTTTTTTCAAGATCACACGCTTTTATAAGCGATTTGTATTTACATTGTACGTAACATTTTTTGACTTTTGTTACATTTTTTTCTGATATAAACCGTATATAAATTACACGTTATTTAACTAACCGGTTTATTATGTCAAAATAACCGGTTTATTCAATATTAGAAAAATTTAAATTTTAAAATAACCGGCTTGGGCAGTGTAATGACTGGATGTCATTTAAATAAAAAGAAGTCCCTACTTTAGTGGGTTATAAATTTTTGTTTAGCCGGCGTTTGAAACGCCACTGGCATTACTATTTTATGACTCGCTTTACCTCCTATATCTAAAATAGAATTAACTCCTTGTTTTTCTATTATCCTGTATGGCTCATGATATGGTGCCTGGTTTTTCTTCCTATTCACTGTTCTTAGTAGCACTAGCTCTCCTACTTCTAAATTAAGTGTTTCTGTGTTTCGAAATTTATTTACTCTACTGACTTTAGCTATTTCTAAATATTCTTTCGTTTTCTCTAAAGAAAATTGTAGTCTTTGCTTTAATTCTCTTGCATAGTTTTCTATATTGTAAATTTTTTAATTACTTCTAATTTCATCGTTTGGCAGGTAAGGTAACTTCCCAAAGACCAATTCATATGGCGTGTAATTTGTATCTATGTGTGGCGTTGTATTGTACGCGAATGTAAAATACTGAACCCAAGTATCCCATTCACTATCTTTACAGAAGTTTAATAAAAATTCATTGAGTACTCTATGATTTCGTTCTATTGAGCCCAAAGTCTCATGATGGTAAGGTGCGCTAAAAATTTGTTTTATATCTAACAATTTGCATATTTCTGACATTAATTCATTTGTGAATTTAGTACCCTTATCTGATTTTAAGATTTTAAAATTACCGTATTTCAAAATAAATTGTTCTACCAGTGTTTTTGCCACTGTTCTCGCCTCTTTAGTCTCCATGGGAAATGCTACCACGTATTTTGAAAGTTCGCATTGAATTGTAAGTATGTATCGGTTGTAATTTGACAAACGCAAAGGTCCAACCGTATCGATTGACATCACCTCAAAGCTAGTTCCTGGTGTGTCTGTTAACATCATTTTTTCTTTTGTATGTCTAGTTTGTTTATTTATTTTGCATTGTTTGCAATTCAAAATATATTGATTTATCATTTTGCTCATATTCTTCCATATGTAGCGCTGCTTCAGCTTTAAAACCGTCTTTCTGATGCCTAAATGTCCTCCATGAGTTGAATTGTGGTATTCATTAATAAGTTTCATCTGTATTTCTTTACAAAGTATTCGTTTTGGTTCTTCATATATCAATATTTTTAAATTTGTTTTCGTTTTCAATTGTAATTTGTTGTATAAATTTTTAAATTTGTCCATGGCCATGGTTTTAAATATTTCATCGTTTTTACTCAACGCTAGCTCGGCTATTCTTAAATCACGCATTTTTGATAACAGTTTCTTCAACGTCAACGTTGTGCTCGATGAATTATCGCTGCATCTTGCTATGATTTCATTATCCGATACTTCTATTAAATTATTTTTAAAATCTGTATGTATTTGAAACTTGAGTTTTCTTGTTTTACGTAAATCTGATATTGATGTGCAGTCCCAGACAAAAAGTTGATCAGGCCTTTGCTCGGACGTACATTTTGCACTGTTTGTAATGTTAGTGTTATTTTGATTTTCCAATTGTTTTTTCCTGTTTCTGGTTATTGCTAACACCTTCTTAGCTGATTCATCCGCTTCTGGGATCATTGCTCTCAATGTGTCGCTATTCAAAACTATTCTCGACAATGCATCCGCATTCGTATTCATTTTCCCTTTCTTGTATTGTATTTCGAAATTGTAATCAGATAAATCCATTCTAATTCGTGTCATTTTTGACGACGGGTTTTTGTGTGAAAATAAAAAAATTAACGGTCTGTGGTCAGTGACTACGATAAAATCTCTACCATATAGGTAAGGTCTAAAAAAATTAATTCCACAATGAATAGCTAACAACTCCTTTTCTATTGTAGGTTTGTTTAGGTCATGTTTTGATAATGATTTGCTCGCGTATGAAATTGGTAAATCTGTTCCAACTTCACCTTGCGATTAAACTGCACTAAGAGCATTATTTGACGCATCTGTGGTTAAAATGAATGGTTTGGTAAAATCTGGGTATCGAAGTATTGGTGGTTTCATAAGCTTTTCTTTTAGTGTTTCGAACGAGTCTTGACATTCCTTGTTCTATAGAAAAGGTTTGTTTTTCTTTAATAGTGCATTTAAATTTTTAGCTATGTCTGCAAATTTTGGTATAAATCGGCGATAGTTATTGCAGAAGCCACAAATCTTCTTACGTCATCTGCACTTGTCGGAACTGGATAGTTTCTAATTACGTCATCCTTAGCTGGATCTGTTGTAATTCCTTTATCTGTTATGAGGTGCCCAAGATACACTACCTCTGGTTTCAAAAAACTGCACTTGCTTGCATTTAACTTGAGCTTGTATTTCATTAACCTTTGAAAAACTTTTATTAAATTGTCGTTGTGGTGCTTTAAACTGCATCCAAATACGATAATGTCATCCACATATAAAAAAGCTTCAGCATCTAAGCCACTAAGCGCAATTGTTAACATTCTCTGAAAACTGTTTGAAGATATTTTCAAACCGTAAGGCAATCGCTTAAATTGGTAATGACCACTCCCTGTGGAAAATGCTGTCAAAGGTCGTGAATTTTTATGTAACTTTATTTGATGGAATGAACTGGTCATGTCCAGCGTCGAAAAATATTTGGCTCTACCAAGTTTGTCGAGCACATCTTCTATTCTTGTCAGCGGAAATTTGTCGTTGACTATCTTCTCGTTTAGTTTACGGAAATCTACTACTAGACGCCATTTTTTTGTATCATCTGTTGACTTTTTTGGTACCACGAGTAGTGGCGAATTGTATGGGCTAACCGAATTCTCAATTATGTTGTCGCCTAATAATTGGTCAACCTGATTATTTATTTCCTCTACTTGTGTCTGTGGAAGCCTGTAGTTTTTTATATATATCGGTGTTGAATCTGTTGTTTGTATTTGTTGTGTATAAAAATTATTAACACTAAGTTCTTCCCCTGGAAGATGGAAAACATCTTGAAATTCTTTAAAAACTTCTCTTAGAGATTTTTCTGCATGTGGGTCACTTCCCCCAACATCTAAAATTTTCAAAAGTGTACATAATCTGTCACCGTCAGGCTGACTTGATTTTTCTGTCGAATATACATTATAATTTTTTAGTGGTTTTATTTTGCAACCAGCACTTTTAAAAATCACACTGTTGTCAGTAGTATTCAGTACTTTAACATGCGCTATGCCTTTCGCGGGTATTAAGGAATTTCCTAAAAATACACCTTCGGCTAACTCCTCACTCAGCAGAATGCTCTCTTCATTTACTTCTACATCGAGAGGAATGATCGCCTCTTTTCTTGCTGGTACAACCATGTTTATTCGTTAAATTTTTTTCGAATTCATTGGTATGACAACCTCCTTCTCATTTATATTAAAAGTGATTGTGTATGTTTCAAAAGCTATTATACATAAGTGTTTTTCCAAAATGTCCCGTCCGATTATTCCATCGATTTGGATTGGAAAATCATTCTCCACAATGTGAAAACTGTGTTGAAAAGTTTCTCCTATTATTTTTAGATTTAAACTTTTTGTGCCTATACAATCTACGGCTTCTTTTGTTATACCGGTTAATCTGACAATTTCTGTTGTATTTATATCACAGAAATTTTTATTTTTACATATTGAAATATCCGCCCCTGTATCAACTAAAAATTTTAGACTCCTATTAATATTACAACATTCTAAAGTTATGTATACATTTATGTTGCTCGATATTTTATAAATTGTTAACTTTGGCCTCATTGGGCAACTTTTTTCGTTACCCGGCCCCCTTAGTTTCCCTCATCAGCCATGTAGTGTAACAACCTGTGTGCGTTATTTTTACTATTTTGTGCTTTCTTGCTGTTATCGCTATTTTCATTGAAATCGTTGTTTCTAGTGGGGTTCTTATTTTGATTATAATTACTATTTTTGAAGCTATTGTTGCCATTATTTTTATTGTTGTATTTGTTGTTTCCAAAATCGCCATTATTTCTCCTAAAATTGTTGTTCGCACCATTGGTGTTTCTGAAATTGTTGTTTGAACCATTGCTGTTCCTGTAATTGTTGTTATAACCATTGTTTTTCCTATAATTGTTGTTTGAACTATTGTTGTTTCTACAATTGTTGTTAAAACCATTATTGTTTCTATAATTGTTGTTAAAACCATTGTTTTTCCTAAAATTGTAACTTGAACGGCTATTTATACGAAATAGGTTCATATTATCTATTCCTAAATTCCTTTCTGCCGTCATGCATCTCTCAACTGCCTCATTTAATGTTTTTGGCATATTTGCCAATAAAAGTGGTTGATATTCAACATTCACTCCTTTCATAAATACATTTAGCGCAACACTATCACTCACTTTGTAGATAGTATCTTTAGCTTCTTGTGTAGGGCTTGGCAAATTTTTAATTTCAAAATTACTCATATGGTCTGAAAGTTCGGCAATTTTCTTCCTAAAATCAGATATGCTACTCTTATCTTGTTTTGTTGTACCTAACTCTGTCAGAACTTGTTGAAGCGTTTTCGGATTAGGAAAAGCGCTTTCCAATGCTTTTTTTAAATCATCAAAAGTTACTGGTCGGTTTAAACGACCTAAAATACTTCGCACATGTACCGATAATTTAAAATTGTAGATGTACTTAACGAATATTTCTCTATCTTCTTGTTTTATCAAATCTTTTGCTCTTTTTTATATTCAATTTGAGCTTTTCTAACTCCTCAATACATTCATTTATAAAACTCATTTATCAAAATAATAATAAAAAAAAGGAGTTAATATAAAAAATTTTGTTAATTTAATACCTTTATTTCTCCATGTGTATTAATTTACAAAAAAAAATTGGTTATTTCATTCAAATATTTGTTTTAAACAAAATAAAATTAGTTTTAAAAAAAATATATTATTCTACTTCAATAATTTTTCTAAGTGTATGTATCAAATACAACCCTGTAGTGGTGGGTGTTCAGTGATTAGCTGATCTATAAAATACTCTGCGACGATTGACGTTTAATCGTCAGCTGATCGGTAGATGACTTTTTCGTATTTTCTTTTAATGTGCTTTTTCTTTTACTTTTTAACAAGTGCTAATTTAATAAATTTTTAAAGTTTTTAATTTAAAGTTTTTAAATTCAAAAAAATATTTTCTTCAGACCTTAAAATCAAGTGTTGTGTTTTTTTTATATAATATAATACATGATTTGTATTTTTAGCAAAAATAAAAAAATTAAAAAAAAATTATTTTTAATGCCACATAATGGCGTGTTTTATTTCTTTTTTCTACATTATTCTGTTTTAACAAAAAAAAAAAAAAAAAAATTTATTTGTTTTTGTGAGCTTTTAACTCATGCGTTATAGCATCGATTTGCTCCCAAATTTCTGATGCCCGTTCCCAAGATGGTGGAGTTTCGGACGACACAATATTTTTTAATGCTGCCAATTTTCTTCGCAGCTTCACAATTCTGCCTGCTCTCCTTTTTTTTTGGTTTTTGTGTTGGCGGGATTGCAGTTAACCTTTCTTCTGTTCTGCGCTGCTGCCGCTTCAAATATTCTTCGATGGTAATCGGTTGTGGCTGTTGTTTCGCTGGAGTCTTTGCTGTACTGGTAGGTGCTGTGGTATAATTATTCCCTGTGACCGGCACAGAAGTTTCTTCCAAACTAGGCAGGATCGCCATATAATGACTAGATGTCATTTAAATAAAAAGAAGTCCCTTCTTTAGTGGGTTATAAATTTTTGTTTAGCCGGCGTTTGAAACGCCACTGGCACTACTATTTTATGCCGGCACTAACAAGCGCCAAGGCAAAGCACTACTTGGAGTGCTGGTGATTTTAATAAAAAGAAAACAAAGAGCCAATTGCTCGGCTAAGTTTCGTATTCGAATCTTGCTTTATTACAAAATTTGTCTCCTTATAAACTAAAATAACGGTACTTAAATCTAATCCTTATTCTATATATTTACATGCAATTATATGCTTACACATACATACATAAAAATATTGTTTATTTACTAATAAAAATATAAGCAACACAGATGATTCTAAAAAATATATGAAACAGCTGATTCAAAGATAAATTATTAGAGATGTGTAATAAATGATTAGAGATGTGTAATAAATACATTACAGCAGAACTAAAATAACCGGCTTACACCGGACGAATAATAACCGTTCGATCTTCATAGCTGGATGCAAAATCGTGAAGCGTCATCGCACTAAAAGGAACAACAAAAGAGGAAAAAGATTAAGGCCCTAATCATGTAAAACGCAACGCCAAAGAATTACATTAAAAGCACAAACAATGTCATAAATATTTTGTAATTTTGTTGTTGCTTTCCACAGAAATTCACATTGCGTTTAAAAATTTCAAACGCGGCATAGCTTGTGACGTTTAACATTTTAAAACGGTACATGAATTTCTCATGGTGCGATAAGAACAAAAGGATATTTATTTAGAACAAAACTGTAAATTTTACAAAAAAAAAAAGTTTTTTTAAATAAAAAGAGTGTTTTTTAAAAGATATAAAAGTAAAACTAACAAAAACTGATATATTTTTTATTTAAAGAAAAAAAAAATAAATACAACAACTTAATTATATTAATGAAAAATGTCATAACTCGGACATTTTTCATCCGATTTGATCATTTACCTTGGTAATAAAACTTGGACTCGGAAAGATTTACGGTTCCCGAAAATAGGTATTTTTCATAAAAAAAATTATACTTTGGTAATAACTTTTTTGTATCTGAACCGATTTTTCCGAGTTTTTTTTTAGCAAATATGTTCTACCTATCTTTTGATATTATAGACGTATCCATAAGTCGTATAAAAGCTCTAAAATTTTAGTTTTAATAAAAATGTTGATGCTTTTAGCCCATTTTTAAATATTTTGTAATAAATTAACCAATTTTAACCGATTTGGCAAATTTATATACTGACGTCTTTAGCAAGAAATTTAGCATTTACTTATATTATAAAACGTGGACTCGGGAAGATCAATTGTTCGCGAAAATGGGTATGTTTAAAAAATTATTTTGGGCATAACTTTTCCATTTCTGGAAAAAAAAATTCAGATTTTTCGGGAAATATATTCTGCTAAAAATCTCCGATATTTTGATATCGAAAACGTATCCATATGTCATACTACAGCCCTAAAATTTAAAATTTTGATTATTTTCAATAATGTTTTTGTACGGGAGGTACCACACGTACTTCTCCAATCCCGCCAATTATTTTTAGAGAGTTGGTGTACTGATAACCAAGACGTTTGTACCAAATTGAAAGCCCTGGCTCTTGCCGTTCTCCAGATATACAAAAAAAAAAAAAGATTTAAAAAACAACAACAATATGGGATTAATGGGAAAACTTAGAGGTAGTCGTGGTTTTTTGCTCATATCTCAGCCATTTATGGACCGATCTTACTGAATTTCAATAGCAAACAATTCCAGACTATATGCGACATAAATGTGTAACAAGCTAGTCTCCATCATATCTGGGGCCGTCGGAAAGCCCATTTCAACGGACGGACAACCGGATTTGAACTTCCCTTCTCATAAGAAGCCAGAATATATATACTTTATAGGGTCTGAGATCAATATTGTAGAAATTACAAACGGAATGACAAAGTTATATATACCCTTTTACCTTTGATGAAGGGTATAAAAAGGAAAGATGTTTGTTAATCATATGAAAAACGGATTTACCCCAAATATATCCCAAGATATAGCAATGGAGTTACCGCCTGTTAATTTTTGAATAGCTATACCCCTAAGATTTGAGTAAAGATAAATCGAAAAGGTTTTTTTGTGACTGAAATACCAAGAAGGCACCCGGTATAAAAAAGATCAGCAATTTAATGCATTTTGAGCTACCACGCATAACAAAGAAAGTTATTCTTTTTATTTTTAATTATATTTTACGCCTTGAATACTACCCTCAAGAATGGAAGGTTTCCGTAGTAACCATGATACCAAAGCCAGGAAAAGATCACACAAAAGATGAGTCATACAGGCCTATTAGCTTATCTTATATTTCAAAGCTTTTTGAGAAACTACTAGTGTCAAAATTAACGCCGATTTTAAGGGAAAATAGATATATTCCAAACTATCAATTCAGTTTTAGAATGAAGCACAGCTCAATTGAACAAACTCATCGAATAATTAATGGCTTAAGAAAAGCCTTTAAAGAACAAAATATTGCTCTGCACTCTTCATCGATGTCTCGCAAGCTATTGATAAAGTCAGGCATGAGGGCTTATTACATATGTATATTGAAGCTAAATTTACCAGCAAACACTCTATTATACTTAATTTATACTTTGGACATGCCAACAAACATCTACGCCAAAACTTCAACATTTGCGGATGATACAGCTTTTCTAAGCATCTCGTTACTTGCAGGTTCATATATTTGAACTGGAAAAATGGTTCAAACAGTCGAGGCTAAGAACAGAATTTCTTCCAATAAGCCAATAAATTTGAATTGCTTTTAGTTTCATTTGTGTTAGTTTTGCTTCTTATGGCATTTCCATGTTAAACGCCGATCTAGATGAATACCGAGATATTTTACATGCTATTGCTCAAGTAACCTCCAGAGAGAATGTTATCGGCATACGTTTCTGTGCGCAGAATTGAAGCTGCTTTAGGGTAGGCAGACTCGGAATCAGAAGCTAGTTTTAAAAGGGTGCGAATCGCAAGATATGGGGCACAGTTTACTCCGAAAGTTACTTTTTTTAATTCATAGTCCTTAATTGGGCCGTAATCATGTGGTTGAAATAAAATCCTCTGAAAGGGTCTATCAGTAGGATGTAATAGTATCTGGCGATACATTTTTTCAATGTCGCCATTAAAAACGTATTTATACCTTCTCCAATTGAGAATTATGGAGATCAAATCGCTTAAATACAACTCTGAGTTTAGTTATTTTGTGATCCGGGCGGACTACGCCATGGTCTGGTAAATAAAATGAGCCATATTTACCATTAGAGTTAATTTCACCAGATGACGTTTCTTCCATATGACCAAGCGTTAGATACTAATTTATAACCGCCTTGTATTGTGCCTGAAGGTCGGGATCTTTGGCCAGTGTTTTTTCCATGCTCGAGTACTGAGCTAGGGCTATGAATCTAGATCATCCAAGAAATATTTTGTCGGGAAAATCAGTTTTAAATGGTAATCTTCCACTGACCTGGAGGGAACTACAGGTATGCCTTCCTGCTGCCAAAACTTATTTAAACACGTATTTAGCTCAGAAGTGTCGGCCGGAACCACTGTAGTTGTGAATGCTTGAATAGATTGAGTTTTTATGGGACCACTCAGCACACAGCCAAAAATAGTATTGTAGGCCGATGTTTGACCACAAATATTTTTCTTATACCTTCAATATTAAGGGTGAGTTCATAATCATGACTTAAAATTAGATCTATCTGCGACGATTTATTAAAGGTTGGATCCGCAAGATCTAATTCAGCCAAATCGGTTGAGTACGGTATTTCAAAGGTGCATGCTGGAAGCCTTTTTGTCACTTTTGGCAGCATGGCTTTAATGGGGACTCGCACATCATACCTTTTTGTGTATAAAACAAATGTGCATTCTTTATCTGCCTTTTGCTTTTTTCCGCCAAAACCGAAGGGTAGCTGCAGCCGATTACGAACTCTTTCCGTTAAAAAGGTTCTTTGAGAACCGGGATCAATTAGTGCTCTAAATGTAAAAAAGTTCACCTCTGTTTTCTATTTGCATTAACGCAGTTCGTAGCAAGATATTTTCATTGCTCATAGAGCAATTTGCTTGAACTTGTCTTGAGGTGCTAGGAACATCATCTTGGCTGTTTGTTCTAGAGCTTTGAGCATTATCTTGTGGGTTTATTCTAGGGATTTGCGAATTATTTTGACACAATTCTTGATTTGAGCTATTGCGATTCGCGGCAACTTCTCTATATTGTGAACTTTCGGCAGCTTGAGTAGGGTTTTGTACTTTTTGTCTCATATGCAGTAGGGTATGATGGGGTTTTTTGCATTGAAGGCAAGTCTGTTTGCTTTTACAATTGGACTTCAGGTGTGAAGAGGCCAAACAATTATTGCAAAATTTAGTTTTAAACACATAATCTCCTCTTTGCTGTACCGTGAAGGCTCTAAATTTTGGGCATATTCGCAAAGAGTGATTTTCTTTGCATAACTTGCATGACAAGCCTAAGTTTTCCTGAGACATGTATGTTTGTATAGCTAAGTTAGGTGTATCTGAGAGCGTGAAACAATCTTTAGAGGTTTTAATGCTATTAAGACGTTCCACTGCTTCATACCTGTCTACAAATTAAGACATTTGGGTCCACTGGAGAAGCTCACGTGGGGAAGTGAGCAATTGCTCCCATAACGAAAGTGTCATATGGGGAAGTTTTGTTGAGATAAGTCGAATCAGAATAGGGTCCCAGCTCTCCACGTCGACGCCGAGCGTTCTGATCGATTCGCTATCTTCATTTTTTGCTGAGGGTATATCAAATAAGATTTTTATTTGATTATCAACTAAAACTCTTTTGTTTTCATATCGTGTTCTGAGTGCATTCCACGTTAGTTCGAAATTCCCATTTGAAAGGGAATATCTTTTCACTATTGCCCCAGCTTCACCATGGTTTTATTTCTTAGGTGATACAGTTTAGTCACTGGTGTTAGCTTTGGGTGGCATACGTATACGGCCATTGCTCATAGCTGCCTTTGAAAATTGCGGTGTCATAAGGTGGGAGTTTAATAAAAGCAGTGTCGGACCCAAAGTTGTGAGTAGAGGCCTGCTGGGGTATAGGAAATCGTGCTGAAGCCTGGTATGTGTGAAGTGTCACCTTGAAGGGTTTTGACTAAGTCGAGTATTTGCGAGTTGCAATGATAATAAGCTTCAGTACACGCATCAAAATTTGTTCTGGCTATTTCTTTAAAGTCTGGGTGATTACAGTTAAATACACTGCTCTTTATGAACTGGGTTAGAATTGCTTTGTGATGTATTCATCTTGAGAAAGTGGATTCGGGCAAGTTTGCACTTGATACTATAAACTTCTAATAATTGTGTGAGGGGCTATATAATAGCACTAGATAATATTAATTGTAATAATATTCTAGGTTCAAAATTAAAAACACTTTAATATTTCTTACTAAAATTACTTGTAGCGATCAGGGCTATAAATTAGCACTATAAATTAGTAATATTGTTTAAAGATGGGACTAAGTAGCTTAATAGAGCTTAGGGCTAGAGCATTGCTCTAGTTATGTTGTCTAAATTTAATATGTACCATACTAGATATGGATGTCTAGTTTATATACTAGTATCAGTTAAGAGCAAAGAACTAGATATGAATGTCTAGTTTATTTATTTGTGTTGATTAAGAAGAATTTTCGAAAATTCGGGGCTATCTGAGTATATCGCTATATTTGGATTTCTAGTTTCACGTTTAAAATTCTTCTAAAAATGTGTGGGGCTATGATATTATATGTCACAAAAGTGCAACGAGATCAATTATAAATTAAGTATTAGCTATTTAAGAGGGCCTAATAATTAGGGAATTATTTTATTTGACAACCGAATACTTAATTATAAAATTACAAGAAATTTTAATATTAGTTAAGTACCGAATGCTAAAGTATAAATTCGCAATGATGATGTTATTATTTGAATACAGAATGTGTTGTTATAGATTTGCAAAAAATTTTACAAATTTGCATAGATTTAAGTATTCCTTGCAGTTTCCTTTCTCCTTAAATACTAATTTATTTTCAACTCGCGTGATTCACAGACGTAATGGGTTTACGTTGACAATGCCTAATCCACAACTCAATTCCTGATATTAAGTTTCATAATAATATAAAATTATGTTGTTAATTAAAAATTATTTTCAGAAACCAAATTTTAAAAAGCTTTTCATCAACTAAATGGTCTGCATGTAATATTAATATTTATTAATAATAATAATACGGCATCTTCTAGTAAAACGCAATAGTTTTTTGTTAAGCAATTTTTATTTTATTTATTTTATAATATTGTATTTTTTTTTTTTTTTTTTTTTTTTTCAATAAATAGTTGTTTTAATTAATTTGGTTATATTTGAATCAAACTTCTATTCTTATTTTGAGTGTGCCACCAAATGTGCAAGCGAGTGTATGTGCCAAATACCTTTTACTTATGGGAATTAGTTATGTACATTCCAGGAAACTTCCCAACAACAGGTTTGTTCTTGTACTAAGAGTGCATCATCGACAAATAATCTTACTGGAGCTAAAGGTTATGTACATTCCAGGAAACTTCCCAACAACAGCTCTGTTCTTGTACTAAGAATGCACAATCGACAAAACAATCAAAGAAATTTGAGTAAAAAGAGCATTTAAATATTAATTAAATAACAAAAAATCTTAATTGCCTTTTTTCGTTTAAAATTAAATAATTTAAACTTTTAAAATTGTTGCTGGGACTTGTCAATATTTAATTAAATAAATTAGCACATTTGTTGAAATGGCAAAATTTAAAATATAATTTATTGAAAAAAAATATTCACAATTTTTGAATTTTTAGTAACCACTTTAATTATTTCGGTAATATGTGCAAAATCAACAACTTGTTTACTTGATATTATGAATTTGGCATATATTTGGGGATAAGATACAATTTGTAATTTTTCCTGTGTTATATAAAAACAAAAATCTTTTATTGTAGAAAACTTTTTATTTTATATTAAACACATTACCATTTTGGTTGTTAATAAAGAGCAAAATTTTTCTTTTCCCTTTTTCGGCCCACACCTTCTTTATATTTTTATGTTTATAGTTCCTTTTCCTTAGGGCTTCTTTTATTTGTGACCGACTGTTCTTTTTCCAGGTTTTTTTCCTCTTCTTGTTTCTTATTTCCAAGTCACTCACTTTTGCATAAGGCTTTGAGTAAGAGTTTGAACTCAACCTTTCGTTTCTCTTATTTTTCCACTTTTCTTCAGAGTTCTTATTTTTTTTCAATTTTCAATTCAAGTGTATTCACTGTCTTAAACCATAATAAATAGTTTGTTGTTTATGAATGCAATTAATTCTTAATTCTTTTCTTTTTAATCACTTTTTTACCGAGACTTGTTGAAGTTTAAAATTTAAACAATTAATTCGTTGTTTAAACTTTTAAAAAGAGAACGCAATTATTTTATATTATTACTTTTAATTTACTCTGTACTAAGTACAAATTTAAACAACAATTTGTTGTATATTTTTTGAAACCGCTATAATTTATTTTGACTTTACTAAGAGAATTAAGATACAAATTTTAATTAGAAGTTGGGTTTTAATATTACGTTAAGAGAATGCAAACAACGAAATTTTATGCACTATTTTAAAATAGCATTTACTGAAAAAACCGAGATAATTTGGATTAGCTCACTTCTAAAAGAATGCAAACAAATGAACCGAACTTCGATTAAGAGAACCAAACAAGTAGTTTTGTTTTTATTAATTATAAGAAAAGAGTACAAACAATTCTTTTAAGAGATAAGCAAATTGAACAACAAAGTTCTTTTCTTTACTTGCATGGGAATAAGAATTTTCTCTTTGACCTTGTTTATTCAGGGTGTTATATTCTTATTTTCGAAAATATAACGGAGTTTTTGCTAAATGTATGTATCCAATTTTTTGAAGCAATTTCAACTTTAACCTTTTCATTATTTTTTCTATTTTATGTGCATTCGCATCTTATATACACACCATATTTTTACTATGTATTTTAATACTTATTTACACCACTTTTTTCGCGCGTAAAATTTGACATTCAGGCATGTCACAGAGTACAATTCCGTTCGGAATGATTACGTCCGGAACCGAAGAAAATATATTTGTTTATTGATAGAAAGCATATTTTGATAGTTTTTTTTGGCCTTTAAGATACAGAAAACTCCCATTTCGTTCAAGAAAACAAAAATGGTTTAATTTTTTGTAATATTCTGAAGCACCAAAATACGGAATGACATGACTGATTATTTTATTTTCTTTCTTTTGAATTTGCTTCACCTAGATACATACATTTTCTTTTTTCTTCTACTTTTTGTTCACACACTTGTTTTTTTTCGTTTCCCGGGTTTTTTTTCCTTTCCTTACACACACTTTTCCGACTTTTTTCAAAATTTTCAATTTATATTTTTTTTCTATTTCAATTCTATTTTTTTTCTATCAAATTTCATATATTTTTCCGTTTTTTCCCGACTATTAATTTTGCAAACACTTACTTTTTTCTGCATATTTATATTTTTATGTACTTATATTATGGGCACTTATATTACGAGCTTACTTACTTAGGTTTGTTATGTAGTTCTTTTGAGACTGAAGTATTGAGTTTCTTTTAATTTTTGCTTTACCTCATTGCGTGTAGGTGATGGTTGAGTGTTACCAATTAGTTGTTGTAATTCTTCTCTTTTGGTTGTCCACTAGTTGAGCTGTCGAAGGACCATGTAGTTCTGTGTGTTAGGGAGCCACACAGAATGTCTAACCAATCTCCAATTTGTTTGCAGAATTGCAGGGCACTAAAATAAGTGGGATGATCTTTACTGGAAATTGGAATTATAATCACTCATATGAGTAATTATAATTGTGGGAATGTAGGTATAAAGAGATAAATAGTACGAGTCAATAAATTTCTTTGAAATAGGGTAATATTATTGCAGGCAATTGAGAATGTTTACCTTTTATTATGAGTAATTTCCACCAGCTAAATTAAGCTAACACAAGAGTAAGAATGTACTGTTGAATATGGTGTTTATTTGGTTGATGATTTCAATCTCTTTAATGTAGGTACATATGTATTTTAATTGTAGCATAAAGATTTATTCGAGGGTAGGTTTAACTTAGGTGTAGATTTAAGTTTTTTTTTTTTTGTGTATGTAGGTTAAGGTAACTTGTTTTTGGGTTAAATTTAAGTATAGATTTACATTTGAATAATTTAAAGTTAGGTTTAAGATTGAAGTTCAACTGTTCGCTGCTGTTGCTAAGGCAAAAGTGAGCGATTAAAAATGTTTAATATCGAATTATCTATCGTCTTTGGTTTACGGATAGCCGAAGACCATTGGAATAATTCCATCATTATTAGTGTTTACAAACTAGATGAATACCGAGATATTTTACATGCTAATGCTCAAGTAACCTCCAGAGAGAATGTTATCGGCATACGTTTCTGTGCGCAGAATTGAAGCTGCTTTAGGGTAGGCAGACTCGGAATCAGAAGCTAGTTTTAAAAGGGTGCGAATCGCAAGATATGGGGCACAGTTTACTCCGAAAGTTACTTTTTTTAATTCATAGTCCTTAATTGGGCCGTAATCATGTGGTTGAAATAAAATCCTCTGAAAGGGTCTATCAGTAGGATGTAATAGTATCTGGCGATACATTTTTTCAATGTCGCCATTAAAAACGTATTTATACCTTCTCCAATTGAGAATTATGGAGATCAAATCGCTTAAATACAACTCTGAGTTTAGTTATTTTGTGATCCGGGCGGACTACGCCATGGTCTGGTAAATAAAATGAGCCATATTTACCATTAGAGTTAATTTCACCAGATGACGTTTCTTCCATATGACCAAGCGTTAGATACTAATTTATAACCGCCTTGTATTGTGCCTGAAGGTCGGGATCTTTGGCCAGTGTTTTTTCCATGCTCGAGTACTGAGCTAGGGCTATGAATCTAGATGATCCAAGAAATATTTTGTCGGGAAAATCAGTTTTAAATGGTAATCTTCCACTGACCTGGAGGGAACTACAGGTATGCCTTCCTGCTGCCAAAACTTATTTAAACGCGTATTTAGCTCAGAAGTGTCGGCCGGAACCACTGTAGATCTGAATGCTTGAATAGATTGAGTTTTTATGGGACCACTCAGCACACAGCCAAAAATAGTATTGTAGGCCGATTTTTGACCACAAATATTTTTCTTTATACCTTCAATATTAAGGGTGAGTTCATAATCATGACTTAAAATTAGATCTATCTGCGACGATTTATTAAAGGTTGGATCCGCAAGATCTAATTCAGCCAAATCGGTTGAGTACGATATTTCAAAGGTGCATGCTGGAAGCCTTTTTGTCACTTTTGGCAGCATGGCTTTAATGGGGACTCGCACATCATACCTTTTTGTGTATAAAACAAATGTGCATTCTTTATCTGCCTTTTGCTTTTTTCCGCCAATACCGAAGGGTAGCTGCAGCCGATTACGAACTCTTTCCGTTAAAAAGGTTCTTTGAGAACCGGGATCAATTAGTGCTCTAAATGTAAAAAAGTTCACCTCTGTTTTCTATTTGCATTAACGCAGTTCGTAGCAAGATATTTTCATTGCTCATAGAGCAATTTGCTTGAACTTGTCTTGAGGTGCTAGGAACATCATCTTGGCTGTTTGTTCTAGAGCTTTGAGCATTATCTTGTGGGTTTATTCTAGGGATTTGCGAATTATTTTGACACAATTTTTGATTTGAGCTATTGCGATTCGCGGCAACTTCTCTATATTGTGAACTTTCGGCAGCTTGAGTAGGGTTTTGTACTTTTTGTCTCATATGCAGTAGGGTATGATGGGGTTTTTTGCATTGAAGGCAAGTCTGTTTGCTTTTACAATTGGACTTCAGGTGTGAAGAGGCCAAACAATTATTGCAAAATTTAGTTTTAAACACATAATCTCCTCTTTGCTGTACCGTGAAGGCTCTAAATTTTGGGCATATTCGCAAAGAGTGATTTTCTTTGCATAACTTGCATGACAAGCCTAAGTTTTCCTGAGACATGTATGTTTGTATAGCTAAGTTAGGTGTATCTGAGAGCGTGAAACAATCTTTAGAGGTTTTAATGCTATTAAGACGTTCCACTGCTTCATACCTGTCTACAAAGAATTAAGACATTTGGGTCCACTGGAGAAGCTCACGTGGGGAAGTGAGCAATTGCTCCCATAACGAAAGTGTCATATGGGGAAGTTTTGTTGAGATAAGTCGAATCAGAATAGGGTCCCAGCTCTCCACGTCGACGCCGAGCGTTCTGATCGATTCGCTATCTTCATTTTTTGCTGAGGGTATATCAAATAAGATTTTTATTTGATTATCAACTAAAACTCTTTTGTTTTCATATCGTGTTCTGAGTGCATTCCACGTTAGTTCGAAATTCCCATTTGAAAGGGAATATCTTTTCACTATTGCCCCAGCTTCACCATGGTTTTATTTCTTAGGTGATACAGTTTAGTCACTGGTGTTAGCTTTGGGTGGCATACGTATACGGCCATTGCTCATAGCTGCCTTTGAAAATTTCGGTGTCATAAGGTGGGAGTTTAATAAAAGCAGTGTCGGACCCAAAGTTGTGAGTAGAGGCCTGCTGGGGTATAGGAAATCGTGCTGAAGCCTGGTATGTGTGAAGTGTCACCTTGAAGGGTTTTGACTAAGTCGAGTATTTGCGAGTTGCAATGATAATAAGCTTCAGTACACGCATCAAAATTTGTTCTGGCTATTTCTTTAAAGTCTGGGTGATTACAGTTAAATACACTGCTCTTTATGAACTGGGTTAGAATTGCTTTGTGATGTATTCATCTTGAGAAAGTGGATTCGGGCAAGTTTGCACTTGATACTATAAACTTCTAATAATTGTGTGAGGGGCTATATAATAGCACTAGATAATATTAATTGTAATAATATTCTAGGTTCAAAATTAAAAACACTTTAATATTTCTTACTAAAATTACTTGTAGCGATCAGGGCTATAAATTAGCACTATAAATTAGTAATATTGTTTAAAGATGGGACTAAGTAGCTTAATAGAGCTTAGGGCTAGAGCATTGCTCTAGTTATGTTGTCTAAATTTAATATGTACCGTACTAGATATGGATGTCTAGTTTATATACTAGTATCAGTTAAGAGCAAAGAACTAGATATGAATGTCTAGTTTATTTATTTGTGTTGATTAAGAAGAATTTTCGAAAATTCGGGGCTATCTGAGTATATCGCTATATTTGGATTTCTAGTTTCACGTTTAAAATTCTTCTAAAAATGTGTGGGGCTATGATATTATATGTCACAAAAGTGCAACGAGATCAATTATAAATTAAGTATTAGCTATTTAAGAGGGCCTAATAATTAGGGAATTATTTTATTTGACAACCGAATACTTAATTATAAAATTACAAGAAATTTTAATATTAGTTAAGTACCGAATGCTAAAGTATAAATTCGCAATGATGATGTTATTATTTGAATACAGAATGTGTTGTTATAGATTTGCAAAAAATTTTACAAATTTGCATAGATTTAAGTATTCCTTGCAGTTTCCTTTCTCCTTAAATACTAATTTATTTTCAACTCGCGTGATTCACAGACGTAATGGGTTTACGTTGACAATGCCTAATCCACAACTCAATTCCTGATATTAAGTTTCATAATAATATAAAATTATGTTGTTAATTAAAAATTATTTTCAGAAACCAAATTTTAAAAAGCTTTTCATCAACTAAATGGTCTGCATGTAATATTAATATTTATTAATAATAATAATACGGCATCTTCTAGTAAAACGCAATAGTTTTTTGTTAAGCAATTTTTATTTTATTTATTTTATAATATTGTATTTTTTTTTTTTTTTTTTTCAATAAATAGTTGTTTTAATTAATTTGGTTATATTTGAATCAAACTTCTATTCTTATTTTGAGTGTGCCACCAAATGTGCAAGCGAGTGTATGTGCCAAATACCTTTTACTTATGGGAATTAGTTATGTACATTCCAGGAAACTTCCCAACAACAGGTTTGTTCTTGTACTAAGAGTGCATCATCGACAAATAATCTTACTGGAGCTAAAGGTTATGTACATTCCAGGAAACTTCCCAACAACAGGTCTGTTCTTGTACTAAGAATGCACAATCGACAAAACAATCAAAGAAATTTGAGTAAAAAGAGCATTTAAATATTAATTAAATAACAAAAAATCTTAATTGCCTTTTTTCGTTTAAAATTAAATAATTTAAACTTTTAAAATTGTTGCTGGGACTTGTCAATATTTAATTAAATAAATTAGCACATTTGTTGAAATGTCAAAATTTAAAATATAATTTATTGAAAAAAATATTCACAATTTTTGAATTTTTAGTAACCACTTTAATTATTTCGGTAATATGTGCAAAATCAACAACTTGTTTACTTGATATTATGAATTTGGCATATATTTGGGGATAAGATACAATTTTTAATTTTTCCTGTGTTATATAAAAACAAAAATCTTTTATTGTAGAAAACTTTTTATTTTATATTAAACACATTACCATTTTGGTTGTTAATACAGAGCAAAATTTTTCTTTTCCCTTTTTCGGCCCACACCTTCTTTATATTTTTATGTTTATAGTTCCTTTTCCTTAGGGCTTCTTTTATTTGTGACCGACTGTTCTTTTTCCAGGTTTTTTTCCTCTTCTTGTTTCTTATTTCCAAGTCACTCACTTTTGCATAAGGCTTTGAGTAAGAGTTTGAACTCAACCTTTCGTTTCTCTTATTTTTCCACTTTTCTTCAGAGTTCTTATTTTTTTTCAATTTTCAATTCAAGTGTATTCACTGTCTTAAACCATAATAAATAGTTTGTTGTTTATGAATGCAATTAATTCTTAATTCTTTTCTTTTTAATCACTTTTTTACCGAGACTTGTTGAAGTTTAAAATTTAAACAATTAATTCGTTGTTTAAACTTTTAAAAAGAGAACGCAATTATTTTATATTATTACTTTTAATTTACTCTGTACTAAGTACAAATTTAAACAACAATTTGTTGTATATTTTTTGAAACCGCTATAATTTATTTTGACTTTACTAAGAGAATTAAGATACAAATTTTAATTAGAAGTTGGGTTTTAATATTACGTTAAGAGAATGCAAACAACGAAATTTTATGCACTATTTTAAAATAGCATTTACTGAAAAAACCGAGATAATTTGGATTAGCTCACTTCTAAAAGAATGCAAACAAATGAACCGAACTTCGATTAAGAGAACCAAACAAGTAGTTTTGTTTTTATTAATTATAAGAAAAGAGTACAAACAATTCTTTTAAGAGATAAGCAAATTGAACAACAAAGTTCTTTTTTTTACTTGCATGGGAATAAGAATTTTCTCTTTGACCTTGTTTATTCAGGGTGTTATATTCTTATTTTCGAAAATATAACGGATTTTTTGCTAAATGTATGTATCCAATTTTTTGAAGCAATTTCAACTTTAACCTTTTCATTATTTTTTCTATTTTATGTGCATTCGCATCTTATATACACACACCATATTTTTACTATGTATTTTAATACTTATTTACACCACTTTTTTCGCGCGAAAAATTTGACATTCAGGCATGTCACAGAGTACAATTCCGTTCGGAATGATTACGTCCGGAACCGAAGAAAATATATTTGTTTATTGATAGAAAGCATATTTTGATAGTTTTTTTTGGCCTTTAAGATACAGAAAACTCCCATTTCGTTCAAGAAAACAAAAATGGTTTAATTTTTTGTAATATTCTGAAGCACCAAAATACGGAATGACATGACTGATTATTTTATTTTCTTTCTTTTGAATTTGCTTCACCTAGATACATACATTTTCTTTTTTCTTCTACTTTTTGTTCACACACTGGTTTTTTTTCGTTTCCCGGGTTTTTTCCTTTCCTTACACACACTTTTCCGACTTTTTTCAAAATTTTCAATTTATATTTTTTTTCTATTTCAATTCTATTTTTTTTCTTTCAAATTTCATATATTTTTCCGTTTTTTCCCGACTATTAATTTTGCAAACACTTACTTTTTTCTGCATATTTATATTTTTATGTACTTATATTATGGGCACTTATATTACGAGCTTACTTACTTAGGTTTGTTATGTAGTTCTTTTGAGACTGAAGTATTGAGTTTCTTTTAATTTTTGCTTTACCTCATTGCGTGTAGGTGATGGTTGAGTGTTACCAATTAGTTGTTGTAATTCTTCTCTTTTGGTTGTCCACTAGTTGAGCTGTCGAAGGACCATGTAGCTCTGTGTGTTAGGGAGCCACACAGAATGTCTAACCAATCTCCAATTTGTTTGCAGAATTGCAGGGCACTAAAATAAGTGGGATGATCTTTACTGGAAATTGGAATTATAATCACTCATATGAGTAATTATAATTGTGGGAATGTAGGTATAAAGAGATAAATAGTACGAGTCAATAAATTTCTTTGAAATAGGGTAATATTATTGCAGGCAATTGAGAATGTTTACCTTTTATTATGAGTAATTTCCACCAGCTAAATTAAGCTAACACAAGAGTAAGAATGTACTGTTGAATATAGTGTTTATTTGGTTGATGATTTCAATCTCTTTAAAGTAGGTACATATGTATTTTAATTGTAGCATAAAGATTTATTCGAGGGTAGGTTTAACTTAGATGTAGATTTAAGTTTTTTTTTTTGTGTATGTAGGTTAAGGTAACTTGTTTTTGGGTTAAATTTAAGTATAGATTTACATTTGAATAATTTAAAGTTAGGTTTAAGATTGAAGTTCAACTGTTCGCTGCTGTTGCTAAGGCAAAAGTAAGCGATTAAAAATGTTTAATATCGAATTATCTATCGTCTTTGGTTTACGGATAGCCGAAGACCATTGGAATAATTCCATCATTATTAGTGTTTACAAACTAAAATACATTTTTCAATTTAGCGCTAAATTTCTAACGCCCTCTACATTTCAGTATACTTAAATAGTTTTTGAACTTAATTAGGGCGGTACCATTTCATAAACTAATAATAATTCAATAGTAATTTAAAAATACTTAAAAAATAATAATTCAGGTTCCATGCTTTTCCAGTACTGTTGTCTAAACGTGTTTAGACAACTTACAACTATAAATGGGATGAATTTTTACTTTACAACACCACCACTCACACCACTACATGTTACTCACCATTCGGGCTAGTCTTTGGTAAATTAGCCACACTACCAAATGAGATACACGCAAAGCAAACATTCTATAATTTTTACGATTACTTCATGGAACTTAAAATAAAATTGCGACACGCCCATCTAACAGCCAGCAGAATGCTTGGGCAAAACAAAGCAACACAGAAAGCAAGGGTAGACAAACATTGTTATTATAACAGCTTTAGCGTAGGAGAGCTAGTATTATTAAAGGTAGGTAGCAGAAGATAGAACGAGAGTCCATATATAGGACCATATACGTAAAAATAACCCGAAATGTAAATAGTGTAATAGAATTAAATGGAAAAATACAAGAAGTTCATAATAATAGATTAAAATTTTTTAAACATACAATTTCTAACTAACCTATCATAACATTAACATTGTTCTACAACATTTTTCTTTCTTATAAGTAATTAATGAATGAAATTTTAGTAATAAGACAGTTTCTAAACAGGTTAACAAAAATTTTATAATAGTAAAGTTAGAGTATGTAAACCAAAATTGTATAAATAGAAAAATTAACGGCAAATGTAGGCAGAATCATTCTGGCAATTGCAGACAGCTTTTGACTCTCCGATTCAGCCTCCTAGTAAATCACTGATAGCAGCCTACCAAGTAGCTCAGAACACACTTGAGCTATAAATAAACTAAAGTTCTATAGGGAAAACATCCTCTACGCCTAAACACCTTCTACAACCCTAACATTGTTTTTCAACAAAAGCAGTCTTTAAAAGATTTTAAGCTAGGACAGGTTGTCCACGGAAAGTGTTGTTAGACAATGCAACAAATTTTGTAGGAGCTGCTAACAGTGTAAATAGAATTTACCAACTATTTACTGAATCCAAGCACAAGAAGAATTTAGATATCTTCTGTGAAAATAATAGCTTCGAATGGTTTACCATACCAGCAAGAACACCTCATGAGGATTACGGGAGGCCGTCGTAAAGGCTGTTGAACACTTATAAAGTAACAGAGGACACGATAACATACGAGGAATTATATATTCTTATGACACGAATAGAAGCAATTTTAAATTCACGACAGTTGACCCCTTTGTCTGATGATCCTCATGACTTGCATGTCTTAATTCCAGGACACTTTCTAATTGGTGAGTAATTGACCACTTTTAATGATTTATCAAATAATCATTGTTATCATAATATACGAGAGCATTGGAAATCAGTGCAATCCAATATGGAAGAATTTTTAAGACGGTGGTCTTTAGAATACATATCGGAACTACAAGAAAGGTATGAATGGAAAACATCTATAGAAAATCTTACACCGGGAAGATTAGTTTTACCAAAAGAAGACAACAATCCTCCAATGAGCTGGAGGCGGGGACAGATCATCCGAACTATATTAGGATCGGATGGTTTATGTAGAATGGTGGGCATTAGGACCAGCAATGTGGAGACCGAAAGGTCAATTCACAATGTTTGACTTTTCCCGCTAATGATGTCGAAGACGACATTCCAAGTGTTACTAAATAAATAAATAAAGAAGAAAATGCAAAGTATTCACATATATGTAATAATGATAAGAGCGAAACTAAAAGAAATTGTAGTAGTGATGATATTAATTATAATACCCGTAGCAATAAAGTCACTTAAACATTGAAAAAAAAATTAGTTATTTGTTTTGTTATCATTGTTATCCATACTTAATCCGGTTAATGCGCAATTTGATATAAAAGGTTTTAGTAATAATTTTTTGAAAAGGTAGAAACGGTGGGGTAATCAACGAGTTCGTGAAATATTTTTATACATGTCAACATATTTCAATATATAGCAGCCAAATCATTCCTAGATGAAGCGAAAAGTACACTTGACAATTTAAGAAAAACGAAGCAAATATTTTCATCATCAGCAGAAAAAACCCTGTATTTTATATATGATCGGATCTTGGACAGGCGTGAATTAATAATATCTTCAGTCCCAAGACGTAAAATACAATCTCTTTTGCCGTTCGTGGGAAGTATACAGCATACATTATTTGGTTTCATGGATGAAAAACATGCCGAAGAAATGTCACGGAAATTGAAACAAGGCTCTGAAGATACTGAACATCTTTCAGAATATTTCATATATATAACATTCGTTGTAATTAAAAATTTAAATAAGGTTGTTTTAAAAAATTTTGTTGTAAAGGTGAGCGAGTCCATAAAGTCATTGTAGTCAGAAATACAAGGGACGAAGGACGAAGCAGCTTCGAATCACAGTAAAAACAAACATTTTGACATCGGTGGAAATATTTGAGCAAATACAAGAAGACATAATTGAAGTCCTTTTAAATTTGAAAGGCAACTTTATTCACCGAATACAGTCTGTAAAGAAATCAATTCAGCAAATTCGAATCATTAAGTCAAAGGTAAGTCAGAACTGGCGTCTTCCCTCATAAAGCCCTATTGAAATCGCAAGGGGGCTCAGGTATCAAAACAAGACCAACGATAGATTTCATCCTATTTAATACACTTCTTCCTTTAAACAATAATGAGATTCTTCAAGCGTATGAAATTTATACGTATCCCATTCCTCACAATAGATTATCCATAAGAACTCCTACAACCGACAGATATGTATATTCTTTTCGATGAACGAACGAATTCATACTACGAGTAAGATAATGAGTTTGGTCATTGTCAAAAAATGAGTCGGCTGATGTTATGTCACCAAATCTATCCAATGTTTAAGACGAGAGGTACAACTAGTTGCGATAAAAAGATTTAAAAATGATTAGCAACAGATACACATAGCAAATGCATGTGTATTTTATTTTGAGGAAGGTACATTAGCAGATGTAATATGTAACGATAAAATCCATCCAATCATCATACAAGTTACTGGTATATTAAAATTGCATGCTGAATACCATTTCGAGTCACCTGAAGTTAGTCTTTGGGCTTATGATGTATACTTTTCAGAAGCAAGCTATGTTTTCCCAACAAATAACATCTCGAAATCCATACCAACGATTGTTCATATTCAGATTGCTGGGGAAATGGAAATTACAACATTCCAGACATTCCAACTGCAACCTGTGTATTTGGATTAACCACACAAATCGACGTTCATCATCTGACACATTATGGTTTCACCATTACAGCAATAATAATAATCTGTGTTATTATATTTGCAGTTGTTTACATATTTAGGAAGCTGTGCTATTTACTCTTTACCTGTAAACGTTGCTCTACCTAGATAAATGCAATTTTATTGCGAAAGGTATTAATTCATTACTCGGACCGCCAGATGGCCGAAATTTAATCACTTGACATTACAGTAAAAATAAATTCTGTCACTTATGGAATAAGCAATTCTTATTTAAAATGGCTAAATGTCTTTTCATATTTCCCTTTATTCGTTATTATTAAAGCATTTATTTACTATTTTACTTTTTAAAATAAAAAAAAGAACAATATGTATATTGAAACAACAACAAAAAAATATAAATTTCTGAACGAAAACTTTTATTTTATTTTCAAAAACAAAATTTGTTTGTATGTGTGTGTGTTTGCAAGATAATTTAAAACACTTTAATCCTAAAAATTTAGAAAAAAAATTATATTGTGAATATTTACGCAAAAATACCTTTAAAACGACTTATATTTCATTAAAATCGGTAAACTAGGTATAAAACTAGATTAACACAGTACAACATTTTTCAGCTCATTCATTTGGGACTCAATTCTGACAATTGCCCCAAAAATTAGAACTTCTACATCATTAGCTTTGTCAAGTTGGCTGCATGAATATTTTTATGGCCATACGAATTTTTTTTGCTCAAGGTGAATTTGTATTACTTTTTCTATATTTTAACACGGTTATATCTCGGTATACCGTACGGAATATCTCTCTTGTGTTATATCTCGGTATACCGTACGGAATATCTCTCTTGTGTCTGAAGCAAAGTTGAATATCTACAATAGGAGAAACATTCCTACCCGAAAAAGTTCATCCACTACCTTAAAAATCGGAAAGATGTCAATTTTGTTTAGAATTTTTTACCTTTTTTGCTCAATAACTGGATTACAAATCCACAAATATGCTGTTTTTTATCAGTCAATGGGTTTGACTATTTTGTGTTTAGGCTTACTCATTAACTTGAAATGGCGGCTTACAAATTTATATCGCGTTGCCGTGTTGGTCTTATTTTTCTTTTCTTTTGTTGTTGGCATTAAAAACTGTAACAAAACGCGGGAAACACATTTTCTTTTGGGAATTTACATTGGAACGACAATAAAAAACTAAAATTTGTTTTTGTTTTCAATATAAGTTCCAAATGAACATTTTAATTTAAAAAAACAAGCAGGTCTGTTATTGTGCATCGGATTTTTAAGCAATTACGGTTTTTCCAAAATTTTATGGTCTATTACTGTCTAATAAGCGTGAGTGTTTCTTAAAGGTAACAAAACTCGAGTTACGTACTTACCCTCCATGCAACCCGAACTAGATATCATTGCCGACAACAACGATATTAATATTATAGTACAAAAATACATGACACAATAAACTACATCCAATAACACACTTATTTAAATTCTAGTACTCATAAAAGCGCCCCAACAATACCTCATTGATTGTTGTGCCGCTTTTGTCAAATAAGCAGAATCAATTTCACAATTTAAAAAACAAACCACCCAAAAACCTCATTAACGAAAAAATAAACAAATCCACAAAAATACCAACGGTGTCACTTACACTGTCGTTATTTTTGTAGACCTAAGCAATAAACCATAAATACATTTAACAACTTAAACCCATATGTAAACCAATTAGCATAAGCAAATTGCTAACTAAGATAACCCAAATTGTAAACCCACTAGAATAACCCAGATTGTAAACACTCACGACCCAAATATCCATTCATAAGTAGAATTAAGAATTTCTTATAAATACTAAAGTAAGATCACCACAAAAACTAGTCTTAAGATCCAATCCAACAAATAAAGAGAAAAAAAAACCCCAAAATATTACGCTGTGGTTTTTTTATTTTTGGAAGTAATAGTGTTATTTATTCTGAAGAATAAAGCACTAAAAACGTAATTGGCGCAGTCGCGGAAATTAAATTCTAAAGAATTTAATTTCAAAGAAAAACCTACACAACTGCCTTTAAATTCTGAAGAATTTAAAGAAAATTTAACACTGAAAATCCCGAAGGACCCCCGATAGAATATTTTTCGGTGAAACAAAAATACGTAAGAGGTAAAAACAAAATAAAAGTGCGAAACAATTTGCCAAACAAAGCGAAGTTATTAAAAGAAAAAGGAAAATGTCGCTACAAGACCGATTTAACGAAAATCGTAACATCAACCATGAAGATGAACTCAATGAAGTCATAAGAAGACAGGAAGCTGCAATTCACCAATTGCAAGAACAACTCCAGCAACAGCAAGTACAACAGCAACTTCAGCAAATTCAACAACTCCAGCAGCAGCAACAACCACAAGCACAACCACAACAAGGTCTATGGTTAACACCAAAAGATCTGTTAACACAATTCCGGCAATTGAGAAGCCTAGATAAGGACCACGATGCAACAGCCTTCATAGCATCGGTAGAAGCAGTCTTAGCACTATGCCCTAGAGAAAACCAGCAACTGATAAATTTGGCAACCGCCATAATCATGAACGAGAAAATTAGCGGCGATGCAGGCGACTACATTAGAGGACTAGGAACGGATGCAACATGGGACCAGATAAAGGCGAAATTGATAGATCACCACCGACCAAGAACAACATACTCAGACATATTCAGCAGATGCAGAAACGTAAAAGTGAGTAACCTTAGGGAATTATTTACATATTTTGAAAAGAGCAAATCTGAGCTAAATAAGATATATATGTACGACGACACAAGGCCAGAAATATATGAGCCAAATCGAGTCGATAAAGACCTAGTTAACATTTTAATTGAAAAGATCGATATACCATTACGATCACACAGCGACCAAAATAGTACACTAAACGAAATTATAACAAATTACACTAGAATTAGGGCTTTGGATGACCCTAGGACGATACACTACCGTCATAGGAAGAAAAACCAACAGACACAATACAGTAACAATAAAATAGAACAAACACAAAACAAACAACAAACACAATACAATAGTAATAAATCACAGCAATACAACACTAACAAACCAACACAATATAACGATAATAAACAGACTCAACAAAATAATAAAAATCAATCCGAATACCACAAAAAAAATTATCAGAATTATAAAACAAATAATTCAGCACAAACAAAAACGTCACATATGAGCGTCGATGCGCAACAACCGAACGTGACAAATCACCCCACATATATGGAGGTGGATACAATGCAAGAAGTTGAATCTGACACAGAGAGCGTAAATTTTATAATGCGGCCTCTAAATCAAAACTCCCAATAATAATTCTTACAATAGGCAAACAGAAAATAAGATGCCTAATCGATACGGGCTCCACAACTAGCATATTAAAAACTAATATACTAATGGAGCAATACCCGAAAATAGAATTAGAAAACCCCCAATTTTGTAGAACTATTAACGGATTAAATGAAGTAAAATACACTATCATCACACCATTCCCAAAAGAATTCAGATGCCTAGGGACCTTAAAATGGAAATTAATAGACTTTTCCAACCCCAATTTTTCAGGCATAATAGGGCAAAATTTCCTTACGAAATTAAAGGCAACAATTGATTGCGAAAATAAATTTATTAATATGTTGGGAACAGAATTGTACTTCGAAGAATACAATTACCCAGCGGAAATCGAGAATGTTTCCACATTAGAACTATTACAAGAAAACAGTAGAAATTTCAACCTCGACCACCTCAATTTTGAAGAAAGTGAAGCGACAAAAAGGTTACTTGCAAAATTCAAAGATCTTTTCTTTAAAGAAGGTGATACTCTCTCGGCAACGAATGAGATCCACCACGAAATAACCACAACCGTCGATAAACCACTTTACTCAAAAATATATAGGTATCCACAAATACACGAGGAGGAAATAAATCGACAAATTAAAGAAATGTTAGAACAAAACATAATAAGGAAAAGCAACTCACCCTACAATAGCCCATTGTGGATAGTTGAAAAGAAATTTGATAATTCGGGCATAAAAAAATATAGACTCGTCATCGATTATCGTAAACTCAATCAATTTACGGTAGACGATAAATATCCCATCCCCAACTTAAACTCATTATTAGATAAGCTGGGAAGATCACAATACTTTACTACTCTCGACTTAGCTAAAGGCTTTCACCAGATAATGGTCAGGGAGGAAGACAGGAAGAAAACAGCCTTCTCAACACCATCGGGACATTACGAGTTCATTCGAATGCCATTTGGGCTGAAAAATGCCCCCTCTACATTTCAAAGGATAATGAACGAGGTCCTTGGAGACCACATAAACAAGACATGTGTCGTCTATATGGATGACATCCTTGTGTTCAGCACATCCCTACAAGAACACATAACCACCCTGGGGGAAATATTTCAACTCCTAAGGAAGGCAAAATTAAAAATTCAAGTTGATAAATGCGACTTTCTGAAGAAAGAAACGCAATTCTTAGGTCACGTCCTTACGACCCAAGGTATTCGACCAAACCCCAACAAAGTTTCAATTATTCAAAAACTTAAAATACCGACTACGGGAAAGCAGATAAAATCTCTCTTGGGGATGACTGGCTTTTACCGGAAGTTTATAAAAGATTACGCGAAAATCGCGTATCCAATGTCGAAATGCTTAAAAAAGGATCAAAAAATCAACATTAACGACCCTGCATATTTAGTAGCATTTGAGAAACTGAAAGATTTAGTGACAAACTCACCAATATTAAGGTACCCAAATTTTAACAAAAAATTCAAAGTCACAACTGACGCAAGCAATTTCGCAATAGGAGCAGTACTCTCACAAGAGGGACACCCTATCGCATATGCATCTCGTACCCTAAATAAACACGAGTGCAACTATGCAACAATAGAAAAAGAGCTATTAGCGATTGTGTGGGCAGTTAAATATTTTAGGCCATACCTATTCGGTAGAGAATTTGACCTAGAAAGTGACCACCAACCACTCAAATGGTTAATGACGAAATACTCAGGAAAGGATATAAATCCAAGACTCCAAAGATGGCTCATAAGCCTAGGAGAATATAACTTCTCTCTCGAATATATAAAGGGCAAAACCAACAATATAGCCGATTTCCTAAGCAGGATTAGAAACGATGAAATACATCACTGGGAAGATGAAATATATCTTGAGGAAACCCCGAAAATTCAGGAAGAGCAAGAAGACGACAACGCCTCGTTAGAAGTACAGACTGTCCATTCCCAAGAAGAGGACTTAGGTTACAATGTACCTATTCTAGAGACGATCGTCAATAGGTTTAAAACACAGATAATTCTCGTAAAAGAGAAAACCGAAACAATAAAAACCATTTTTGGAAACAAAGTCATTTTCATAGAAAAGAACGATATGGATAAAGGATATACACTCGATATCCTACGCAGAGAATTAACGAAAGGAAGGGTAGGGATATACTCTTACCTCAACGACCACGAATATTACCAACTCCATAAAACTATAGAAAAGGAATATTCCGGAAATCCCCACATCAAATTCATAAAATGCTCTAATATAGCAAAAAATATTGAATCTGAGGACGAACTAAAAACACAAATCGCACATTTTCATAAACATGAAAGCGGCCATTGCGGTATAACAGCAACATACGAAAAGCTAAAATCGCTAATATACAACCCAGACCTCAAAACGCAAATTTATAAGATCATAAATAATTGCGATATATGCAGCGGAGGAAAATACGATAGAAACCCAATTAAAAACAAATTTTATTTAACAGAAACACCCAAAACGATAAATGAAATAATTCACGTAGATACATACGTAAATAGCAAACATTCATTTATCGTTTTCATAGACAAGTTTTCGAAACACGCTACTTGTTTGTATCTATCAGATAGGAACCAAAAAACACTCGAAAACAAAATTCAAGAGTTCATAGCGCTAAAAGGAAAACCTAACAAATTCGTATTCGATAACGAATTTAACATTACAACAATAAGGGAGTTTCTACAACAACAAGGTATTCAATATCATGCAACAAAACCGAACAGTCACACGGGTAATAGTGATATAGAAAGACTCAATAATACATTAACAGAAAAGATTAGAACACTAAACCTCGAGGAGAAATTACCAATAACAACACAAATTAACAAAGCAGTCACACTTTACAATAGTAACTTCCATAGCACTATAAAATGCTCACCACTCGAAGTACAGAATTTTAAAGTAGATCATAACACTATTTTCCAAAGACTAACAAAAGCAAAGCAAACAAGATTAGAAAAAGCTAATGCAAATAGGGAAACATACAGTGAAAACAGGGACATCGGATTTATAAAAAATTATAAAAATGTCAGGCACAAAGAACAGCCGAAATACAGAAAAGCAAATCTACAAAATATTCATACTTCCAATATAAAACGATCATCCAAATTTGCAGGTATTAATCTTACTAAAGCTAACGATGACAATTCCCCTAACTGCAGCATCGATAACGCTAACACCAATAACCGCAACTAAAGGATACTGCATGTTACCAACAGAAACCGTGGAAATAGTCAACGAAACGAGTCTAATATTACACATAATACAACCACATGAATTAAGCAACATACTGTATAACATACAAGAAAATATAAAAACCCTATCAGTAGATTTAAAACAACACCTACTAACTCAAATAAAAACAATAGAAGCAAAATTAGGTCTATAACACCCAATTACAGGAGACAAAAACGAGGCATCCTGAATATAGTGGGAGACGCCCAAAAATGGCTCTTTGGAACTATGAACGACGACGATAGACAACAAATCGAACAACGTCTCAATAACAACAGAATTAACAACCTACAAACAATAAATACTATAAACAGACAAATCGAGATAAATACGAACTTTAATAACTCAATCTCAATACTAAAAGAAACAATACTTGACGACAGAGACAAAATACTAAGTTACATAAATAATATACAAACACATACTAACGATATTTACAGTAGACTAACGTACCACGATCAATTACTGAAACTGCAATACCTAGAGAACAAAGTTGACGAAATATTAGACAATATAGCCTCAGCGAAATACAACACCTTACACCCATCCATACTAACGGCAGAGGAAATTAATAAATATGAGATTGACTTTCTAAAAATTAAACTAAGTAGGATAGGAGTCATGATGTATAACGACTCAATAATACTAGCAATTAAGTTACCGACTAACAGCATAAAAACTACACAATACACAATTGTACCCATCACAAACGAAAACCATCAAAAAATAGATGAAATATCAGAAAAGGTTGTAAAAATACAAAATAACACATTCTCCTTTGTAGAAAATAAAATGCTCAACGAGCTTAAACTAAGCAGCAATTGCGTAGTTAAAAACAATTGTAAACTAATTAAAGATCTCGATACAAAAATAGAAGTAATAAATGACGGCACATTGCTTATACAAAACCCAGGAGAACTACTAATCACATCAAAATACAACGAAACAGAAACAATACACACAATACTTAATAATACACTCCTGGAATTCATAAACTGTACAATCTTAATCCAAGATAAACAATATTCAAATAAACAAGATATATATATACAAAAATTCGAAGAAGACAAAACAAATGTAAATTACAATTTCACAAACAAACCATCATTCAAAGAAATAATCATAAAAGAAGTAGAGAATATTAAAGAAATACGAGAACTTAAAATAAGAAACATAATCTCAGACACAAGTCTAATAGCCATAGTTCTAATTCTAAGCATAATAATAATATACGGCTATGTAAAAATCAACAGAATTCAGGAGAATCCCATATCAACAGGGGGAGGAGTTACGTACTTGCCCTCCATGCAACCCGAACTAGATATCATTGCCGACAACAACGATATTAATATTATAGTACAAAAATACATGACACAATAAACTACATCCAATAACACACTTATTTAAATTCTAGTACTCATAAAAGCGCCCCAACAATACCTCATTGATTGTTGTGCCGCTTTTGTCAAATAAGCAGAATCAATTTCACAATTTGAAAAACAAACCACCCAAAAACCTCATTAACGAAAAAATAAACAAATCCACAAAAATACCAACGGTGTCACTTACACTGTCGTTATTTTTGTAGACCTAAGCAATAAACCATAAATACATTTAACAACTTAAACCCATATGTAAACCAATTAGCATAAGCAAATTGCTAACTAAGATAACCCAAATTGTAAACCCACTAGAATAACCCAGATTGTAAACACTCATGACCCAAATATCCATTCATAAGTAGAATTAAGAATTTCTTATAAATACTAAAGTAAGATCACCACAAAAACTAGTCTTAAGATCCAATCCAACAAATAAAGAGAAAAAAAAACCCCAAAATATTACGCTGTGGTTTTTTTATTTTTGGAAGTAATAGTGTTATTTATTCTGAAGAATAAAGCACTAAAAACGTAATTCGCGTGTGTGTGTTCATTCTCTTAATTTGCCGATATTGTTTATGGATGTAGTGAATGCATTTAATACATACATACATATACATACACATATACTTCGTCTGACTCTCACGCGCTAATTGTTTCCTTTACATACATACGTATGTTGTTAGTGCCCTTTTTGTTCGGCTTTTGATGGCTGTGGAATAAACAACCCTTTTGTTCGGAGTGAATTACATTTTAAAACCAGAAGAACATTGAATATTTCAATATGGAAAATAACAAGGGCCCAAAATTTGATGATTTTTTTTACGTTTGTGGTCATATCGTCCCAAAAGTATCCAAACAGGATCGGAAAAACTTGTTTACTGATAAATTCAAAACAGCGTATTGTCATTATTTTGATGAAACAGATTTAGAGGTGCAACACAGTGTTCAAAAGTTGTTATAATACCCTTATAAGCTGCGTACATGGAAAAGGTGTACAGTTTTCTTTTATGAAGCCAGTAATATGGGTGCAAGACCTAACTGGAAATTCGTTGAAGTGGTAGTCAATAATATTGAGGAAGCCTATGACTGGTTCAAATCCATCCTTTTAAAACTCAGTGAAGTTGAAATTAAAAAAGGTACGTGTCGTTGTCTGTATTTAAATATTGTCATATCCAAATTTGTACACTTCCATATATTCGCATTACCAATAATTTTTTCGCAGAACCGTGTATAGCGTGATTACATACAGAAACGAGTGGAAAATTCATTATTTTGAAAAAATCAATCAATTTTAACGACATGGTAAAATAACATATCATGCATTTCCACCTTGACACTTTTTTGGCGCAATTACCTCAGGAATCGGACGAACAAGGAGAGAGGTACCACCAGAAGACCAAACAATTAGATGCATTGGTTCCAGAGGTTTGTTGGTAGAGTTCTAAAATTATGCAGTTTATAGATGAAAGCACCGAAGATGAAGTTGACACTGAAATTGGTGGAAACACTGAAGAAAAAATGCCCTTGAATATTATGTCTAACTCGGATGATGATGCGGATTCAGAACATGAATATGAACAACCTACGAAGAAAACAAGATCATCAGAGCCACAATCGGCAACTTCACCGAGGATGGATATTGACAATAATTTAAAATGTTCTAAAATGCATAGATAACTAATAAAAATCTCATATTTTCAGTGTGAGAATAGCTGTAATATGAATCGGAATTGCAAAATAAAGTTTATAATGAAAAAAAAACAGCATATTTGTGGATTTGTAATCTAAATATTGAGCAAAAAGGTGAAAAATGGCGAAAAAAATTGTAAAAATTGGCGTTTTTGCTATTTTAAGGCACTGAATGCACTTTTTGCGGGTAGGTATGTTCCGCTTTTTTGCCCACAACAAAAGACATACACATTAAAATAAAACCATAACGGTAACGATAATATACATTTTCAACCATCATTTCAAGTTAATAAGTAAAACAAAGCACAAAATAGGCAAACCAATTGACTGTTAAAAAACAGCATATTTGTGGATTAGTAATCCAAATCCAGCAAAAAATGTGAAAAATGTGAAAAATGTGGAAAAATTTAAAAAAAAAATGGTCATGTTTGCGATTTTTAAGGCACTGATGCACTTTTTTCGGGTAGGTATGTTCCGCTGAAAAGAGATATTCCATACGGTATACCGAGATATAACCGTGTTAAAACATAGAAAAAGTGATAAAAATATACCTTGAGCAAAAAAAAATTCGTTTGGCCATTAAATATTTTATGCAGCTAACTTGGCAAAACTAATGATGCAAAAGTTCTTATTTTTGAGGCTACTTTTACGTGCAATTGACAGAATTGAGTCCCAAAATCATGTGTTGAACTGTGTAATGAAAATATAATGCAAAGAGTGTTACTTAATTATTATTAGTATTTGTTGAAAGATTACAATCTTTCAAGGCCTCCAGAATGTTGAGTTTAAAAACCACATTTGAACACACACATAAATACATAATTTAAAACCATGCATATGTATGAACCTTTTTGTTTGTAAGATGTAAGCAGCAGAATTTCTTTTATTTTAATATTATCAGTAATGTGTTTATATCTGTTTTCTTAGAGCTGAGATAACGTGTACATTTGCGATAATTGTATCTTTGTTTATTTAGGCTGCATACATATGAAATGTAGTATGTAAGAAAATTGTTGTTGTTTAGTGTGATAAGAATTTTAGTATGTATATAAGGAAAATATATTAGTAAATAAAATGAGTACTGAAAATATACTGAATAGTATTTATATTTGATGGAATATTCTTTACACCCTTTGTAGGTGGTAGAATTTGTGAATACTCGATTTAAAGTAAAGTGCTATTTAGCGGTTCTTTATATTATTGGCATATCTTCATTCATATTAAAGTTATACTCACAACATAAACAATTCCAATGTACTCAAAAATTGCTTATAGTACCAAAAATGGACATGGCTTGTCAATGTATACCAATTCCACATACACATTCTTTTGCCCTTCTTTTTATGCCGTCCAGTACAATGGTTGCTTCCAAGCACAAACAATTGCTTAAATAATTTCGGGTAGGGTGCAATATCAAGTCTAAGGAGGCACTCCAGACCCCCTCTTTTTAGGAGTTTAGTAACGTCAATACCAAAGCACCCCTATAATATTTGATGTCAAGTCTGAAACAAATGAAAAAGAAAGGATATAATTTAAAAAATAAACGAAACTTTTTAAAATTCCGAGTGGGCCACAAAAGTCACAGTTGCATTTAATGTAATGTAATAACTTTTTTGTTAATTATTTTTTCCCCAAAAAGAAACTAAATAAAATTAGTCAGTTAAAACCCTCTTATTGCTCAAGTGCGATATATATGTATGAATGTATGATTAATTTTTTGCAATAAAAAACCATAATTTGTTACTCTCGTGGCCAAAAAATTACACTCAAACCATTTTAATACTGAAATAATCACATATCCCATCACTGGTTTTTTTTAAACTCCTCGATGTTACCACCAGCAAAATACAAAACTACAACTGAGATGAAGCAAGATAACTGAATTTAAATGAAATTACCCTGCTATCAAATTGACGTTTAATTTTATATACAAAAAAGAACAAATTAGAAAGTGTTGTCGGTGAATTCCGAACATTTGATATCCTAGATCACATGTTTAAATGAAGATAGCAACGGAAAGTAGAAGGTTTCTGCTAAAATACAGCAACTGCTTAATACACTTAATCGGCCGAAACGTAGACCACTTCCAAAATTTTATGAACACAATGATATTAAGCTTGAAATAGCTGTCAATCCCAAAGATCTAAATGCACCGAAACCTGAAGGTGGTACCATGAGTTCCATTCAAGGAGAACAATAATCGGTATCGGCAAGGTGTAATATACAAGGGGTTTACATATGCCAATGAGAAAAAAAAATTAATCTTTTAGGTAAACCAAGGTGTTCTTATATTTTAAGTGAAACGATGGAAAAGAATTTTTATAATTATTTGAAAACAATAGGAAGGACGAATGGGAGCCATTGAAGCCACTAGCAAGCAGTCGTGTGGGTGGGTACGGTCCACCTGTTTTCCCTGAATCCATAAAAAAACCCTGCAACACAAATATTATTTTAGACTCCCGAGTTTTGTATTTTAGTGTACCTACATATGTTCATATTACCGATTAATTGATGTCTTCAAGATGTTACCGAAGACAACCGTTTCATAACCCGCCCTACCTTTGGTTTTAGCGACGTTAATATTATGCTAAAACCCCTAAACAGAAACTCCAAACTACTCTTAGGCCATCAGGCAAGAAAATTTAAAACACCAGTTCACTGATCCATTTTAATTCATAAAATTATTTATTAAGAAAATCTACCAAGTTAGATATAATAACTATAACTAGCCTCTCAATTAAGTAACCTACACACTTTTTCCTTGTTTACTAAATACAATTCAAATGATTACAATTACACCGCGAGTCGATTAAATTTTGTATCCATGAAAACTTCAAATCAAAGTATGTCCAATATTACGTTAAGAATATGAGCAACTACTCACTTAATTTTTGTGGGTTAAATTTTTTGCAAGACTGTAAGTTAATGTATGTAATCCTCTTCTTTTCCATTCATGCTTTAAATTTCTTTCATAAGTAATAAAAGTTAAAATTCAGCATGCTCATATTCGTAAACCAAACAACAAAAAAACCAAATGACCGTACAAAAAAATATGGAACTAAACAAAATTCATTGATCAAACTAAGATCAAAAAGAATACAAACAGTTATATAGTAAATAAAATATTAACTTCACTCACCCTTTACATTCTGCAGCAGCACGATGAGGCCTCTCGAACTTACTCCAGTTTGTGATGTGTAGCTAAATATAGGGGTTTCAGTTTTTGTTAGTTTGCATAATGACGGAGCATTATTAGGGTATTATTTAATCGACCGCTTATGAGAGTTATATTTATAACTAGTTTTATTAATAGCTAATTGCAATTGTGTGCATCGTGAATATCGATTATTTGAAAAATAATAGTTATTTAAATTTGTTTGTTTTTTCTTTCTAACTTTATCACCGAACACTCATATTCACAAACGCCTATTAAGTAAAATTTTTATAGAAAAATTTCTTTATAAATAAAATATTTTTATGAGTACGCAGGGGAACTTTAAAGATTTTAACAAGTATGGAGTTGAGCTTATTCTCCTATAAAAGTTTCATAGTTCAGGTATAGTTTGGTTTAGATTAAATCTTAAAGGTTAAAGTATAAATTGTTAAGTTTAAATTATTAGGGAAAATTTTGATAATATTTTTTTTTCTTTTATATATAAAATTGTAGCGAATTTGTGGTTTAAATGGAAAATTAGATCATTGACTACTAGTATTGGTTACTTTTAAAACCGAGAATTTCTGTGAAAGCTCTGAATGAAGTCTATAAAAGTAGTTTAAAGAAAGTTTGAGGTTAGAAAAAAAAATCTTAAGGCAGGCAAATGAATGGTTGAGATTATGCTTCCAAACTAGGAAAAAACGCAATCGAATTAGCTCCCTGGTATTCGGTGAGGAGGTTCGGACTAACAATCCCAAAATATACTTAATGGATGGATCCTCCTATGAGTTGATGTGTATTTTAATGTGGGTTTTTCTCTTAGGAAACAAGAGCGGTCTTGGGGAAACCCAACTTTTTGGATATCCAGTTTCCCAGTGACAACAGCAGCGTCCCGGGAATGCGGGTGTGCGAGATTTCCGCTAATTCCTAATTGGTAGGAAGGTTGTGAGCAGTATTAACACGGGGAAGAGAGGTTATCGGACGGTAGGTAGAGGTTAGGGTCAACCTCTTTTTGTAGGGATTCCACGTTTGCGCTGCTTACAATTGGTGCTGTGTTATATACGGTTTCCTAAAAGAATTATCTGTTTTAACCATCGAGTTCGACTTACTTGTATATAAGTTCTTACCGGGTTTCGTATTGGTATTTAAGAAAATATTAAACTAGCAATTCCAGTATATGGTATTTGGGTAAATTTTAACATTGGCAATTCCAGTCCTCGGTTGACTTTTTCTTCTACGACTAAGTTCTTTAGGACTTTTAGATTAATCGAATTATAATATCAACTTTCAATAATAATTTTATAATTCACTTGTCACATTTAATTCGGTTATAATTGAGGTTAACTTTTTGTTACTAATTAATTCAAAACTTTGTTTCCCGACTTGTTCTTTACACTTCAATGATCACCAAACGAAAGAAAGAAGTTAGTTACAAAAGAAATAATGAAATTTTTTTGTAACCAACAGCAAAGCCTTTGTCCCCAAAAACTCAACTACTCATTAAATATAATTAATAGAATAGGACAAAACTTATGCTCAAACTAATTGAAATGTAAACCGCAATATATAAATGAGAAGCTTTACACACACTATTAGCGATTTAATAGGAATGCATTTATCATTACAGCTAGATATTTAACGAAGACACAATTCAGGCTACTGAGAATGTTGGTTACAACATGTATGGAGTAAAGTTTTATAAGGTTAGATATAGGGTTAGCTAAAACATGTATGCAACAATTGTTTACATATTTGGTAAATAAGCAATCAATAGGTTTAGGTATTTGAGTATCTTAAACTGGGGGGAGTTTTTTTTTTTGTATAAAATTTAGCACTTGTCCTTTACATAGACGAAAATTTTAATTTCAAAGTTTTTTGGAAAAAAATGGTTTTGAATATTACTTCGCACAATTTTTTACAGAACCTTACAAACCGGATAATTCAAACCTTTGGTGTTTTGAATTAGATGGAAATGACTTAAAACAATCTTCCGGTATTATTTATTACTTGGTTGTACTCGGTTTTCTGTAATATTTCTAAGGAAAAGTGAATAGTATGAATCGGCGTAACGTACATGTATAATTACACTCAAAATATTATACAGCTAAATTCAAAGGAAAATTCATTTTAAACAACTAAAAATTTCTTTAAAAAACGGATCATTTACATTTCATTTAAAATAAATAATTTTACCATTAATTTGTAAATTTATTTATTTAACCGCATATTCCGTAATATTTAATAGTTTTTAAAAAAAAATAATATCTTTTAACCGATAAAATAATTATTTTTTTTTTTTTTGTAAATTTTAAAAACATTTAAAGTTGTTCGTAAAATACCATATTCTTATTCGATTTTAAAAGTACGAAAACGAATCCTCAATCAGTTACTGTAATACTGTTAGGAGGGTATGTATATACTTGAGGTGGTTAGATTAAAATAAACAAGGGCTTGATTTGGTAAGGTAAAAGGTTAGTATTTGAAAAGAATTAGCAGCCTTTCTGATAATTTCCTTTAGCGCCATTCATTATATGAACATCCATATTTGCCTTTACATAAATAGAATATTGAAAATAATCACCTCTGATGCCGAACATGGATATATATTCTTACGAATCCGACGATTTTTTAGACCATTATTGTCAGGATCTGATGTCCTTTGCATGAAACGTACCTACAACTTTGCCATTGGAATCTTCCAGAACGTAGTAATGATTACCAATTTTTTCACGTATTTTCGACTTAAGGAACACTGGAGCCAGCTTAGCATTATATCGTTTTTCAAAATTACTTTGGGAAAAGTTTCTACGAAACACTTCTTGGCCTATATTAAAAGAATTGGGTCTTGTACGCAAATCGTATCTATGTTTGTTCGATTCGTAAGCTTCTTGCATATTTTTCCTCAAGTCCTTCCTTAAAACTGCAAGTTGATCATCTCGAGTTAAAGGGTTAATCGCCTCATTTAGAACTTTGGTTCTCGCTAAAAGCTTATATGAAGAACCGTGCGTTATCATATCCATTCCAAATAAAGCATGATAAGGAGAACATTTTATCGCTTGGTGGAATGAGTTTCTCAAAGCACAACTAATTGAACTGATATTTTCATCCCATAGACGCTGGTCGTCCTTCAAAAAGGATCTAATTCCCGCAATGATGGACCTATTTACTCGTTCCGATGCGTTTGACTGTGGTGAATATAGTGCTGTGAAGACATGTGAAATACCGAGTTTCGTCAAAAAGGCCTGAAAATGATTTGCCCTAAACTGCGAACCGTTGTCACTTATTATAGTCTCTGGAACCCCATAAGTATGAAATATTTGAGTTAGTAAAAAATTCTGAATGCTAGATGAGGAAAATTTTCTTAAAGGACACAGCCAATGGAATTTACTATGGTGATCTAACACTATTAACAACCCTATGTTTCCGTTCCTACTTCTTGGGTAAGGGCCTATTAGATCAACATATAAACGCTGGAACGGTCTTATGGATACAGCCTGCTGACCCATTTCCGGTGTGAGCGATACATTGGGGTATTTTACTTGTTTACAAGTTTCACATTGGCGTACAAAATTACGGACATCAATGACCATACCCGGCCAATAGAAATTTCGCCGAATGAGTTCTAGTGTTTTTTGCATTCCGCCATGCACGGTTACCGCTGAGCTATGTGCTCTTGTAATAACTTGATTTCTCAGTTGAATAGGGATCCACAGTTTCCAACTATTTTCTTCCTGACAAGGATCTCCAGCTGGATGTTCGGTTCTTAGGTAGACAAAGTTATCCACGATTTTTATATCTGGGTATTTCCCTTCATTTTCTAAAATCCTATTTTTTAAATCCTCATAGTCTTTGTCTTTAAAATGCTCTGAATTTAAATCGTTTTCTGCTTCCGCCAACGCTAGAGAATATATCTCCTCACAATACATTCTACTCAGGGCATCAGGGACTATATGATTCTTTCCCTGTCGATGACTTATGGTGAATTTGTAGGGTTGGAGTTTAAAAACCTAACGAGCCAATCTTCCCTTTAAATTTGGCTGCTTCATGAGCCAAACCAACGATGAGTGGTCTGTAATTACCTCGAATTCTTGTAATTCCAAGTAACAACGAAACTTATGGATAGCCTCAACTGCCGCTAAGCACTCACGTTCAGTGACGCTATAGTTCCTTTGTGCGGTGTTAAGTTTTTTGGACATATAAGCTATTGGTTTTTCACATCCATCCTTATCGTGTTGTACTAAAACAGCACCGATGCCATAGTCGCTGGCGTCGCAGTGTAAAAAAAAATTCTTAAAAAAATCTGGGTTAGATAATACTGGAGCTCTTGTTAACATATGTTTAATTTTCTCAAATGCTACCTGCGCCGATTCTGTCCATTGAAATTTCCGCTTGGTAGACAATACTTCGGTTATTGGAAATGTTATAGTAGAAAAGTTTTCTATAAATCGGCGGTACCAGCCTGCGATACCAAGGAAACCGCGGACCTGCTTAAGATTTTTTGGAACTGGCCAATTAAGGATTGAATCTATTTTCTCGGGATCCGTTTTAATTCCCCCACATCCTATAATATAGCCTAGGTATTTAACTTGTGTTACACAAAATGAACTTTTTGAGACATTCAAAGTCAGATTTGCCTTACGAAACTGTTCTGCAATTCGAACAAAGGCTGATAAGTGTGACGAGAAATCTTCCGATATAATGATAAGATCATCCAGATAACCGAAAACGCAGTATTTTAATTCTGGCGGAATAATTTGGTCCATTAAACGACACATTGTTTGTGGGGCCGTACAAAGACCGAATGGCATCACCGTAAACTGGTACAATGGCCGTCCCGGAACTGTAAATGCAGTTAAAGGTTTAGAATCGTTACTTAGGCCAATTTGCCAGTAGGCATCTTTGAGGTCTAGTTTTGAGATTAAATTTGCTTTCGGTAAACGGGACAGTATCCCATCAATATTGGGAAGAGGATATGCATCCTTTTCTGTCAGAGAATTGACTTTTCGGGTATCCAGACAGAGCCGAACTTTATTAGGTTTTAACACGAGTCGCATAGGCGAACTCCATGGTGAAGATGATTCTTCTATGACCCCTAAGGACAACATCCTATCTATTTCCTGAAACATTAAGCGCTCCACAGCAGGAGAGACTGGATAAAACTTTTGTTTGATGGGTTTGGCGGAACCAACAGCAATGCTATGTTCAATCCACCTAGTTTTCCCTAAGCCATCCTTTTCAAAATTTGGAAACAAATCTATTATGGCGTTCAGTTGCTTACGTTGGCTGGCCGTCAGGGAATACTGGTAATTGTCTATACTTTCAGACTTTTGGTTGGTGTGAGGCACGGACTGGGACGAAAATTCGATTCCGCTTAGAGCAGACAAATCGTTAATTATGGATAAATCAACAGAAGTATCTATGACAATGGCAGGATCAAAAATATCAGTGGCAAGTTTAAATACTTTCCAAAAGTCTAAACCAAGAATCAAGCGCTGGGAAAGAGTAGGAACAATTAAAATTTTCAATCCATGGGTTTGGTCCTTAAACCAGACATCTACCTCTAACGTTTCAAGGGCTTTCTGTAGAGTACCATCAGCTGTTTTGACCTTTGTCCTTGAGGGTGACAAAGCAGCTAAATTCGAAAAATCATATTTTGCCAGGTCAGAACCAATTCAGGTTACATTAGCACCGGTATCTAAAAGACCATATTCTACAAAATTAAGAAAACCTACTTTCGCATAATATCGTTTGTCCTGGGGATTATTAATAATGGAAGAAATGATAAATTTTGAGGATTGTTTTCGGAGTTTAAAATAATTCCTAAGACGCAACGTGGATCTTTTTGGCGTTTTAAGTTGAACTGCAGTAAGACTGTCTGTATGAAAAATTTTCTCGCGTTTACTCAAGTACTCCTCTAATTTTAAATGGAAGGGTCGAATCGGATATATAACTTTATTAACTGGAAATCTATTATGGCATTTTAAAATTCTGGGTATGCTTGTCCAATCAGGTGGGTATTGACTATCGAATTTCATGGGGTCACTTGGGAAATCAGAAATTTTGTCGACAATTAGTTTTTTGAACTCGTCTTTCTATTTGCACAACGTGCACATTGGGGCTTGTAAGTATTTTTTTCTCCGCAACCGTAGCAAAAAATCTTTCTGTCTTTTAAGCAGTCTTCCCAATGGTGTCCTGCTTCTCCGCAATTCCAGAATGTTTGTCACGACTGCACTTAATCGAATTGCATCCACTGTAGATTCATCAGGGATGGTCTCTGGGGAATACTCGTCGGGTGCATCTAACTCGGCAACTGCACGGCGCGAATTAAATTGTGGCTGTGGTTTAACAGGGACAGTTTTCCTAAAATACTCCTCTCCAAACAGATTTTCTCTCATTTGCACTAGTTTCCTAAGGTGTGCTATAGAATATATTGGGTCGTAAAGGAGCTCGTGACGAATATCAGAACGCAAATTTTTCATCAATATTTCCACTAATTCTGTTTCTGGAATAGGATTTTCTAATCTGTCTAGCATGGTACAAATCGATTCATAAAAAGTTTCGAATTTTTCTCCTGGTTTCATCTTTCTATTGCGAATTTCATCTTTAATATCAAAATTCGAACGGAAGTCCTTGTATTGATATCTCAGAGCTGCACAGAATTGATTCCAGTCGATGTGCTCAACTTGTTTGTGGTACCTCCAGTACCATTCGTGTGCTTTACCAACTAGCAGTATATGTTAATTTTTACAAATGATGTTAAAATCTCCATTAAAGTTCTCAGTTGTTAAGGATCTAACACGATAGAGAAATTCTTCCACATTCAAGCCATTAGCGGAACCGTCAAATTTTAAATTCCAATTTTGAATGATGGAAGTAATTTTCTCTGCTCTCATAGCAAAAGGTTCTTCTCTATTCTGTTGAATCGTTGCACAATTTGTAGGAATAGCATGTGATTGATAAGGTTGATGAAATTGAAAGTTATTTGGATTATTCTGTGGACAAGGTTGATAATTATTCGGGGCTATATTAAGATTTCGAAGAAATCTACTCAATGTACTCTCAATCATTTGATTAAGTTGATAATCATTGATGTTAGGTTGTGCCTCCGGTGTGGTTTGAACATATGGTAAATTTTGTGGAATTTAAGTCTGATTTGAGGTACTGTACGAGGGTGGAACATTCCGTAAAGGACTGCTGACGTTATAATTATCCGTAGTAAAACACGGGTTGGTGGTACTTAATTCTACTAATGGTGGTTGGCGAAATTCATGGTTTAAATTTTTACTAGCATTGCGAGTATTGTACTGCTTGGCCATAGCACCTCTTAGCTTTCCACGAGTTGGAATATGTGGTTTGTGGGCTTGTTGCACCGGGCTATTTCTAGGTAACTGCGATTCTGCCCTTCTTATCGTAAGATCTGCTAACTCACAACACTTCTTACAATAGGGACATTCAGACGATTTGGACAGATAGGTTTCTATACAGTTCCTATGGAATTCATGATTACATGTGGTAATAATCAAAATTTCCTGAGGTTCAGTCATGTCCTCACTACAAACAGACAGAGCTTAATTCAGCCAAATCCTGAGTTGAAGGTGGAGGTGGTGAATGTAACAAGGACATTTTATAATCTGATATACCGAATGGAACCGACTATCGAAACAAGTTTCTAAAGCCAACTTTAATGTCGAAGGGACTACAAATTACAAAAACGTAGATATTTAAAAAAATTTATTGAGCAATATATTACTGATATAGTCTCTAATATATTATGTTATATTAGATTTTTGAAAATGATATTTAAAAGAACATTTTAATATTTTTTTTTTTTTTTAAGTCTAAACCCAAAAAAAATATTGGGTCCTATTAATAAGCAAGATATGTGAATGACTGAACGTAATAGTCGGAGAATATTTCGCAAATATTAGCGGTACCGGCAATTGGTTCAATCTTCAGAATATTTTGAAAAAATTTATAACAATCAAAACGCAGAAAAAATGAGTTTATTCCCTTGAATAAATTTTCTTTACCTATTGGTGGCCATAAGAGATTTGTGTTTTATAAAAATATATTAATCGGCAATAATGTGCTAAGATTTTATGTATACTTCAAACTTGAATTATGCTAAAAACCAACATACTTTTCCCCTTTTTAACTAAAAAATACCGACAAAGCCGGATATAAAAGTGCTTACTGCTACCCTTATGTAGATCCAGGTATCATCAGGATGTCGATAACTCATCAGCTTATAACTCAACCCATGAAATATACATAGAAATCTACTAAGAAGGAACCCATTATACTGCAAAATTACTCATCCAGTCAAAAGGAGTATAAAATAATCTTATGGTCAATAATTCGGACAGAAGCCAAATTATTGAGAATCCTATAAGTTCCTAAACTTATTTGGCTGTCATAGGCAACATTGCAATATAATATTTTACTTCACAAAGCAAATAAAGTTAACAGATAAATGTAGAGCTGAAAGTCCAATGTAGCATTTAGATACTATTTCTAACTTGAAGGGTGTTAATTGAGAATAACGCATTTTAACTGGACACTTCGTAGCCCCACGTTGGGCGCCAATTTATGTAATATACAAGGGGTTTACATATGTCAATGAGAAAAAAAAAACCAAGGTAAACCAAGGTGTTCTTACATTTTAAGTGAAACGATGGAAAATAATTTTTATAAAAACCCTGCAACACAAATATTATTTTAGACTCCCGAGTTTTGTATTTTAGTGTACCTACATATGTTCATATTACCGATTAATTGATGTCTTCAAGATGTTACCGGAGACAACCGTTTCATAACCCGCCCTACCTTTGGTTTTAGCGACGTTAATATTATGCTAAAACCCCTAAACAGAAACTCCAAACTACTCTTAGGCCATCAGGCAAGAAAATTTAAAACACCAGTTCACTGATCCATTTTAATTCATAAAATTATTTATTAAGAAAATCTACCAAGTTAGATATAATAACTATAACTAGCCTCTCAATTAAGTAACCTACACACTTTTTCCTTGTTTACTAAATACAATTCAAATGATTACAATTACACCGCGAGTCGATTAAATTTTGTATCCATGAAAACTTCAAATCAAAGTATGTCCAATATTACGTTAAGAATATGAGCAACTACTCACTTAATTTTTGTGGGTTAAATTTTTTGCAAGACTGTCAGTTAATGTATGTAATCCTCTTCTTTTCCATTCATGCTTTAAATTTCTTTCATAAGTAATAAAAGTTAAAATTCAGTTTGCTCATATTCGTAAACCAAACAACAAAAAAACCAAATGACCGTACAAAAAAATATGGAACTAAACAAAATTCATTGATCAAACTAAGATCAAAAAGAATACAAACAGTTATATAGTAAATAAAATATTAACTTCACTCACCCTTTACATTCTGCAGCAGCACGATGAGGCCTCTCGAACTTACTCCAGTTTGTGATGTGTAGCTAAATATAGGGGTTTCAGTTTTTGTTAGTTTGCATAATGACGGAGCATTATTAGGGTATTATTTAATCGACCGCTTATGAGAGTTATATTTATAACTAGTTTTATTAATAGCTAATTGCAATTGTGTGCATCGTGAATATCGATTATTAGAAAAATAATAGTTATTTTAATTTGTTTGTTTTTTCTTTCTAACTTTATCACCGAACACTCATATTCACAAACGCCTATTAGTAAAATTTTTATAGAAAAATTTCTTTATAAATAAAATATTTTTATGAGTACGCAGGGAAACTTTAAAGATTTTAACAAGTATGGAGTTGAGCTTATTCTCCTATAAAAGTTTCATAGTTCAGGTATAGTTTGGTTTAGATTAAATCTTAAAGGTTAAAGTATAAATTGTTAAGTTTAAATTATTAGGGAAAATTTTGATAATATTTTTTTTTCTTTTATATTTAAAAGTGTAGCGAATTTGTGGTTTAAATGGAAAATTAGATCATTGACTACTAGTATTGGTTACTTTTAAAACCGAGAATTTCTGTGAAAGCTCTGAATGAAGTCTATAAAAGTAGTCTAAAGAAAGTTTGAGGTTAGAAAAAAAAATCTTAAGGCAGGCAAATGAATGGTTGAGATTATGCTTCCAAACTAGGAAAAACCGCAATCGAATTAGCTCCCTGGTATTCGGTGAGGAGGTTCGGACTAACAATCCCAAAATATACTTAATGGATGGATCCTCCTATGAGTTGGTGTGTATTTTAATGTGGGTTTTTCTCTTAGGAAACAAGAGCGGTCTTGGGGAAACCCAACTTTTTGGATATCCAGTTTCCCAGTGACAACAGCAGCGTCCCGGGAATGCGGGTGTGCGAGATTTCCGCTAATTCCTAATTGGTAGGAAGGTTGTGAGCAGTATTAACACGGGGAAGAGAGGTTATCGGACGGTAGGTAGAGGTTACGGTCAACCTCTTTTTGTAGGGATTCCACGTTTGCGCTGCTTACAATTGGTGCTGTGTTATATACGGTTTCCTAAAAGAATTATCTGTTTTAACCATCGAGTTCGACTTACTTGTAAATAAGTTCTTACCGGGTTTCGTATTGGTATTTAAGAAAATATTAAACTAGCAATTCCAGTATATGGTATTTGGGTAAATTTTAACATTGGCAATTCCAGTCCTCGGTTGACTTTTTCTTCTACGACTAAGTTCTTTAGGACTTTTAGATTAATCGAATTATAATATCAACTTTCAATTATAATTTTATAATTCACTTGTCACATTTAATTCGGTTATAATTGAGGTTAACTTTTTGTTACTAATTAATTTAAAACTTTGTTTCCCGACTTGTTCTTTACACTTCAATGATCACCAAACGAAAGAAAGAAGTTAGTTACAAAAGAAATAATGAAATTTTTTTGTAACCAACAGCAAAGCCTTTGTCCCCAAAAACTCAACTACTCATTAAATATAATTAATAGAATAGGACAAAACTTATGCTCAAACTAATTGAAATGTAAACCGCAATATATAAATGAGAAGCTTTACACACACTATTAGCGATTTAATAGGAATGCATATATCATTACAGCTAGATATTTAACGAAGACACAATTCAGGCTACTGAGAATGTTGGTTACAACATGTATGGAGTAAAGTTTTATAAGGTTAGATATAGGGTTAGCTAAAACATGTATGCAACAATTGTTTACATTTTTGGTAAATAAGCAATCAATAGGTTTAGGTATTTGAGTATCTTAAACTGGGGGGAGTTTTTTTTTTTTTTTTTGCATAAAATTTAGCACTTGTCCTTTACATAGACGAAAATTTTAATTTCAAAGTTTTTTGGAAAAAAATGGTTTTTAATATTACTTCGCACAATTTTTTACAGAACCTTACAAAGTTTGCCACGTTCTCTAGAAGCAGCTGTACACCTCTTTGGTGTCAACTCCTTTAAGTCTCTTATGGCTACAGTGGTTGAATTTTTAATTTCATAAACAGTTTTTCTAATCAACGCTACAACTGTATTTAATAACTTTATATGCTTTCACTTATTGGTCTATTGTAAATTCAGTTTTTCAGTTTTGCTTTGCAACACTGATTTTATGAAGTCAGCCACTGTCCTGCTTTTGTTGTTTTAATAACGTTTGTAATTTGTAAATAATATTTAATTGTGTAAATATTCACTGGTTTACTTTTGGTTTGTTTGTTTGGTTTGAAGAAATTTGACCAAAAACTTTCTGGAATCTTATAAATTTAATTTTGGGTACTAAGCCAGATTTGTCAATAAGCCATGAACTTCAAACGTATTTCATGCTACGTGTTTTGTGAAATTAACTCAATTTGGTAAAGGCATTGAGAAGTATTTGTCATTCGGTAAGCCAGTTAAATGGAGGGTTCCAATTGATGTTATGACTGATTGCCCTTTCTGCGTGACCAAAGTACAAGGCGGAAAAATGGCAATTTTATTTATCCCGATATAAAACCAATTGCTTCCCATTCGTTTCTGTACCAGTGTTGCCAAAGGTTTTTTTGAAAAATACTTACGCATACTACAAAAAAAATCCGAAAGCTTTAGTACCAAAAATAAGTAATAAAACAAAAAAAAAATTATGTATGTTTTTAAAATAAAAATGTAGTCCTTTTGAAATTAATCTTTAAATAATAAACTTAATTTAATTCAGGTACAGGTTATTTAATAAATTATTTATGTACCAGTTTCGATAATTTGGAAATAAAACCTCGTTGTTTTCTTTTTTACTATTTTTTTTTATCCAAAACTGTTCCAAATCCATGTGTCGAAACATATTAATTTGAGAAAAATTAATTGTATGCGATTGTTCTCCACTCATACATGAGATCATTGAGGTTTTAGTTAAATTGTTAAGACAATATTTTAAATTTGTACTCATCTGATTTTTTTTTTTTTTTTTTTTTGTCCAAAAACATGTTCTGCACTTAAGAATTCCATTTTTTTAAATATTGAATAATTTTTAAAAATACATGTTTAAGCATTTATTTTATATATAATGCAATATGGGAAAAGATACTCACATTTTGGCGAATATAAAAAATCAGTCCGATTGTCCCTTTAAGTATAAACATAATCCTACATGTAGGAATTTTTCCCTACAGAGCAACACTGCTTTGTACTAAAAACAAAAAGCTTTACACGGGGTCTCCCCCTGATATAATATGTGAGAGAACGTCGACAGAATGCGAGAACACATTTCACCATGTTAATCTTAAACAAGGGGAAAATGTATATTTTAAGATTTCATAATTTACTGATTTTCTTACAGTATCGTGTTTTATTCTTGTATCGTGTTTTATTCTTTTTTTAGTTTATTATTTGTTTTATTTGTAATATATTGTTTTTTAAACACTTTTATTTGTTTTATTTTCAAACACTATTTGCACTAGAAAATTAAACATTTTAATGATAGCGTCTTATTATTGTTTTACATGTATGTATGTATGTATGTATGTATATGTTTTTTTTTTGACAGCTCATCTTATAAGATGATACAGAATATTTCTTATATTCTGTATCTCAACTAACAAGTTTCCAAAAGCCTAAAGTACAAGTTGGTATGGATAGGTACATAACAGTGCTTAAACGGGGTCGCAGGCCTACCTCTTCAGGAAATGCTATGATCGCAAACGTATGCACAACTGATAGAATAAGTTCCCAATTCTGGATAATGAATTCTCAGAAAAAAAAAAATGTCTTCAAATTGGCGAAGCCACCCTCGATATATCTTAGAGAGCAAAACTCAGATGAGCTAATAAAAAGTGTGATCTCGTTGATAGGTGCAAATTCGTTTTATGTAGCTGCAATAAAGCGAGGTATTATAAACGAGACAAAAATACAGGGTAATCATGAGGATGATTTTCGCAAAGTAATTCCTAAATATGAAGCAATTAATAAAAACTTTTATACGTATCAACTGAAGAGCAGTAAAGGCTTCAGGTAGTGATTAAAGGCATTGACTCATGTGGTGACCCAGCCGAAATAAAAACGTTTTTGGAACAGAATGGCTTTAAAATAAAAAATTTAACAATTATTAAAAATAGGGAAAAAAATCCCCAACCTGTATTCGAGTTGAGTTAGAATCCGGCGACGTTAAGTTTAAAAAAACGAGGCGCATCACATTAACAGTTTTTAATATATCATATACAGAAGGATCACGATAGAGGAGACGCACAAAAGAAATGGTCCCCTCCAATGTATAAACTGCCAAGAATTTGATCATCCTAAGGCATACAGCTATTTACCTCCTGTTGGCGTCATATGCGTTGAACTACATGGTACAGTTCTTTGCGACAGGAGTAAAAACGACCCCAACGTAAAAAATGTAGCAAATGTGGCTGTTATCAAACCTCCAACTATAGAGGATGCCTTGTTACTCTATATTCAAGCGTTCAGTAGGACCGAAACCTAATCCCTCTTTAACGCAGGTAACAAATCAGGTAAACACTAATGACATTCAGGTACCGCAGTCTAGTAATAACAGAACATCGTTCGCTAAAATCCTTAAATGAAACCATCTACCAATGCAAAGTTCTTCGCCAAATAATGATGAAACTCTAGTTAAATCTCAAATAGGAAATACTGCAAATAATTTTATACGTAGAGTTCTTGACATCAGCGATGAACAACAAAAATATACTGATAGTGACTAAAGTTATTAAAGGTAATGGCTTTCCTACAAATTTAATTAAAAATTTAGTAACTGCCTTTAAGCCTATACAAATAACCAAAAATGGTAAAGTTAACAAGGAGGAAAAATATTTTTAGAGTGTAAAATACACACCGGGCCTCACGAACAATAAAAACATAAAAACTGCAATAGAAAGAAATTACATGAGCTTTACTTACAAACCAAACAAAAGATTAAGTGCAGTATGTACAAATACAAAAACACCAATAAACAAACTACAACAAAATAATGTAGTGTATGAAATACCATGCAAGGGGGACAAGAACAACAGCTGTGACTAAGTATATAGTGGTACATCAAAGAGGAATTTGGAGTCACGAGTGAGAGAACACAACACAGACATAAATAAAATCAAAGAAGGCAATGCATTATCACAACATACATTACAAACAAAACACAAAGCTGATTTTGCAACATAAGAGTACTAGGCCAGGTAAATAATGAGAGGAAAAGATATACAGAAAGCTTAAGAATTCAACAGACAATAAACAGAACAATGAACATGAAAGAAGATACTGACAATTTAAACGCCTGTTATAGAGCTGTTATTGAAAACAGTAGATGACGCCACTTGCTTAGGCTCTTAGTATTTAAAATAAATTAGTTCATATTAATGGTATTATTAAATGTTGATGTTGTGGTTTTTTATATTAATAGACGAACCCCCTGAAAGAGTGAACATAAAATTAACGTAACGTCGGGAAAAAATTAAATACAAAATTTGCATATTTTCCTATATATTTCACCAGCTAAATATATACAAATATAAAAATAAATAAATCATGATGCTTAAAACGTTTCCCATGCCGACAGGGATGTAAGCACTTGAGAAGGGAGGAGTTAATACCATTAGTATTAACACTTCCACAGAAGCAGTTTTTTAGACCTAGATTTGTAAATAAGAAACAAATTTCTGATAATGCGTATGCAATATTTAACAGTTCAATTGACAGCAAATGCATCCGGCTCGTGCAACCAAATTCCAGGAAAGAAAACACACCACCCAAAAGAAGTTAGTACATCAGCGATTTTTACATTAATTAAATATTGTTTGTAGTTAATCTAGAGTCAAATGTAATTTTTGCTTTTAAGTGCTTATTTATAGTTCTGTAAATAAAATGTGTTCAAAAATAATAAATACAAACATTAATTTTTTTTATTTCTTTTAATTAAAAAAAGACTTATGTGCTGTTTTCACAACACAAGTGATTGAACCTTTTGTAAAATTAATATGACAAGCACTCAGTTGCTTGAGTGCTTGCATACACATGAATAGTATTACTTGGGTCTTTTCAATCAGTTGTTCGGAAAAGAATAAGAGAACAACTAAACGAAAAGAACAACTGACTAAAAAGAATAGGTAAACAAAAAGAAAAAGTAAACGAAAACAACAAAAAGAAACGATGAGACCGAATGACATCACATAGTTCATATGAAGGATTAACTCTCTTAAATCCATTGAACTAGGTTATTCATGAACGACACTACTCTAGCACAAATGAATGCAGGTCATGGGCGGGCAGACTTCTTACGGCAGTTATAACAACCTTTGGCACAAATTTAATAATGCAACGATCTAAGCTGCCTAAAAATAAATTTTCAGAGCTACGGACCGAACAAATATATATAGCTTACTGGAAAACGAGACACCTGCACCTGCAGCTACTTCAACTCCAGTGCGATAACAACTGCATAATATACAGTAAATTTATGTCCAAATTACTTCGACAAATTATTTGGTCATCCTGTACTGTGAAAATTTCATGATTTTTGCACTTGTTCTGTAATTTAATCCAAATTTTTACTATTTTTAATTAGGCTTAAGTTCATTAAATTTAATTTTCATTAAATTATTTTTATGAAGAAAGGAATTTTTACAACATGGAAGATTAATTAAAATTGTTATTGATAATTTTCATTCTTGACTGACCTGGGATTCGAAGCCAGGCTAATTAAAAGCCTAATTAAAAATAGTAAAAATTTGGATTAAAAACCATGAATAGTTCAACAAAATAACCACAATACTAATTATTGTTAAAGCTAAGGCACAAGCTCTATGTGTTCATTTGTCCTTCAAGTTGTGCTGAAAAATGTCAACAAGAAAAAAGAAAGACAAAAAACATGATAAACAAAAAATGTACTTTGGACTTCAAGAAGAATTCTTGACAAAAGTACGGAAAAAACAGAAGTAAGGAAAACATGTGAGATCAATTAAAAATGGATAATCATTCAATAAGCAAATTTCGATCTACCAAAGGTTAAAATACAATTTGGTTTAAGGATTGATGTTTGACTACTGACGTCAGCAGTCTTCGATGGCTGCGAGTGTAAGACGGCAAATCCCTTTGAGAAGACCTAGTGGTTGAGGTCGAAACATGTCAGGGTAACCAGCCGCCTGGGTTCGAATCACACGCCAGCCAGCCTGGCTTCGAATCCCAGGTCAGTCAAGAATGAAAATTATCAATAACAATTTTAATTAATCTTCCATGTTGTAAAAATTCCTTTCTTCATAAAAATAATTTAATGAAAATTAAATTTAATGAACTTAAGCCTAATTAAAAATAGTAAAAATTTGGATTAAAAACCATGAATAGTTCAACAAAATAACCATAATACTAATTATTGTTAAAGCTAAGGCACAAGCTCTATGTGTTCATTTGTCCTTCAAGTTGTGCTGAAAAATGTCAACAAGAAAAAAGAAAGACAAAAAACATGATAAACAAAAAATGTACTTTGGACTTCAAGAAGAATTCTTGACAAAAGTACGGAAAAAACAGAAGTAAGGAAAACATGTGAGATCAATTAAAAATGGATAATCATTCAATAAGCAAATTTCGATCTACCAAAGGTTAAAATACAATTTGGTTTAAGGATTGATGTTTGACTACTGACGTCAGCAGTCTTCGATGGCTGCGAGTGTAAGACGGCAAATCCCTTTGAGAAGACCTAGTGGTTGAGGTCGAAACATGTCAGGGTAACCAGCCGCCTGGGTTCGAATCACACGCCAGCCAGCCTGGCTTCGAATCCCAGGTCAGTCAAGAATGAAAATTATCAATAACAATTTTAATTAATCTTCCATGTTGTAAAAATTCCTTTCTTCTTAAAAGTAATTTAATGAAAATTAAATTTAATGAACTTAAGCCTAATTAAAAATAGTAAAAATTTGGATTAAAAACCATGAATAGTTCAACAAAATAACCACAATACTAATTCTTGTTCTGTAATTTTTTTTTTAAATAAATCGGTATATATGGAAGGAACAAATTGGTCCTGAACCTAAGGTTCGTATTTTTATATTCCTTTTTATCATAGATAGTTTAAAGTTTCGTAGAAGTCATAAGATATGTTATCAACACTTTAGCAAACGTGTTACGTTGGTAGGTGAACCATTCCGAAGTCTACGCGAAAGTAAAAAATTTACCAATGTGGTCGAACCCTTACTGTAGGAAAATAGTTTCATGTATTCCAAAACTAAAAAAAATACAAACATTTGTTGCTAAATAATATGTTTACATTTTTGTATTTTCAGTTTTATAACAGCTTGGTACGGTTGTATGTTTAGGGGACTAGTGCCTCTTCCTATTGAACTACCATTATCAAGCTCAGATACACCTCCGCAACAAGTTGGTTTTCTTTTAAGCTCTTGTGGTATTACTGTGGCGCTAACATCAGAAGCTTGCATGAAAGGCCTGCCTAAATCAAATACAGGAGAAATTGCAAAACTGAAAGGATGGCCTCGTTTACAGTGGTTTGTTACGGAACATTTGCCGAAGCCACCAAAAGATTTTACTGTTGGAATAATTCGTGTGGACGACACATCGACTGCATATATTGAGTACACTACAGACAAAGAAGGAAGTGTTATGGGTAAATACATTTTTAACTGCGTTTTTTATTTTTATTTATACAGTAGAACCCCTATACTTCGCAATCGAAGGAACGGACTGCTTTTTATGAATTAGAGGAGTTTTCGAAATAAAGAGATTTCAGCTTAACGAGGTCAATCAATTAATAGAATGGCTGGTGCGTAGTAAACTTCACACCCTCATCCAGAGACCAATTAAACGATAGAATTCTAGTCAGAAAAGAATAGGATAAATAAAAAAGATTAAAAGCACAGGAATAGAGAAAGTTGAACATTAAAAAATTAGTTGAACATTAAAATCGGACAACAAAATCAAGAACGACCCTACTTAACAGAAAAAGTGTCGTACATACAGCCAGTTCATTTCCATTATGAATCCCGTTAGTTTCTCGAGCTCGCAACTCGAGACGCCTCCCAATTCGCACAGGAATCTCCAACATAGCCACATCAGCATGCTGTTCTGGCATAGCAAGTGCTCAACTGTCTTCAACTTCTCTGGGTCCTCACACAACCTACATATGTATATCCGACAAGTCAGATTGCATTCTCACCGCCATCCTGTCTATCATACAGAGGCCCGTGATGATACCTATCATGGTGCTGACGCAGACCCCACTCCTGCCCGGCAGCGAATCCGAATCGCAATTCCTTAGCACCTGCAACAGTGCACGCGATACTCTGCGGTTCCCCAAGACTCGATTAATCCCGCTCAGGACCCATTCCTTGATCCTAGATAGAAACCCATTGGAGGCCTGGACGCGTCCAAACTGTAAGGATCCCCCATTTCCGACCCCAGGCTCGCACACACATAAGTTATCTCGTTGCTTTGAACACAGCCTCAGCACATAATCCCCTAAGATTTCTCCTAAAGCCCTCCTGCAATCATCCAATAGCTTGGAGTTGACATAATAGCCGATCAACGCCCCAAGAGCCGCCTGGCTGTCCACATATATAGTGACCTGCAAGCCCCTCCTGATCCTGCGTAAAATTCCCTAACAGTCATAACTCCCTTAGTCCCGCAATGCTCCTGGCTGCCATTCCCATTACGTACTGCTCTATGGGCAGAAGATGTAAAATTACATCTAGAGTACTTCTTATGGTACCTGCCATGCCCATCGAAGCACACCTCTGACCTTAATGCCTCCCAAAAAATACAGCATCCATACGTAAAAATGTATGCTGTGACCACCGAAGTTTACAGCCCACCACTGACAGCCGGAGTCTCCAGCTCAGACCTATCGACCATATGCAAGCATAGTAGGCATTGAAACCGCTCCTTACTCTCTAATGAGTATTCATCATCCAGGACAGGTTACAGTCCAGAAAAATTCCTAGATACTTAGAACTATCCGCTAGCCTAAGCTCTACTTACCCTAGTACCTGCAGCCTAAAATTATTTATTCTGTACCTCTTCGTAACAACACTAACTCTCTCTTCTCCGGATTGACTCCCAGACTGTTATCAGTCGCCATGCTGACAGTTCGCTTAGCGCCCCTTGCATGACTTCGCTTATTGTCGACAGAAACTTTCCCAATACCAATATAACTACATCATCCCCGTAGGGACAGCCAATAGGCACAATAAGGGAGAGAGAACTCCCCACTGCGTGATCCCCCTAGTCACAAGCGCTCGATTCCTTTGCCCGAGTGAATAGCTCTGCTGCTAAGCATCAGAGTTCACCCTATTCTCATATTATCTGCTTCCTCTATATCCAGGAATACCGCCAACGTGTGTTCCTTGTTTTGCAATCTCCGTTCTTTATAACGCACCACATCATGAAGCGCACCACACTGGGGATTGCAAGTCCTCTGCACTGCTGTTAACCACATTGACCTTAAAAGAGGGGGAAGAAGGATAAAAGGGGGAATAGGCTTATAGGTGATGGGAAGTAATCTGGTCCTAAGAAACACAAATAAATCCCAGAAAGATAACTAACTGCAATTGTAAAAAACGTTGCCTTTGTATCTCTTTCAAAACATATTGGTTTTTATTGCGAATTATTAGAGGTTATTTACGAACAAGTACGATTTAAAAGGGTATTGTCAAATCATTTTAGCGATTTAAAGGGGTTTTCTTAAGAGACGAGCCAGTTATTTGGAATTGTTGAGGTTTTACAAGTAACGGGAAACGAATTATAGCGGTTTGAGTGAAATGGAATTATTAAATACGAGTATGTTGTAAAATTTATGAATTTATTTTAAGAAGAATATGCATCATTGAAAGGTAGGATTGCTCGTATACCTATACATTGAGATCCTTCAGAAATTGCAGCTATTTAAGTATTCGCATATTCCATCTCTTGTTGTAAATTAAAACTTGTTCACGCATATTCATTAGTTATACATGTGGCCTTTTGGCCAATAAATTAATACATTACAAGTATGTTTATTATCAAAGTTATTCTTTTGAATACATAATTTATCATTAATAAGATTTTGTTTGTTGTGCTTTATTCCCAATTTTTATTCTTGATAAATACACTGAAATTTATAGTTGGAAGATAAGCTAGTTTATATGCGTATTTCACTGGTTTCTTACGCCAGATCATCAGGTGACATTGTTCTAAGTGAAATCCGCATAGAAACTAGCTTATCTTCCAAAAATAAATTTCAGTGTATTTACCAAGAATAAAAATTGAGAATTAAGCACAACAAACAAAATCTTATTAATCATTACAAGTATGTTTATAATTTACTACGAGTAAAAATATAAATTTAAGTAATGTAAATGCAAAATGAGATCAATGAAAACATCTTTCACCTTTCCGGTTTCATAACATAATAAAGGTAATGTAAACCCTCAGTGATTGCTAATCGATAGAAAACTTAACAGCATCCGCTTGAATGTAGTGAATAACCTAGCAAATGTAAGTAAGTTCTTAGGCAAAGAATTCCACAGACAAGCAGCCCGAACAACAAATTAATGGTCATTAGTTGTATTACAAATACGAGAAATAAGTATATGTGGATTTCTGACAAATTTGGTTGAAGAAACCAACCGAACAATATACAAATGAGTTCGTGCCTTTATAATTTTAAAAAGATAAAATTGCAAATGAAATTTTAGATAATCATCAAGGTAAGATTCAAAAAATTTTAAAATGGCTGAAAACATGAGACCTTAGTCTAAGGCCGTATACAAATCTCACAATTTTATGAACAATACACTTATTTCTTCTTTTACCACTCAGGTTGCAACCGATCGTGCTCGTTGAGAACAGACGTGTTTTTTTTTAACTCCGCATACGATTTTTTTCAACATTAATTTGTTCTAATAATATTTAACAAGCGAATTGAACGCTCAAATAGTAATTTGTTATTTAAATTATTTAATAAAAGTGAGCAATAGAATTATTAAAAAATATAGAAAAAAAAAACGAAAAAATATATGTATGTACGTACATACATTAATTCTGTGCAAAAAATTATTCATTTTTTCTGTTTTTTATTTCGGTGTTACAACAACATAAATAACAATAAGAAGCGCACAGTAAACAGTAAAGAATAAGAATAATAAAAAGACAATTAAGCAAAACGAAAGAAATGCATATGTTACAGTGAATGTTAGCAATGGAAAAATAAAAAACTTGATGATGGTAAATACCTAACGGTAAACCTATCACTCGTACGCGTTCCCTCTCACCCTCTGTGTTCAATAGTACGGCTGATTTCAGTACACTTGCAAATATTAAAGCCGCAAGTGTTGCCTCAGTGGTAAAAACAATTTTAATAAGTGATACAAAGATTAACCCAAAAGCAGGCATAATGGAAAACTCAGTATCACCTTCTGTGTCTAATAATACAATATAAATATAAAACCTGCAAACGTTGCCTCAGCAGCAAAAACAATTTTAATAAGTAATGAGAAGATTGCCCCCAAAACAGGCACAATGGAAAACGCAATATCACAGGTTAAAAGTGGTCAAAAGCTTCAAGTACAAGTTGGTATTGTTTGGTACATAACTGTGCTTAAACGGGGTCGCAGCCCAACCTCTTCAGCAGTTGCTTCGGTCCCAAAATTTTTACAAGATAGTACAACTGATAGACTAAGGTCCCAAAATCGTGTTGCTATTCTGTTATCAAATCGTCTAAGCAACCCCCGATATATCTTATAGAGCAAAATTCAAATGAATTTATAAAGAATTTGATCTCGGTAATAGGTGAAAATTCTCTTATGTAGCTGCAATAAACCGTGGTAGTGTAAATGAGACAAAAAGCCAGATTAATCATGAAGATGATTTTCGTAAAGTAATTACTAAGTTTAAAGCACTTAATAAAAACTTTAATACTTTAACTGAAGAGCAGTAAAGGTCTTCAGGTAGTGATTAAGGACGTGGACCCAGGTGAGGAATTTCTCAAGGAATGTCTATTACTGAAAGGTCAGGCAGTGTACCTCTGCAAAATCTGTTGGATCATACTGCTAAAAGAGTCCTAGAGACCAAGTCAGTAAAGGAAATAAATAAAATTAGAAGCGGAAGTCTAACAATGTACTATAAATGGGGATGTGATGGGGCATCTGGTCAAAGCGAATACCAACAGAGGTTTTTAGATGATCAAATTTCTGACTCTCATTTATATATGACATCAGTCGTACCACTTAAATTATCATTAAGTGATGAAATAAATAAATTAGTATGGAACAACATTAAACCTTCTTCCACACAGGATTGTAGAACACTACAGTTTGCATACGGTTAAGAGACACCTCAAGTTATACGAAGAAAAGAAAAGAATCGATGAGGAGATATCTCAACTAAAAGAATTTGAGTTAAAAGTACGATTATTTACTTTAAAGTAAACCATGAATTATATTTTACAATGATTGACGGCAAGACAGCACATTCAGTAACAGAAATACCAGTAGCATCTTCTTGTTTTATTTGTGGAGCCACAATATCTAAGATGAATAAAATCGAAGAAGTTCAAGCTATGCCCGTAAATGAACAAGCACTGCAATTTGGTATGTCACCACTTCATGCGCGTATTAAGCTGATGGACTGTCTTTTGCATGTAACTTTAAATATTGAATTTAAACGTGGAAGAGTCGATTCAAATACTCGTCCGATAAAAGAAGCCCGAAAATGTTTGATAAAGCGTGAAATTAAAGAGAAAATTGGAATACAGGTTGATACTGTTAAGCAAGGCTCTGGTACGACAAATTCAGGAAATACGTCACGAAGATTCTTTGCTAATCCTGCTTTGATTTCCGAAATCACGGGTCTAGATGAAGACATAATCAAGAGGTTTTCAATAATTCTCGAAGCTATAACAATTACCGAGGCAGTAGATCCGAAAAAATTTGGTGATTTTTGTCTGGAGACGACAAAAGAGTTTGTTGCACTGTACGAGTGGTATAATATGCCACCTACACTCTACAAAATTCTGATTCATGGAAAATATATAATTGTAAAGTGTATTTTTCCTGTAGGCTTACTATCCGAAGAGGCTCAGGAAAGTAGTAACAAAGACTATAAAAAATATCGCCTTAGACACTCCAGAAAGTCAGATCCCGTGATCTCACAATTTACTCCTTCATTTAGACAGAAAAAGCATAGTGATATAAGCGAAGAAGGCTCCTTTAGAATAATGAATTAAAAATAGATTTAAAATAAAAAAAAATCATTTAAAGTTTTTTGTTAGTTAGGGCTTTTTACATTGTAGGTAACGATATACATTTTTCTAGCTTTCTTTATTTTGATTACTTTTGTGTATTACTATATTAATAAAACTAAATTTGTGATTAAATTAAAAATAGATTTAAAATAAATAATGAATTAAAGATTAAAAAAACCATTTAAATTTTTTTGTTAGTTAGGGCTTTTTACATTGTAGGTTACGATATACATTTCTCTAACTTTCTTTATTTTGATTACTTTTGTGTATTACTATATAAATAAAACTAAATTGGTGATGAAATCATTACATTTTTTGACAAATATATTTTTTTTCTCACCTCCATACAAAAATCCCCAGTGTGCGCACTCGCAACAGACCTACCATTAAGATAGGCGTGTTGAGTGCCGCTGATGATGCTGTTGTCAATCTTCGTCCTCAGGTGTGTCAGTCTTTCATATGTCTTAAAAAAAACACGATAGGCTGATTGGTCTAAAATCCTTGGTTTTACAGTTTTACCCGCCTTAGGTATGAAAATAATCCAGACCATGAGTAGTTCAGCCAGCAATAGATGTGATGATAAAAGTATTAACCACTCATGTAAGCTTATCCCAGGTGATCTTATCTCTCACCGCATCTCTTAGATCAACTTCCGAGCCCGACCCAGAGAAGGGGGTAACCCCCATTAGTACCCCCTTCCCAGGTTCCACACGTCCCTGCAAGCGAGTCTCCATAATCAAACAGGGAGATTTAGAGCTAGACTCCGTTCAACGAGTCGTCCTGTCTCTGAATAAATCCCTTTACCGCAGGGTCCTCGGATAAACATCTTCTGACATTGGACATCTCAATTACAGATTCCACTGAGCCGCAAAATTTGATCTATGAGTCCTTTTCGCCCTTCTAATATATCTGTTATACCTATTGTAACTAATCCAAAGTTACTCCAGTCCTCATTCCTACGCGTATGATTCGCTCTATTAATTAACCTTCTGACAGGGGCGTTTTGAGTTTTCAACTCGCCTGTCCACCATGTCGGCTGCGAGCTCCTACTCCAAGAGTTCAGCGGACAAAATCGCTCATAGTTACTGGTCAACACCTCCGTAAAGGTACCCACCAATTGCTCCACACCGTCAAAAGTCGCCCCAAACGCGTGTAACCGTACGGTCACTATTCACCAGTCCCGAAAAAGAATCCCAGTTCATCCTCCTTGGATTCATATACACCTCTTTTACTTTTGAAAGCTTAGACTAGAGGACAAACGACTATGGTCACAGAAAAAATTCCACAGCCGTCCTCTGCTCTACAATCATCTACTAAGTCCCTATGATTCGTCAATGTCATATCTATTACCGCCTCCCTATCCTTAGTTCTGAGCTATTACAGATATAAAGATTGCTGGTAATAAAAAAATCAAACATAGACTCATCTCTTTTGTTGATGTCGGTACCTCCCCATTGGGTATGGTGTGCATTGGCGTCACAATCCAGTACCAGCGTCGAGGCTAATTTTAACAACAGGTACAGTTTCAGTCTCGTATGATTGTATATCGATGCTGTGCCACGACCGTTTCGTCCATAGCTTCACCTGTCACATCTGTGAGTTCTCCATTTTTGAAAGAATGAAAACCATGAAATTATGCTGATTTCTTGCCATTGTACAAGTCCGTACATTATTCTCTGTGTGGGATACGAACAATTTAAAGCCCGTGACCTTAAATCCAACTACCCGGTTTTTGTAGATCCAGGCCTCTCGGATGAAAGCCATGTCACGTTGTTGTGGATGAGGTGGGTACCTAATTCGTTTTAGGCTGCTTAACAATGATGCAAGTTAATCGGCACTACTTTAAGCCCGTTAGGATCGATCAGTTTTAGAAAACCTAAATCTGATAGACCCCAACCCAAATATTGCAACTCTACTCATCGACTTCAACTTTCTGATAGACTTCTGTTTTTTAAGTCTCTCACTTGGTACTCTTTACAACCCAGTCCCCCGTTCTGGTTGGATAGTACCCCCGGGTGAGAGGTGGAGGTACCCATATCGTTTCTACCGGCCTCAGTGGCAAGTTAGACTCAAGTATCTGGCTTGAGGCGAAGCGCTGCCACACCTGCCATTTAAAAACTGAAAGGTTTTTAGATTACCCCAACATACAGTTTTGGCACCTTTTGCCCAGTTAGTCCCTTTAAATGCTACTTCGTCTGGCCCTCCTCTTACACTGAAAATTTCGTCGAGAAGTTGGACGTCTAGCACCTGCCAGGATGCGTGCGATCGATGGCAGTCGCGAGAATATCGTCCTTACTCGACGACGCCTTCAGTTTTTCTCGACGTGGACGATTGGTCCTCCTTGCGGGGATTCTTAAAACGGCTGACCGAAGCCCGACCAATCCCCTTGGTTGCCGGGGATTTCTGGTCATCACCAGACCTCACTCTTTTAATTCCCCTTTTTTCAGTGTCCTCACTAGAGTAATGTTGGTGATCACCCGATTTCCTTGCATATGTGGACCAGCTTGCCCCGGTATGGATTCCTAAAGTGATTCTTTTTTCCAGTATTCATCGCGCGGCTAGTAGTGGATAATTCTTCCTAGCTCCCTGAATCGTTACCATACTGTCACCATTAAGGTGGAAGTACATAACATGCGTTAATTCGTCGGCGAGTATCGTGAGTGAAAAATTGTAAGTAAAAAAAGGCTTTTTTTCAGCAGTTTTTTTTTATATGTTTAACACTTTTTTTAAAGAATTTCAAGCTTCAGGCCTTTTATACGATACTGTTTGTTTTATAAGGTTTTAATACGTTTTTCCTCTATGATTCACAAATTTGTTAAATTATTTTTTCTTGTTGTCAGTTGATTACTTGTCAAAAATACGCAACGCGTTAAAAAGTTCAAAATTAACCAACTTTCAGACTCGTACGCGCCAAAAAGTTTGTTTAACTTGTTCTATGAAAATACACTAGCTTAACTTTTTTTTGACAGAAGTCTAGAGAGCGCGCGCGCGCTAACGCGTGTTATATACTTCTACCCTTAAGAGGGCCGGGTCGTGAAAATTTTACCCTCCATCTGTATGCCTTCTTTCTTGTTTGAGCAACAGAAGCCTTTGTCCTTACTGACAACATTTGATTCCTCAGCAGCCTTTGTTGTGTATCCCGCAGGATAGGGAAGCCCTAGGATGGCACCAATAAAACCGTGGATTCGTTCGAATCTAGCAACGTTCTTCCGGTGCATCCTCAGCAAATGCCTATCGCGCCCATCGTGCAGTCAAGAGTCTTTGTTAGCTATCTTTTCTAGAAAGGCTAGAGAGACTTATACCACTCTTGGCTTTTCGAAATTCGATCGGCTCTTCGTTGTGACCTGTTCTATACACTCGTCAATTAACTCTCTGTCTCGAGTGTAACCGGAGAAGTCGATGGTTCAACCCGCTGGTCCTGACCGTGATGCGAAATCATGGTTATTTCGTGCTCATCATCAGAGCTCAATGTCAGACCACCGAGTCTTTCTGAGGCCCCAGTACGAGGCATTGAGTCGTTTGGGGAGTCCATCCAGTTAGTCTCTGTCAGTTCTGTCTTAACACCGATCCTGCTAAGTTGTCAGGGATATTCCCTGCATCAACTCCTGTCAAAATGTCCGTTTCTTGTTGTTTTTTTTTTTCAATTATCCAGGACCACCTCGTGCAGTGACGGCTTGCACGAACTTGTCTAGAATTACAACGGACCTTTGCCATCAGCGTAAAGAGGAAAGCTGTTCGCGACTAGTTGCTCTAACCACTAACTAGTCATTCAAGTCCTCTGCACTGCTGTTAACCACATTGACCTTAAAAGAGGGGGAAGAAGGATAAAAGGGGGAATAGGCTTATAGGTGATGGGAAGTAATCTGGTCCTAAGAAACACAAATAAATCCCAGAAAGATAACTAACTGCAATTGTAAAAAACGTTGCCTTTGTATATCTTTCAAAACATATTGGTTTTTATTGCGAATTATTAGAGGTTATTTACGAACAAGTACGATTTAAAAGGGTATTGTCAAATCATTTTAGCGATTTAAAGGGGTTTTCTTAAGAGACGAGCCAGTTATTAGGAATTGTTGAGGTTTTACAATTAACGGGAAACGAATTATAGCGGTTTGAGTGAAATGGAATTATTAAATACGAGTATGTTGTAAAATTTATGAATTTATTTTAAGAAGAATATGCATCATTGAAAGGTAGGATTGCTCGTATACCTATACATTGAGATCCTTCAGAAATTGCAGCTATTTAAGTATTCGCATATTCCATCTCTTGTTGTAAATTAAAACTTGTTCACGCATATTCATTAGTTATACATGTGGCCTTTTGGCCAATAATTTAAGACATTACAAGTATGTTTATTATCAAAGTTATTCTTTTGAATACATAATTTATCATTAATAAGATTTTGTTTGTTGTGCTTAATTCCCAATTTTTATTCTTGATAAATACACTGAAATTTATTGTTGGAAGATAAGCTAGTTTATATGCGTATTTCACTGGTTTCTTACGCCAGATCATCAGATAGCATTGTTCTAAGTGAAATCCGCATAGAAACTAGCTTATCTTCTAAAAATAAATTTCAGTGTATTTACCAAGAATAAAAATTGAGAATTAAGCACAACAAACAAAATCTTTTTAATCATTACAAGTATGTTTATAATTCACTACAAGTAAAAATATAAATTTAAGTAATGTAAATGCAAAATGAGATCAATGAAAACATCTTTCACCTTTCCGGTTTCATAACATAATAAAGGTAATATAAACCCTCAGTGATTGCTAATCGATAGAAAACTTAACAGCATCCGCTTGAATGTAGTCAATGACCTAGCAAATGTAAGTAAGTTCTTAGGCAAAGAACTCCACAGACAAGCAGCCCGAACAACAAATTAATGGTCATTAGTTGTATTACAAATACGAGAAATAAGTATATGTGGATTTCTGACAGATTTGGTTAAAGAAACCAACCGAACAATATACAAATGAGTTCGTGCCTTTATAATTTTAAAAAGATAAAATTGCAAATGAAATTTTGGATAATCATCAAGGTAAGATTCAAAAAATTTTAAAATGGCTGAAAACATGAGACCTTAGTCTAAGGCCGTATACAAATCTCACAATTTTATGAACAATACACTTATTTCTTCTTTTACCACTCAGGTTGCAACCGATCGTGCTCGTTGAGAACAGACGTGTTTTTTTTTAACTCCGCATACGATTTTTTTCAACATTAATTTGTTCTAATAATATTTAACAAGCGAATTGAACGCTCAAATAGTAATTTGTTATTTAAATTATTTAATAAAAGTGAGCAATAGAATTATTAAAAAATATAGAAAAAAAAACGAAAAAATATATGTATGTACGTACATACATTAATTCTGTGCAAAAAATTATTCATTTTTTCTGTTTTTTATTTCGGTGTTACAACAACATAAATAACAATAAGAAGCGCACAGTAAACAGTAAAGAATAAGAATAATAAAAAGACAATTAAGCAAAACGAAAGAAATGCATATGTTACAGTGAATGTTAGCAATGGAAAAAATAAAAAACTTGATGATGGTAAATACCTAACGGTAAACCTATCACTCGTACGCGTTCCCTCTCACCCTCTGTGTTCAATAGTACGGCTGATTTCAGTACACTTGCAAATATTAAAGCCGCAAGTGTTGCCTCAGTGGTAAAAACAATTTTAATAAGTGATACAAAGATTAACCCAAAAGCAGGCATAATGGAAAACTCAGTATCACCTTCTGTGTCTAATAATACAATATAAATATAAAACCTGCAAACGTTGCCTCAGCAGCAAAAACAATTTTAATAAGTAATGAGAAGATTGCCCCCAAAACAGGCACAATGGAAAACGCAATATCACAGGTTAAAAGTGGTCAAAAGCTTCAAGTACAAGTTGGTATTGTTTGGTACATAACTGTGCTTAAACGGGGTCGCAGCCCAACCTCTTCAGCAGTTGCTTCGGTCCCAAAATTTTTACAAGATAGTACAACTGATAGACTAAGGTCCCAAAATCGTGTTGCTATTCTGTTATCAAATCGTCTAAGCAACCCCCGATATATCTTATAGAGCAAAATTCAAATGAATTTATAAAGAATTTGATCTCGGTAATAGGTGAAAATTCTCTTATGTAGCTGCAATAAACCGTGGTAGTGTAAATGAGACAAAAAGCCAGATTAATCATGAAGATGATTTTCGTAAAGTAATTACTAAGTTTAAAGCACTTAATAAAAACTTTAATACTTTAACTGAAGAGCAGTAAAGGTCTTCAGGTAGTGATTAAGGACGTGGACCCAGGTGAGGAATTTCTCAAGGAATGTCTATTACTGAAAGGTCAGGCAGTGTACCTCTGCAAAATCTGTTGGATCATACTGCTAAAAGAGTCCTAGAGACCAAGTCAGTAAAGGAAATAAATAAAATTAGAAGCGGAAGTCTAACAATGTACTATAAATGGGGATGTGATGGGGCATCTGGTCAAAGCGAATACCAACAGAGGTTTTTAGATGATCAAATTTCTGACTCTCATTTATATATGACATCAGTCGTACCACTTAAATTATCATTAAGTGATGAAATAAATAAATTAGTATGGAACAACATTAAACCTTCTTCCACACAGGATTGTAGAACACTACAGTTTGCATACGGTTAAGAGACACCTCAAGTTATACGAAGAAAAGAAAAGAATCGATGAGGAGATATCTCAACTAAAAGAATTTGAGTTAAAAGTACGATTATTTACTTTAAAGTAAACCATGAATTATATTTTACAATGATTGACGGCAAGACAGCACATTCAGTAACAGAAATACCAGTAGCATCTTCTTGTTTTATTTGTGGAGCCACAATATCTAAGATGAATAAAATCGAAGAAGTTCAAGCTATGCCCGTAAATGAACAAGCACTGCAATTTGGTATGTCACCACTTCATGCGCGTATTAAGCTGATGGACTGTCTTTTGCATGTAACTTTAAATATTGAATTTAAACGTGGAAGAGTCGATTCAAATACTCGTCCGATAAAAGAAGCCCGAAAATGTTTGATAAAGCGTGAAATTAAAGAGAAAATTGGAATACAGGTTGATACTGTTAAGCAAGGCTCTGGTACGACAAATTCAGGAAATACGTCACGAAGATTCTTTGCTAATCCTGCTTTGATTTCCGAAATCACGGGTCTAGATGAAGACATAATCAAGAGGTTTTCAATAATTCTCGAAGCTATAACAATTACCGAGGCAGTAGATCCGAAAAAATTTGGTGATTTTTGTCTGGAGACGACAAAAGAGTTTGTTGCACTGTACGAGTGGTATAATATGCCACCTACACTCTACAAAATTCTGATTCATGGAAAATATATAATTGTAAAGTGTATTTTTCCTGTAGGCTTACTATCCGAAGAGGCTCAGGAAAGTAGTAACAAAGACTATAAAAAATATCGCCTTAGACACTCCAGAAAGTCAGATCCCGTGATCTCACAATTTACTCCTTCATTTAGACAGAAAAAGCATAGTGATATAAGCGAAGAAGGCTCCTTTAGAATAATGAATTAAAAATAGATTTAAAATAAAAAAAAATCATTTAAAGTTTTTTGTTAGTTAGGGCTTTTTACATTGTAGGTAACGATATACATTTTTCTAGCTTTCTTTATTTTGATTACTTTTGTGTATTACTATATTAATAAAACTAAATTTGTGATTAAATTAAAAATAGATTTAAAATAAATAATGAATTAAAGATTAAAAAAACCATTTAAATTTTTTTGTTAGTTAGGGCTTTTTACATTGTAGGTTACGATATACATTTCTCTAACTTTCTTTATTTTGATTACTTTTGTGTATTACTATATAAATAAAACTAAATTGGTGATGAAATCATTACATTTTTTGACAAATATATTTTTTTTCTCACCTCCATACAAAAATCCCCAGTGTGCGCACTCGCAACAGACCTACCATTAAGATAGGCGTGTTGAGTGCCGCTGATGATGCTGTTGTCAATCTTCGTCCTCAGGTGTGTCAGTCTTTCATATGTCTTAAAAAAAACACGATAGGCTGATTGGTCTAAAATCCTTGGTTTTACAGTTTTACCCGCCTTAGGTATGAAAATAATCCAGACCATGAGTAGTTCAGCCAGCAATAGATGTGATGATAAAAGTATTAACCACTCATGTAAGCTTATCCCAGGTGATCTTATCTCTCACCGCATCTCTTAGATCAACTTCCGAGCCCGACCCAGAGAAGGGGGTAACCCCCATTAGTACCCCCTTCCCAGGTTCCACACGTCCCTGCAAGCGAGTCTCCATAATCAAACAGGGAGATTTAGAGCTAGACTCCGTTCAACGAGTCGTCCTGTCTCTGAATAAATCCCTTTACCGCAGGGTCCTCGGATAAACATCTTCTGACATTGGACATCTCAATTACAGATTCCACTGAGCCGCAAAATTTGATCTATGAGTCCTTTTCGCCCTTCTAATATATCTGTTATACCTATTGTAACTAATCCAAAGTTACTCCAGTCCTCATTCCTACGCGTATGATTCGCTCTATTAATTAACCTTCTGACAGGGGCGTTTTGAGTTTTCAACTCGCCTGTCCACCATGTCGGCTGCGAGCTCCTACTCCAAGAGTTCAGCGGACAAAATCGCTCATAGTTACTGGTCAACACCTCCGTAAAGGTACCCACCAATTGCTCCACACCGTCAAAAGTCGCCCCAAACGCGTGTAACCGTACGGTCACTATTCACCAGTCCCGAAAAAGAATCCCAGTTCATCCTCCTTGGATTCATATACACCTCTTTTACTTTTGAAAGCTTAGACTAGAGGACAAACGACTATGGTCACAGAAAAAATTCCACAGCCGTCCTCTGCTCTACAATCATCTACTAAGTCCCTATGATTCGTCAATGTCATATCTATTACCGCCTCCCTATCCTTAGTTCTGAGCTATTACAGATATAAAGATTGCTGGTAATAAAAAAATCAAACATAGACTCATCTCTTTTGTTGATGTCGGTACCTCCCCATTGGGTATGGTGTGCATTGGCGTCACAATCCAGTACCAGCGTCGAGGCTAATTTTAACAACAGGTACAGTTTCAGTCTCGTATGATTGTATATCGATGCTGTGCCACGACCGTTTCGTCCATAGCTTCACCTGTCACATCTGTGAGTTCTCCATTTTTGAAAGAATGAAAACCATGAAATTATGCTGATTTCTTGCCATTGTACAAGTCCGTACATTATTCTCTGTGTGGGATACGAACAATTTAAAGCCCGTGACCTTAAATCCAACTACCCGGTTTTTGTAGATCCAGGCCTCTCGGATGAAAGCCATGTCACGTTGTTGTGGATGAGGTGGGTACCTAATTCGTTTTAGGCTGCTTAACAATGATGCAAGTTAATCGGCACTACTTTAAGCCCGTTAGGATCGATCAGTTTTAGAAAACCTAAATCTGATAGACCCCAACCCAAATATTGCAACTCTACTCATCGACTTCAACTTTCTGATAGACTTCTGTTTTTTAAGTCTCTCACTTGGTACTCTTTACAACCCAGTCCCCCGTTCTGGTTGGATAGTACCCCCGGGTGAGAGGTGGAGGTACCCATATCGTTTCTACCGGCCTCAGTGGCAAGTTAGACTCAAGTATCTGGCTTGAGGCGAAGCGCTGCCACACCTGCCATTTAAAAACTGAAAGGTTTTTAGATTACCCCAACATACAGTTTTGGCACCTTTTGCCCAGTTAGTCCCTTTAAATGCTACTTCGTCTGGCCCTCCTCTTACACTGAAAATTTCGTCGAGAAGTTGGACGTCTAGCACCTGCCAGGATGCGTGCGATCGATGGCAGTCGCGAGAATATCGTCCTTACTCGACGACGCCTTCAGTTTTTCTCGACGTGGACGATTGGTCCTCCTTGCGGGGATTCTTAAAACGGCTGACCGAAGCCCGACCAATCCCCTTGGTTGCCGGGGATTTCTGGTCATCACCAGACCTCACTCTTTTAATTCCCCTTTTTTCAGTGTCCTCACTAGAGTAATGTTGGTGATCACCCGATTTCCTTGCATATGTGGACCAGCTTGCCCCGGTATGGATTCCTAAAGTGATTCTTTTTTCCAGTATTCATCGCGCGGCTAGTAGTGGATAATTCTTCCTAGCTCCCTGAATCGTTACCATACTGTCACCATTAAGGTGGAAGTACATAACATGCGTTAATTCGTCGGCGAGTATCGTGAGTGAAAAATTGTAAGTAAAAAAAAGGCTTTTTTTCAGCAGTTTTTTTTTATATGTTTAACACTTTTTTTAAAGAATTTCAAGCTTCAGGCCTTTTATACGATACTGTTTGTTTTATAAGGTTTTAATACGTTTTTCCTCTATGATTCACAAATTTGTTAAATTATTTTTTCTTGTTGTCAGTTGATTACTTGTCAAAAATACGCAACGCGTTAAAAAGTTCAAAATTAACCAACTTTCAGACTCGTACGCGCCAAAAAGTTTGTTTAACTTGTTCTATGAAAATACACTAGCTTAACTTTTTTTTGACAGAAGTCTAGAGAGCGCGCGCGCGCTAACGCGTGTTATATACTTCTACCCTTAAGAGGGCCGGGTCGTGAAAATTTTACCCTCCATCTGTATGCCTTCTTTCTTGTTTGAGCAACAGAAGCCTTTGTCCTTACTGACAACATTTGATTCCTCAGCAGCCTTTGTTGTGTATCCCGCAGGATAGGGAAGCCCTAGGATGGCACCAATAAAACCGTGGATTCGTTCGAATCTAGCAACGTTCTTCCGGTGCATCCTCAGCAAATGCCTATCGCGCCCATCGTGCATTCAAGAGTCTTTGTTAGCTATCTTTTCTAGAAAGGCTAGAGAGACTTATACCACTCTTGGCTTTTCGAAATTCGATCGGCTCTTCGTTGTGACCTGTTCTATACACTCGTCAATTAACTCTCTGTCTCGAGTGTAACCGGAGAAGTCGATGGTTCAACCCGCTGGTCCTGACCGTGATGCGAAATCATGGTTATTTCGTGCTCATCATCAGAGCTCAATGTCAGACCACCGAGTCTTTCTGAGGCCCCAGTACGAGGCATTGAGTCGTTTGGGGAGTCCATCCAGTTAGTCTCTGTCAGTTCTGTCTTAACACCGATCCTGCTAAGTTGTCAGGGATATTCCCTGCATCAACTCCTGTCAAAATGTCCGTTTCTTGTTGTTTTTTTTTTTCAATTATCCAGGACCACCTCGTGCAGTGACGGCTTGCACGAACTTGTCTAGAATTACAACGGACCTTTGCCATCAGCGTAAAGAGGAAAGCTGTTCGCGACTAGTTGCTCTAACCACTAACTAGTCATTCAAGTCCTCTGCACTGCTGTTAACCACATTGACCTTAAAAGAGGGGGAAGAAGGATAAAAGGGGGAATAGGCTTATAGGTGATGGGAAGTAATCTGGTCCTAAGAAACACAAATAAATCCCAGAAAGATAACTAACTGCAATTGTAAAAAACGTTGCCTTTGTATATCTTTCAAAACATATTGGTTTTTATTGCGAATTATTAGAGGTTATTTACGAACAAGTACGATTTAAAAGGGTATTGTCAAATCATTTTAGCGATTTAAAGGGGTTTTCTTAAGAGACGAGCCAGTTATTAGGAATTGTTGAGGTTTTACAATTAACGGGAAACGAATTATAGCGGTTTGAGTGAAATGGAATTATTAAATACGAGTATGTTGTAAAATTTATGAATTTATTTTAAGAAGAATATGCATCATTGAAAGGTAGGATTGCTCGTATACCTATACATTGAGATCCTTCAGAAATTGCAGCTATTTAAGTATTCGCATATTCCATCTCTTGTTGTAAATTAAAACTTGTTCACGCATATTCATTAGTTATACATGTGGCCTTTTGGCCAATAATTTAAGACATTACAAGTATGTTTATTATCAAAGTTATTCTTTTGAATACATAATTTATCATTAATAAGATTTTGTTTGTTGTGCTTAATTCCCAATTTTTATTCTTGATAAATACACTGAAATTTATTGTTGGAAGATAAGCTAGTTTATATGCGTATTTCACTGGTTTCTTACGCCAGATCATCAGATAGCATTGTTCTAAGTGAAATCCGCATAGAAACTAGCTTATCTTCTAAAAATAAATTTCAGTGTATTTACCAAGAATAAAAATTGAGAATTAAGCACAACAAACAAAATCTTTTTAATCATTACAAGTATGTTTATAATTCACTACAAGTAAAAATATAAATTTAAGTAATGTAAATGCAAAATGAGATCAATGAAAACATCTTTCACCTTTCCGGTTTCATAACATAATAAAGGTAATATAAACCCTCAGTGATTGCTAATCGATAGAAAACTTAACAGCATCCGCTTGAATGTAGTCAATGACCTAGCAAATGTAAGTAAGTTCTTAGGCAAAGAACTCCACAGACAAGCAGCCCGAACAACAAATTAATGGTCATTAGTTGTATTACAAATACGAGAAATAAGTATATGTGGATTTCTGACAGATTTGGTTAAAGAAACCAACCGAACAATATACAAATGAGTTCGTGCCTTTATAATTTTAAAAAGATAAAATTGCAAATGAAATTTTGGATAATCATCAAGGTAAGATTCAAAAAATTTTAAAATGGCTGAAAACATGAGACCTTAGTCTAAGGCCGTATACAAATCTCACAATTTTATGAACAATACACTTATTTCTTCTTTTACCACTCAGGTTGCAACCGATCGTGCTCGTTGAGAACAGACGTGTTTTTTTTTAACTCCGCATACGATTTTTTTCAACATTAATTTGTTCTAATAATATTTAACAAGCGAATTGAACGCTCAAATAGTAATTTGTTATATAAATTATTTAATAAATGTGAGCAATAGAATTATTAAAAAATATAGAAAAAAAAAACGAAAAAATATATGTATGTACGTACATACATTAATTCTGTGCAAAAAATTATTCATTTTTTCTGTTTTTTTATTTCGGTGTTACAACAACATAAATAACAATAAGAAGCGCACAGTAAACAGTAAAGAATATGAATAATAAAAAGACAATAAAGCAAAACGAAAGAAATGCATATGTTACAGTGAATGTTAGCAATGGAAAAAATAAAAAACTTGATGATGGTAAATACCTAACGGTAAACCTATCACTCGTACGCGTTCCCTCTCACCCTCTGTGTTCAATAGTACGGCTGATTTCAGTACACTTGCAAATATTGAAGCCGCAAGTGTTGCCTCAGTGGTAAAAACAATTTTAATAAGTGATACAAAGATTAACCCAAAAGCAGGCATAATGGAAAACTCAGTATCACCTTCTGTGTCTAATAATACAATATAAATATAAAACCTGCAAACGTTGCCTCAGCAGCAAAAACAATTTTAATAAGTAATGAGAAGATTGCCCCCAAAACAGGCACAATGGAAAACGCAATATCACAGGTAAAAAGTGGTCAAAAGCTTCAAGTACAAGTTGGTATTGCTTGGTACATAACAGTGCTTAAACGGGGTCGCAGCCCAACCTCTTCAGCAGTTGCTTCGGTCCCAAAATTTTTACAAGATAGTACAACTGATAGACTAAGGTCCCAAAATCGTGTTGCTATTCTGGATGGGGAACCTTCTGAAGCACAAAATGTTATCAAATCGTCTAAGCAACCCCCGATATATCTTATAGAGCAAAATTCAAATGAATTTATAAAGAATTTGATCTCGGTAATAGGTGAAAATTCTCTTATGTAGCTGCAATAAACCGTGGTAGTGTAAAGGAGACAAAAAGCCAGATTAATCATGAAGATGATTTTCGTAAAGTAATAACTAAGTTTAAAGCACTTAATAAAAACTTTAATACTTTAACTGAAGAGCAGTAAAGGTCTTCAGGTAGTGATTAAGGACGTGGACCCAGGTGAGGAATTTCTCAAGGAATTTCTATTACTGAAAGTTCAGGCAGTGTACCTCTGCAAAATCTGTTGGATCATACTGCTAAAAGAGTCCTAGAGACCAAGTCAGTAAAGGAAATAAATAAAATTGGCAGCGGAAGTCTAACAATGTACTATATATGGGGATGTAATGGGGCATCTGGTCAAAGCGAATACTAACAGAGGTTTTTAGATGATCAAATTTCTGACTCTCATTTATATATGACATCAGTCGTACCACTTAAATTATCATTAAGTGATGAAATAAATAAATTAGTATGGAACAACATTAAACCTTCTTCCACACAGGATTGTAGAACACTACAGTTTGCATACGGTTAAGAGACACCTCAAGTTATACGAAGAAAAGAAAAGAATCGATGAGGAGATATCTCAACTAAAAGAATTTGAGTTAAAAGTACGATTATTTACTTTAAAGTAAAACATGAATTATATTTTACAATGATTGACGGCAAGACAGCACAATCAGTAACAGAAATACCAGTAGCATCTTCTTGTTTTATTTGTGGAGCCACAATATCTAAGATGTTCAAGCTATGCCCGTAAATGAATAAGCACTGCAATTTGGTATGTCACCACTTCATGCTCGTATTAAGCTGATGGACTGTCTTTTGCATGTAACTTTAAATATTGAATTTAAACGTTGAAGAGTCGATTCAAATACTCGTCCGATAAAAGAAGCCCGAAAATGTTTGATAAAGCGTGAAATTAAAGAGAAAATTGGAATACAGGTTGATACTGTTAAGCAAGGCTCTGGTACGACAAATTCAGGAAATACGTCACGAAGATTATTTGCTAATCGTGCTTTGATTTCCGAAATCACGGGTCTAGATGAAGACATAATCAAGAGGTTTTCAATAATTCTCGAAGCTATAACAATTACCGAGGCAGTAGATCCGAAAAAATTTGGTGATTTTTGTCTGGAGACGACAAAAGAGTTTGTTGCACTGTACGAGTGGTATAATATGCCACCTACACTCTACAAAATTCTGATTCATGGAAAATATATAATTGTAAAGTGTATTTTTCCAGTAGGCTTACTATCCGAAGAGGCTCAGGAAAGTCGTAACAAAGACTATAAAAAATATCGCCTTAGACACTCCAGAAAGTCAGATCCCGTGATCTCACACTTGACTCCTTCATTTAGACAGAAAAAGCATAGTGATATAAGCGACGAAGGCTCTTTTAGAATAATGAATTAAAAATAGATTTAAAATAAAAAAAAATCATTTAAAGTTTTTTGTTAGTTAGGGCTTTTTACATTGTAGGTAACGATATACATTTTTCTAGCTTTCTTTATTTTGATTACTTTTGTGTATTACTATATTAATAAAACTAAATTTGTGATTAAATTAAAAATAGATTTAAAATAAATAATGAATTAAAGATTAAAAAAAACATTTAAATTTTTTTGTTAGTTAGGGCTTTTTACATTGTAGGTTACGATATACATTTCTCTAACTTTCTTTATTTTGATTACTTTTGTGTATTACTATATAAATAAAACTAAATTGGTGATGAAATAATTAAATTTTTTGACAAAAATATTTTTTTTCTCACCTCCATACAAAAATCCCCAGTGTGCGCACTCGCAACAGACCTACCATTAAGATAGGCGTGTTGAGTACCGCTGATGATGCTGTTGTCAATATTCGTCCTCAGGTGTGTCAGTCTTTCATATGTCTTAAAAAAAAGACGATACGCTGATTGGTCTAAAATCCTTGGTTTTACAGTTTTACCCGCCTTAGGTATGAAAATAATCCGGACCTCTCTCTACCCTCCAGGAATGTAGCCGTTTAGAAAACAGACCATGAGATGTTCAGCCTGCAATAGATGTGATGATAAAAGTATTAACCACTCATGTAAGCTTATCCCAGGTGATCTTATCTCCCACCGCATCTCTTAGATCAACTTCCGAGCCCGACCCAGAGAAGGGGGTAACCCCCATTAGTACCCCCTTCCCAGGTTCCACACGTCCCTGCAAGCGAGTCTCCATAATCAAACAGGGAGATTTAGAGCTAGACTCCGTTCAACGAGTCGTCCTGTCTCTGAATAAATCCCTTTACCGCAGGGTCCTCGGATAAACATCTTCTGACATTGGACATCTCAATTACAGATTCCACTGAGCCGCAAAATTTGATCTATGAGTCCTTTTCGCCCTTCTAATATATCTGTTATACCTATTGTAACTTATCCAAAGCTACTCCAATCCTCATTCGTACGCGTATGATTCGCTCTATTAATTAACCTTCTGACAGGGGCTTTTTGAGTTTTCAACTCGCCTGTCCACCATGTCGGCTGCGAGCTCCTACTCCAAGAGTTCAGCGGACAAAATCGCTCATAGTTACTGGTCAACACCTCCGTAAAGGTACCCACCAATTGCTCCACACCATCAAAAGTCGCCCCAAACGCGTGTAACCGTACGGTAACTATTCACCAGTCCCGAAAAAGAATCCCAGTTCATCCTCCTTGGATTCATATACTCCTCTTTTACTTTTCAAATCTTAGACTAGAGGACAAACGACTATGGTCACAGAAAAAATTCCACAGCCGTCCTCTACTCTACAATCATCTACTAAGTCCCTATGATTCGTCAATGTCATATCTATTACCGCCTCCCTATCCTTAGTTCTGAGCTATTACAGATATAAAGATTGCTGGTAATAAAAAAATCAAACATAGACTCATCTCTTTTGTTGATGTCGGTACCTCCCCATTGGGTATGGTGTGCATTGGCGTCACAATCCAGTACCAGCGTCGAGGCTAATTTTAACAACAGGTACAGTTTCAGTCTCGTATGGTAGTATATCGATGCTGTGCCTTCACCTGTCACATCTGTGAGTTCTCCATTTTTGAAAGAATGAAAACCATGAAATTATGCTGATTTCTTGCCATTGTACAAGTCCGTACATTCTTCTCTGTGTGGGATACGAACAATTTAAAGCCCGTGACCTTTAATCCAACTACCCGGTTTTTGTAGATCCAGGCCTCTCGGATGAAAGCCATGTCACGTTGTTGTGGATGAGGTGGGTACCTAATTCGTTTGAGGCTGCTTAACAATGATGCAAGTTAATCGGCACTACTTTAAGCCCGTTAGGATCGATCAGTTTTAGAAAACCTAAATCTGATAGACCCCAACACAAATATCGCAACTCTACTCATCGACTTCAACTTTCTGATAGACTTCTGTTTTTTAAGTCTCTCACTTGGTACTCTTTACAACCCAGTCCCCCGTTCTGGTTGGATAGTACCCCCGGGTGAGAGGTGGAGGTACCCATACAGTCATAAATGAAAACATACATCTGATTAACAATACCAGTTTCGATGACAAACCAATTGTAATTCCGTCACCAGGGTTATCGATGAAGCGTCAATGGTACTTGAATAAAGAGATCCGGGGTTTATGTTTTGATGATTCAAAAAAAGATTCGGTTGCTCCTCTTCCTTTGGTCACTGGAAATGGAAACGAAGAGGAAGATTCGGTGGAAGTGGAAAATCCTCAAGAAGTGGAGGCAGCAGACGTTAAGAAAAATCGAAAAAAAAAATAAAGGACAGGTACCGTCAAGTTCTAAGGCACCAATTCGCAAGACCCGTCGATTAAAATTATTTTTCTATTTTTTTAAATTGTTCATAAGGAAAAATATAAATAAATAAATGAAAATAAATAAATTTTACCGTTAGGTCCCTTTCTAGTTGCGCTTAGAATCGTCGACTTCCATTTCATAAAACGCGCATATCTCTGGGGGGGAACACTTTTGGGGCATGGGATTGGTCTCATTCGATGCTCAGATGTTGTCCACATAAAAAAAAAAGTGAAAATTTATTTTTTTTTATCCTTAGGTCCCTTTCTCTATTCGCTGTCACAAATGTATTTCATAAATTTCAAGAATTTCCGATAAAAAAATACAACTGGAAAATGTGAAAAATGCATTTTCCAGTGACTATATATTAGGAATTATGAATTAGAGTAAAAAGAATATTTTTCTGAAGAGTACCGTTTGGCAGCTACGGCCCAAAAATGGTGCAAAAGTATAAATAAATAAACCCGCTACTACGTTAGCGTCCTCTTTTCTGTGGACATATTTTTACGCCAAAGTTTATGTTTCTAGGTTTTAACCCGCTATTTTGTAATAGGTACGATTTTCACCTCTTAAACGTTCGTATTTAAAAATTTTTTTTTGTATATTTTAGATACGTTACGAATGTGATATTTTTCATTTTAATGTTTATTGGTTTAATAGGTAGATGGTGTGGCAAAAAAGTTTTAAAATACAGGTTTACTCCCCAAAAGGGTCGAATTTAAAAAAAGTACGAGACACCTAACCGCTTATTATTTTAATGAACATCATGTTAGAGAATTTACCCGCTTTAACCTTTTTAACCCTCTAACCATAAAAATTTCCAAAACTCCCATCGTAGGTAATCGATTTCGCGAGAGGCCAACCTCCCGGGCAAATTGCAACATTTTAGTTTAGGCGTTTAGGACGTGCGATGATGAATCAGTCAGTATCTTTACAATTTTATATTATATAGGTAGATGAAGAAAAATGTTTTAAAAAAAAAATAACAGAATAGGGTACGATTTTCACCCTTAAACGTTCGAATTTCGAAACGCATCAAATTTGTATTTGTATTTTTAGATAAGTTACGAATGTGATATATTTTTTATTTCAATGTTTATTGGTTTAAAAGATAGATGGCATAGCAAAAAAGTTTTAAAATACAGGTTTTAGCCGTTTACTCCTTACTTCAAAAAAGTGCCAGACACCTGTCCGCTTATATTTAATGAACAATAATAGGTATAAAACTTTATTGTATCTCATTTAGTTTAGTAGATATGAGGTTAGCGTGATCGATTTGGCGAGAGGCCTGCCTCCGGTACAGATGTTAACTTTTTAGCTTTAGGTACACAATTTTCACTTGACATTTTTTAGATAAGCTACGAATTTTATATAATTTGTATTTCTATGTGCATTGATTTAAACGATAGATGGGGGACAAAAAAGTACCAAAATACATGTTTTACAATTTTACTCCCTAAAAGAGCCGAATTTCAAAATAGTACCAGAGAACCATTTAAATAAAAAAAATTAAAAAAATACAAAAAATCCCTCTTACTGATTCTCATTCACTCAGAAACTTATATGTTGTATTTTATGTTTCTAGGTTCAATATTAACGAAAATGGACAATGTACCATGTAAAGAAATACTAAAACGCCCCTCTTACTGATTCTCATTCACTCAGGGCATTGCATGCTTAATTTTATGTTTGTAGGTCCAATACTTACGAAGATTAAAAAGTACGTGTTGAAAAACAAAAAAGTTCCTTGTCTTTGATTCGCTTCCGCTCAGGAAATTCTATGTCTATAGGTTCAATATTAACGAATATAAAAAAGTACCAGTTAAAATCGAAAAAGTACCACACAGATCCCTCTTACAGATTCTCATTCTCTCAGGACCATGAATTTTTAATTTGATATTTGTACGTCCAATACTAACGAAAGTTCGAAAAGTACCAGCTAATGAACTAAAAAGTACCAATACTGTTACATATTCTCATGCACTCAGTACATTGCATATTTAATTAACGGACCAGTTAAAAAACGAAAAACTACCAAAAAAAATCGCTCTTATAGATTCTTGTCCACTCAGGACTTTTAATGTTGAGTTTTATGATTCTAGGTCTAATACTAACGGAAATTGAAATAGTACCAGTTAAAGACCAACAAGTTCCTCTACAGATTCTCATTTTCTCAGGACCTTGGACGTTAAATTTTATGTTTCTAGAGCCAATACTGACGGAAATTCAAAAAGTACCAGTCAAAAAAATGTACCGCAAATTTCCCTCTAATAATAAACGATTCAAATAGTATCAGTTAAAGAACAAAAAAGTTCCAAAAATCCCTTTTACAGATTCTCATTTACTCAGGACCATGCATGTTTAATTTTATGTTCATAGGTCCAATTTTAACGAAAATTAAAAAAAAAAGTACCAGTTAAAGAACGAAAAAGTACCAAAAAGATCCCTCTAACAAATTCTCATGCACTCAGGACTATGTTAAATTTTATGTTTCTAGTATTAGAACCAACGGAATTTCAAAAAGAAGAGCAAAAAGTACCCTCATAGGTTCTTATCCACTCAGGACATTGCATGTTGAAGTTTATGTTTCTAGGTCCAATATTAACGATAATTAAAAAAATTGCCAGTTGTAGAACCAAAAAGCTAAAGTAAGAAATTAAATTTCCCGTCATTCTCCTTTTTGGTACTTTTTTCCCCATTGAAGCATAAAAAATTTTAATATGTAGTGGGAGCCCATAATTTAATACGTATATGTCACTGAATAAAAAAAAATGTTTTGTAAAAAAAAGTACCAAGAATAGTTACGGTTTAACCCCTTAAATGTCCGAATTTCAAAAAAGTACCAAATTGGTATTTGTATATTTTAGATAAGTTTCATATGTGATATAACCCTTACTTCTATGTTTATGGGCTTAAAAGATAGATGGGGTGACAAAAAAGTACCAAAATACAGGTTTTACCCGTCTACTCCGTTAAAGGTCTGAATTTCAAAAAGTACCAGACACCTGTCCGCTTATTTTTCTAAAGAACAACGATAAGTATTAAATTTTTTTTGTGTTTCTTTTAGATATAAGGTTACCGAATTTACCCTTTTTTTACCTCCTAAACATTTGAATTTCCGAAATCCCGATCTCGATTTGGGGAGAGACCAACCCCTGGTCCAAATTTCAAGTTTTTAGCTTTAGGCGCTTATGCTTTATAATTATATATATATAGATTAAAATTTTCGACATTTTAGGAATTTTGAGACATTAGATGAATTTTTTCGGATTATTTCGATCTACTTTTTTTCTAGTAGTCTATAGCTACAATTGTGGCGAAAATAATTGCTTTCCGAGATTAAGACATGAGAAAAATAACATAAAAACTAGCAAAACGCAAAAAGGGTTTCTAACTTCGAGAAATTCCACACGAGAAAGAGTTTGAACTCGATGACTTAAACAATTTGGGCTATGGGCCAAAAATGGTGAAATATTTATAAAAATTTAATATTTTAGTACTTTTAATGCACGTAATACAGTTTTAGGGTTATTTTGTTTTAAGCTTTTCTTCTCCCAGTTTATATCGAAGATTATGGCAAATTCAAGAAAACAAAATTGTAATTGGTTTCCGAGATGAAGAGTCCTTGGTACATTTTTTATTAATAATTTGTATTTTTGTATTTGTATTTGTATTTATTTATTTAATATGAATTTCTAATACAACAAGACATAATATCTTATAAATTACAGTATTAGAATCTGACAAGTTAAAACATACATTGATTCAACTAAATAAAAATAATAATTATGAAATACAATAATGAAAAATTTAAAAATAAAGAAAAATAAATTAAATTAAAAAATCAAATAAATAAGCCTAAAATTAAATAATTTGGTTTGCGATTTAAGAAAAAAATAAGAAACGAAACAAAAATAAAAAAAAAATGTTCTTTTACGAAAGATGTTTTTTAAGTAATTTTCTGAACCTTATTGCGTTGCTAGTAGTCTGCAGATTATCAGGGAGCTGATTCCAGAGACGGATGCTAAGAATAAAAACCTGACATTCAGAGCCATGGCTACGATATCTGAATTGAATCAACAATTTACCCCTTGGTGATCTGGCAAATCGCAAGCGATCAAAGAGATACTTTGGTTCCTTTGTCATCATAACTTTATAAAGAAATATTATATTTTTAAAAACTAGAAAGTTATCAAATGTAATATTGAATATATGAATGGAGAATTGTGACACATGATCAAATATTTTCAGCCCGAAAACGTATCTTACGATATTGTTAAAAGTTGTATTGAGTTTCCTCGTATCCGCTGAGTTACAACCAGCAAATATTTCGGATGAATATAAAAGCGTTGGTAATAAATACGTTTTTGCAAGTAATAATCTTACTTTCGGCGGAGTAAAATATTGAGTTACCCATAAGCTCCTTAGCATGCCGTACGTTCTACCACAGGCTTGTGTTATATGATCCGACCAAGTTAAACGTCTATTAAATGTAACACCTAAATTCTTAGCTTTACCTACAATGTCAATTTTTGAACCTCCCAAGAAAATATTTACTTCATCCTCTATTCCCATTGCGTTCTTGCTTATGACTAGGCATTTAGATTTGCTTGGATTAAGTCTTAAGCCATTTGCTGAAGCCCAAACGAAAATTTTGTTCAAATCATAATTCAGCTCCTGCACTTTAGACAAAAATAATTCCCTGGTACTACTCAGATACAGCTGAACGTCGTCAGCATACATCTGAACATTACAAAAACGAAGTTGTTGGGGAATATCATTTGCATATAACGAATAAAGTAATGGCCCGAGTATGGAACCCTGTGGAACACCTCTTGTGACACGTAACGGATTTGAAATAGATTCACTATTGGTGACAGATTGAGATCTATTTATAAGATACGACAACATCAGCCTAACAGCGAGTCTGGAGAAGTTAAACATTTTCGACAGTTTTAGGCATAAAATTGAATGATGCACTGTATCAAATGCCTTTGAATGGTCCAATAGGACCAGTAACGATATTTTACTATCATCCAAGTTTCCCCTGATCTCCTCTACCACATCTGATAAGGCAGTAATACGGCTATGCTGAGGCCTAAAGCCGGACTGGCGGTCAGTTAGTAGATTGTTCACGTTAACATATTCAGAAATCTGTTTATATAATAGGCGTTCAAATACTTTTGAAAAAAAGGGAAGGATTGCAATAGGTCGGTACTCATTGTCTGCCTTAGGAACGGGAACTATTTTGGCATGTTTCCAATCTATTGGAAAAGTGCTAGTGGTAATAATTGTATTAAATAAGTAGGTAACAAAACGGACTATCCAAGGCAAGATTATTCGCACAAATCTAGGATTTATATCGTCCAAACCAACAGCGTTGGATTTAACTGAAAAGAAACCTTCAACTACCTCAAACAGGTCAAGGTGGCGCAAATTAAATTCACTTGTATTATTGTCCGGGGAAGTGAAGTTTTCATAGAAGTCAGTTTGAACACTTGGCAGAGGGATATTAACAAAGGTATCGTTCAACAAATTGACGTCAGCTTCCACTGTCTTAGCAGTTGACTTACCAATGCCTATATCACGAATTTGCTTCCATGTTTTTTTACCGTCGACTGCCGAATTAAATTTGTTAAAATAATAAGAGGATTTGTCATGCCTTATCTTGGAAACAACAGATTTTCTAGCAGCACGATATGCCTGTTGGAAACCTGAAGTTTTATATCGTTTCCACTTATGGTACAAGTACAATAAAATATAAAAAGAATTTTTAGAGCCAAAATTCATTATAGAATAAAAAGTGCTTAAATTAGTAAAAAGCAAAACTAGAACGTGTTTCAAAAGGTCTTTATCAAAATCTTACTTTTGAACAGAACATTACATAATTCAACATAAGACTTTGAACAGTTAACTCTTAATTCGATTTCATCATCTTTAGATACTTCAGCACATAAAATAATATATTTGGGATCTTTAAGGTATTAAGTATTGAAGGAGTAAACAAAATTAAGCAACGTTACAATAATAAAGATAGAATCTAAGATTGCTTTGTTGTTTTTAAAATTTTTTAAAATTAAAAGATTTTGTTTGTTGTGCTTAATTCCCTTTTTTAATAATTGATAAAAATACTGAAATTTATTGTTGGAGGATAAGCTGTTCCTATGCGCATTTCACTGGTTGCTTAGGCCAGATCGTCAGGAAACGTTCTCCTAAATAATTTTAGAAAAGCCAAAGCTATCAGCAAACAAAACTACAGAAGGAATGAGAATTACCTACAATTCCCTCAAAAAGTTTTATTTGCAACGATATCAAAGCTTAAACAAAATACCAAACAATAAAACAGTGATGAGTTTTTATCTTTTCTTACATTTCCCACTACAATTAGTTAGAATTCTCCCAACATTAATTGTAGCTGTAAGTGGGTAAAGAAAAAACATATTAAAAACAAAACCAAAGTACTTTTATTGTTTTCGTAAGAAAACAAAATAAAAACAATTTGTCCGTTCAGTTTTTTATGCACGTGCACTTGCAAAAATTTATTATCAAAGTTGTTTTTGGGAATACAAATATTTATTAAAAGATTTTGTTTGTTGTGCTTAATTCCCTTTTTTAATAATTGATAAAAATACTGAAATTTATTGTTGGAGGATAAGCTGTTCCTATGCGCATTTCACTGGTTGCTTAGGCCAGATCGTCAGGAAACGTTCTCCTAAATAATTTTAGAAAAGCCAAAGCTATCAGCAAACAAAACTACAGAAGGAATGAGAATTACCTACAATTCCCTCAAAAAGTTTTATTTGCAACGATATCAAAGCTTAAACAAAATACCAAACAATAAAACAGTGATGAGTTTTTATCTTTTCTTACATTTCCCACTACAATTAGTTAGAATTCTCCCAACATTAATTGTAGCTGTAAGTGGGTAAAGAAAAAACATATTACATCCTCTTTGCCCCTAAATACGGCCAATTCGTCGATGAGCCTACCTTCAACCAACTGCCATAGATCGGTGCTGATCCTCCCATCTGGATCATTCCGATCGATGACGGCTACCTGAAGATGGTTATCCAGGCTCGTCGAATTCTTCGTTCTCTTGTTCGATGAAGAAGGCTGATCATCTCCAGATCTGACTCTCTTAATGGCCTCCTTGTTGTTGGGACCCTTAGGAGCTTCAGCCGATGATGCACCAGACATCTTCATAGATTTCCCTACTACCTTGGGTGTCGCTCCTTTGCCCTCCGCAGCTCGTTCCGAAGACATGAGTGCTTTGGTCATAGGGGCAGCACCCTCTACGTTAACTACCTTGCGGCTGGTTAATAAAGCCACCGTTGGAAGCTGCATCCACCTGCTTCTTCCAGGGAGAGGACCAACCCAGAACGGTACTGACAGGGCCGTAAATTCTTTCGAATTTAGCGACGCTTTGTCGGTGTCGTCTCAGAAGGTACCTTTCCCTCGCGGAGAACGTTGAAGGATCTCTCTTCGCCATCTTGTCCAGATACACCAGAGAATTCCTTGTCCCGCTCCGCCCCTTCTCCTCCTTCGTTCGGCTGGTGTTGTTAATACCACGTGGAGGGGCACTTGGTATCTCCTCCACGGCGACCTACCAAGTAGTGGACAGTCTCCTCCCGAGTGTCCCCTTTGATGTCCCCTGGCCTCATCGGTGGAAGGGACAGGCTCTGTAGTCTGACTGTGAGCAATTATACTTTCAGTATCATGCTCCTCGTCAGTGAGCAGAGTCAGCCGCTTCAACCCCTGAGTAGCCGCGGTTTCACCACAGGAGTCACTCGACAGTTCCAGAAGACTGTCCGCCTGTAGGTCGGTCAGCACTTGTCTCTCGTGCCCAATGATGCTGTTATGAACAGCCGATAGGGTCAGCCCCCCCTCACAAGCACTGCCCGACTCCCCGACCATGACGCCCGATCGACCCTCGCTTCTATCCTGGTCGATCACACCGTCCGTCGACACAAAAAAAATTTAAAAAATACCCTTTTCAAAAAAAATACAAAAATAGTTTTAAATATAAGAAAAAAAAAGAAAATTTATTTAAGGACTAATGTGATTGAGATTAAATTTTTTAGATTATTTATATTTTGTTTTTATTATTATTATTTTATATTAGTTTAATTATTATTACAAATAAATAAAAAGATTTAATTTGTCAACATCTCTATAGAAAAAGTGATTTTATTCCTGGGATTAACATATTGTGGGTATTACAGTATCGAGGGAATGAAATGCTAGTTCGGTATGTTATACACCGTCGGAAAGGTTAATTTGTCTAGTTTCTCAGCATAAGTTTTATTTTTAAGATTTTAGAAACACTTACACATAAAAAGGAGAAAATTCAAAATAGTGCATATGCTAAAAATTGAAAAACCCTCGTCTTGAGTTAGAAATTATTTATTTTTATACATAGCCCACTCGCATCCCACTAAGCGACCCAAACTACCTAAAAGGAAAATACATAAGCTTTCTTTTGAGCAAAAAAAAAAAAAAATACCCTTTTCAAAAAAATTAAAAATAAGTTTTAAATTTAAAAAAAAAAAAATTTTCGAAAGCTTAAAGAAATAGCTATCTAATTTGTTTGGGACAAGTTTTGCTAACACCAATAGATAATAAGCTGCTACATGGATGAGAAAGAACACCGGTTTGGCCAAAATGTCAAATTTTTACCCCCTCTAACTCAGAAACTTTTTGACCGATCTTGTTGAAAATATGTGTCTAAACTACTATCCAATAAGACTAACCTTGGTGCAAATTTCATCCAAATCGGAAGACGTCGATTTCAAAAGTTGGGTCACATGACATGAAATCCCCCATATATAATAATCTTAATAAAAATTTATTATCAAAAAAGTTGTCTTTGGGAATACATAGTTTCTGTTTTTTTTTTTTTTTTTTTTTCATTAAAAGATTTTATTTATTGTGCTAAATTCCCTTTTTAAATTGATAAAAACACTAACATTTATTTTTGGAGGATAAGCTGTTCCCATGCGCATTTCACTGGTTGCTTAGGCCAGATCATCAGGAAACGTTCCCCTAAATAATTTAAGAAAAGCCAAAGCTATCAGCAAACAAGGCTATAGAGGGAATGAGAATTATCTACCTTCAAAACGTCTTGTTTGCAACGACATCAAAGCTTAAACAAAATACCAACAATAAAACAGTGTATTTATCATTTCTTACATTTATAAAAATTTTTTACATGCTTACGTCTAAAAAGACTTAAAAAAAAGGAAAACATAACAAATGGTAACGCTGGTAAAGTGTAACTCTATGTGTTTCTTTCTACACTGCTGCCAATTTAGCTATTTTCTCGTCAAATCCAGCGATTTTTAATTAATTTTTACAGGAAAAACTTTTTAGTGTTTTATCGCAAAATTTTTTTTAATATTTCAGTAATTTTATTAAATTAATTTTAGTAATTTAGTAAATTTACTTATTATTTAAAATTGAGCTATGTTTTAATTTGTTTGTGCAATTTTTTTGGAAAAATAAAATACATTGTGTGAAACATTCTTTAAAAACGTGTTTACAAAAAGTACCAGAAGTAAGAATTATTACCGAATTTTGCTACTTAAATCAACGTATTGCTTTGATGCCTTCATATTAATAAACATTACTTTAAAGCTTATGTACAGCTATCTAAAGCAAATCGTATGAAAGAATAGTACCAAAAGGTCTAATTATTACCTAGTTCTGCTGCTTCAGTGTACACGGAAAGAATTATTAACTAAATCACCAGAAAATATGGCTTGAACCCAGAAAATGTTGCGTGATTCTCGTATAAGCAAAAAATTTTCATTCTAAATATATGTGTGGTTGATTTAAACAAAAAGTTATTACTCAAAGCGAACAATAAATCAGTCGAATAAATTAGTTTTTCTAATAAAAAGTTAATAAGAATGAAACCAAATCAATACACGAAGGTAAGGAACCAACCAAATACATAGATATGACTTAAAGTATGTTCAGACCTAACAAATATTTGACGATAAAATAAAAAAACGTGACCAGTAAATTTATTAAACCTAAGCTTTATTTTTTACAATTTCTATTTATTTACTAAACCTTATGTCTAAAATGATAATATAATGTAATTTAGAAACTGTTAAATAATGTTTGCTCTAGCCAAACGTTTTGCAAAAGCAAACAATTCTTTAAGAAAACTAGTGGCTACGTTTAGGATATCAAAGATTTAATAGGTGTGAACATAGATGTAGAAATTTTGAAAAACTTTGGTTTTAAAAAATTATAGGAATTTAATAAATTTATTATTTGAGATATTCTCCCAAATTTATTTTAAATGAGTTAAATTGTCGGGGGTTAAGTATATCTATATGAATCAGGAGACTTCAACCATATTTTTGAAAATTTGCGAGCAAAACCTCTTAGCCAGGATTATATATTTCAAATTATTATATACGAATAGTAATATGAATATGCTTTTTGTATGAAATATCCGTCAATTCGATCACAATTTGAGAAATTCCATGACATTGTTTGATTCCTTTAATTTTGTTTTAAGTTCTTGGTGTTTAAATAAATAAAACTAATGAATTTTCCCATTTCGTTGATTTTACCGGTATGCTATAATTTTAATCATGAAGATATGCTAGAACTACTTAAGAGTTTTTAGTGCCTTTTCGGACATTCCGTCCTCGGCAACACGACAGGCTAATATTTCACCCAATCATTTTTCGCAGCATATTTTATTTATTTGCAGTCTCTTAAAAACTACTTGGAACAGAGTCAAGTTTTACTTGGCGTATATTTATGTCAAGCTTGTAGACTAATTAAATGTGATTAATAAGTCGTGACGTTGAAGAACCTTTGCAACTTATCATTTTATAGACCTTTTAGCTCCTTTGTCTTTTGTATCAGTTCGAAATATCACCAGAGATGACATCTTTATACAAATATATATAATCTTTAGAATACTGTCAAATTGCTAATTACTTTTAAAGCTGAATTTTTTTTTGTAGTATTTTGAATTGCTTTTGGTTTTTGTTACAAGAACACACTCTTATATAAGCGATTTGTATTTACATTGCTCATAATGTGTTTTTTTTTTACCAAAATAACCGGTTTATTTGATATTTGAAAAATGGACATTTTAAAATATCCGACTTGGTCAAAACTTAAATAACCTGTAATAATTGACCAAAAATCGCTGGATTTGACGAGAAAATAGCTAAATTGGCAGCAGTACAGAAAGAAACACACAGAGTTACACTTTACCAGCGTTTCCATTTGTCATAGGTTAGGTTAGGTTCCATGGGCAGCCATCGAGAGACAGCACACTTGGGTCATTCAGCGGTCCCTTTGTGATACCCAGCGCCAATGCCAATCCCAAAGAGCAGTTTCTCAGGTGGCGTCACTGCAAAGTTGAGCCAATTCGTCTTCCTAATGAAGGGAAGAAGCAATCTTAGTTCTATTTTAGATAGATCCTCCAAACAGGAAAACACAGGTTCTCCCAGGTATTTTTCCCTGATGCCCCGTAGCCCTGGGCGTTGACAGAGAAAGTGAAGCACAGTCTCCTCTTCCTTCTCATCATGACAATTTCTACTGTAGTCATTGAATTCCAGACCCATTCTTCTAGCATGAGTCCCAACAGTCCAGTGTCCAGTCATGACCGACACCACAGTCCTGATTTGGTCCCTATTGAACCTAAGTAGAGATTTTATTCTCCGTTCCTCATAGCCGGGCCAAAGTGCCCTCTATATAGAGCAGGTGGACTCACAGGTACATACCTCTTGCGCAATTCTATAATTCTCGCGCAGAATGAGTGACTTACAGTGAGCCATTGGAAGGCCAATGAATTGATCAATGATTGTTTCATCCATGCGACCACCTTCCTTGGCCAGCTCATCTGCTATCTGGTTTCCCGGGCAGTCTGAGTGCGCTGGTATCCATATAAGCGTTAACTCTGAATGTTCAGCAATCTCATTCTAAGACATCCGGCATTCCACAGTTAACCTAGATGTTGTGTAGACACCCGCAAGAGCAGCAATGGCGGCCTTGCTATCAGTAAATATACGTATATCTCCCGATACGCGAAAATACTTTAGCCAGTTGGTTGCCCGCTTTATAGCAGATATTTCCGCCTGCAGGACACTACATCCATCCGGCAGACGAAAGGAAACTTTTACGCCCAGTTTCTCTATGTAGAAACCTCCGCCAAATCTTTCCCCCTTCCTTGAACCAACAGTGTATACCCCCAGAGCTGGTTCATGGAAGGTGCCCATAACCGACAGCGCACTTACGTGCGCTATATGTGTCGCGTACTTCGCACCAAAGAGAGGCTCCGGGGTGCAGTAGTCTACTCCCTCATGGACAATTGAGCATCCCATTATCTTGGAGTGGCCATAGTCACGGTTTGACCAGCCGTGTGCCGCGTTCAACCGTATCGCCGAGCATAGAGCCATATGTCTGGCCGTGATGTCCACCGGTAGCCAGTTTAGCATTGTAAACAGCGCTCTGGTGGGAGTGGATTGATCCTGTGATCATCAATGCGACCAGTCTGTGTACCTTCTCAAGCACCGCACGGTACCTGCCCTTCTCCAGCGCAGTCCACCATACGTCAACACCGTAATACAGAGTCGGATTTACTACAGCCTCAAAAATCCAATTGACACATCTCGGGCCCATGCCCCAGTTCCTGCCGATTGCACCACTGCACGCATATATAGCAACAATTGCCTTTTATAGCAACAATTGCCTTTTACCATATGTCATGTTTTCCTTTTTTTTTTTTAAGTATTTTTAGACGTATATACATATAAACTAAAATTTGCAGTATATTGGATGAAAACATTAAGTGAAGTTTTTATGCAACAAAGCAATCTTAGATTCTGTATATCCTTTATTACTGTAACGTTGTTTAATTCTGTTTACTGCTTCAATACTTCATACCTTAAATATCCCAAATGTATTCTTTTATGTGCTGAAGTATCTAAAGATGATGAAATCGAATGTAGAGTTAACTGTTCAAAGTCGTATGTTGAATTATGTAATGTTCTGTTCAAAAGTAAGATTTTGATAAAGACCTTTTGAAACACGTTATAGTTTCGCTTTTTACTACTTTAAGCACTTTTTATTCTATAATGAATTTTGGCTCTAAAAATTCTTTTTATATTTTATTATTAATAAAAAATGTACCAAGGATTTTCTTATACACCCGTTACATACTATTCATCTCAGAAACCAATTAGAATTTTGTTTTCTTGTATTCGCCATAATCTTAGATATAAACTGGGAGAAGGAAAGCGTAAAACAAATTAACGTAAAAGACTAAAATATTAAATTTTTACAAATATTTCACCATTTTTGCGTTTTGCTAGTTTTTATGTTATTTTTCTCATGCCTTAATCTCGGAAAGCAATTATTTTTGCCACAATTGTAGCTATAGACTATTAGAAAAAAAGTAGAACAAAATAATCCGAAAAAATTCATCTAATGCCTCGAAATGTCGAAAAATTTTAATTTATTTACCTTTTTGCACCATTTTTGGCCCGTAGCTGCCAAACGGTACTCTTCAGAAAAATATTCCTTTTACTCTGATTCATAATTCCTCATATATATTTACTGGAAAATGCATTTTTTCACATTTTCCAGTTGTATTTTTTATCGGAAATTCTTGAAATTTATGAAATACATATGTTGCAAAAAGTTAAAAAAACGTAAATTAATCAATATTAATTTTGTTAAATACATATTTAACAACAACAAAACGTTTTTGACTTTGTATTTGCTTTCAATGAAATTTTTGGCATTGCGTTGCACTTTTCACAATAAGGCCCTAAAAAAAACGACGTCGCAAATGCGCTCGTATGAATTGTTTGTTCGATCTAATTCTACTTCATACGGCGATTGCGACCTTATTGACATAGAAAAAGAAAAATATAAAATTTAAATTAAATTATTTTTGTGTCTTTAAATTGAATATTTGAAAACTACATCCATGAAGGAAAAAAATAAACAAAAATTTTAATAAATTTGGATTTTTTAATATTAGTTTTAAAAGTAAACTCGATATGTTTACGACGGAATTGTAAGTAAATAGATCGTTTTTTAAGAAATGATCGGCCGTACATCCTACGTTCTTACAACGTTCTTATTTGTTTGCTGCCTTTATCATAAATAACATAGGTTTTAATTTTATGCAAAATTGTTTAAAAAAAAGTGTTTACAAAGAGTACCCAAAGTAGGCCTATTAACCCTGTTTTGTCGACTTTTCTTTTTTTCCTAAACCTTTTCGTAGCTATTACAAACAAACACGCAGAGGGAAGTATCCAATTTAGCCTAGGCGTTTTTAAGTTTTAAGCAGTCAAACAAACAACATAAAAAGATATAAGAATATTAAATATAAAAAATATATTTTTCTTTAAAAAAATTGTTTACAAGAAACTATTTTCCAAATAAAATTAATATAAGCAGATCTTTAATATCCGATTTTTTATCTTTCTACACATATCGCTGTTCAAATTTTGTGTTCAACGACAAAATTTAATAACTTTTTTTTTTAAATATGGAAAAACTTTAGAGTCATCGCAACATCTTTCTTTGAATACCCAAAAATTTCCAATATTTTGCTCTTTCCATTAATAATGTTCCTTAACATTTAAACGTAGTAGGTCGATCCACTCAAGAAAGAATTTTAAAATCAAATTCGGTTAAATTTTTAAAAGTACGAGTATATATATACCTTAATTAAGGTATGTAGTATTAAAGGGGTACACAAAATTTAACAACTTTTCAATAATAAAGGACAGATAAAATATAAGATAGCATAAAATCATCACTTAATATATTCCTCCAATATACAGCAAATTAAATTATATCAGCCCATTCATAAAAAATAAAATAAGTTTGATACCAAGGATCACATAAAAGTTGAGTCATATAGGCCTATTAGCTTATTATCTAATATTTCAAAGCGATTTGAGAAAATACTAGTGTCAAAATTAACACCAATTTATCCAATATGCTATTACATGGAAAAAGAAAATTCAGATTTAGTAAAAACTACACAGTCTACTATTCAACAGGAAATAGACAATTTACAAACATTTAATTATGTATCTGATAAAAGAAACATAAACGTCCACTTTAATATGCGATTAACAATGGTTGATGGACCTGTAGTCAATGTTTTATCTGATAACAAAGCAGTTCTTCTTGTTATGTTTGCGGTGCAAAACCCTCGGAAATGAATTCTGTTGAAGTATTAGAAATGGGTCTTATAAAAAAGGAAGAATTCCATAAACACGGGCTATCAACTTTACATACATGGATAACATTTTTTGAATGTATACTTCACATAGCAAACAGGCTGCCTTTGAAAATTTGGAGAGTTTAAAAAGATGATGACAAAAAAATTTTCAATGAAAGAAAATCTGAAATTCAGGAAGATTTTAAAATGGAACTCGGATTAATTGTAGATAAAGTTAAAACAGGTTTTGGTACAACAAACGATAGAAATACTGCGAGACGGTTTTTCAACAATATTGAAGTATCATCTCGAATAACGCAAGTTGATCCAACTTTAATTAAAAACTTCTCTTTGATTTTAAAGACAATTTCGAGCAGTAAAACAATAAATATTTAAAATTTTCAAAAACTGCTTAGAGAAACATGGACTTTATATGTTGAGAAATATTCTTGGTATTTTATGCCTGTTACTGTTCACAAAATACTTGTGCATGGAGCAGAATTTATAATAAACTCCACGATTCCAGTAGGAATGTTGTCTGAGGAAGCTATAGAAGCCACTCATAAAGTTTTTAGAAAAATTCGTTTGAACCATACTCGAAAAAACAGTCGTGTGAATACTAATAAAGACAATATAAAAAGAATGATTTTACAATCTGAACCAAACTTATCTATATACACAAAAGAAAATGAAAGTTATAATAAAAGGAGCAATGAAGAGATAAATAATTTCATTATTGAAGAAAATGCTGGATATCAGGAGGATTCACTTTTAGAAATTTTAATAAATGTGTCAGAAGAAAGTGATTCTGAATATGAATAAAATAAAAAAATAAAAACAATGGAATAGAATTTTTGTGTACGGAGTTAATTTAAGAAATTTTTATTTTATTACTTTTTTGAATTTTTTGAAAAAGGACATTTTTCAGCTAGGAGTGTTCTTGTTCCGATTTGGATAAAATTGGTCAACTCCTTGAGCGTATCAAATCCAATGACTATACGAAATTTCATGAAGTTTGAACTCTTTGTCTATCTTTTATGACAGTTCTTAATTTCAGGATATATGGGAAATTGGAAATTTTGTTATCTTTTATCAATTAGAACATTTGTGCCAAATTTCAACTCTTTACAATAACGTCTTCTATTTATGGCCGCTCGTTATATGAAAACACGACCCTGTGCGACCCCGTATAAGCACTGTTATGTACCTATCACTACCAACTTGTACTTGAGGCTTTTTACAACTTTTTATTGCGTTTTACATTATGTCTGTTTTATATGTTTTTGGTTCATTTCATCACTTATTAAAATTGTTTTTGCAGCTGCGGAAACACTTGCATAGCTTAGTATTTAGTTAGTATATTGAAATCAGCCATATTAGTAAACTCAGAGGGTGAGAGGCATTGAGTTCGAATAATAGGTTCAGCCGTTAGGTATTTACTATCATCATTTTTTTCTTCATTGGATTCGTATATCACAAAAAAAAAATTTTTTTTGGGAAATCAAATCAAAAGGTTCAAAATTTTATACACGAAAATGTATTGAAAAAAGTGGTCCAATATTTTTATCAGATGTTGTAGTTGAAGTTCTCTATCGATTTATGTAAAAATATCCAGAGTCACGGCAAAAAATTTTTAAGTTAAAGCCCTTCTCACGTTCTAAAATTTTTTAAATTTTTTTATATACGCCACTTGCGAAATATATTTTAGTTTGTGCCATATACGTCAAAATAAGGTGACAAAAACTGTCTTCATGTGTTTCACCAAAATTGTAATTTAAATTTTAATAATTTTTGTTTCGACTACAGTGATAAATATATTTACGTACAGTTATAGGTTTTATATTATATTATCAAATTTTCTTTTGTATGAATAATTGTTAGGATAACTAACTATTACTACAATTAGCAATATATCAATATCGAATTTACGCAAAAATACCTTTTTATTATTGAATATATATATATCCGAAAATTTACCGTTATTTTTCTGTTGTTGAAGAAAATTGCCATTAAGCCCCTCCAAACCGCGAAATTTGACTTAACAATGTTAAGATTTTGTTAAAAATTTTGTTATTTTGTATTTTTTGTAAAAATACCAACCTCGAAAAATTTCAAATAATGCCAAATTGGATTTAAGGATAAGCGCCATCTTGCGGTGGCGTTTTAAAACAACTGATAAAGCAATTACTAATAATATAATTTTTAATAAAATAATATAATCTTACAAGCCCTAATTTTGGCAACTAGTGGCAAAAGTATATAAGAGCAATTCCATATGAAAGCGCTCACCTTTTGGACGACCCCTCTCCGATTTTAAAATAAATAGTCTCAATCGATTGCCCAGCAAAAAATAATGTACCTACATATTTTTTTTTTTTTTATAGTGACTGGTTTAGTGGTGGTGTACACCACTGTCATGTGACAAAATTGAAGAATTCTTCATAAGGGACCTCATTGAAAGTTGTTTTAAAAAAAAACTACTGAAGCGATCGCAACGAGTGATAGCTCGGTGGAAAGGTATTGAATCAGGCTTTAATTGAAAAATAAAATTTTCCTAATTTTTCTTAGAAATTTACCTTTAAATTTTTCCAAGAAAATTAAAATTTTCCGATTTTCCACAGAAGCTCCTAAATTTTCCGGCTAATTTTTTTTTTTTGGATTCCTCATAATTTTTGCTTTAAGAATCAGCAATAAAAAAATGGGCCCCGACTCCTTGTTTGGACAGGAGAAGAGCATTTAAGAGACCACCTTGTTAAAAATACATTTTAAAAATTATTTTACAGTTAAAAATACATTTATGAAGAAAAAATAAATTTTTTTTTAAGAGCCCCAAGTTGAGTGTGTAGTGAATATGGTCTGCCTGCCTTCACAAGATCGGCCATAAATGCATGGATAATAGCAGCAGTGGCATGTAATGGCACACCAAACCCGACTGAGGCTACAGGTCATAAAATGTTTTGTAAATTTTTTAAATTACCAGGTAATAAATATTTCGCCTAAAATGACACGTGCAGAAACAAGTCATAAAACACGGATTTTCCATAAATATGGCGAAATATTTATTACCTGGTAATTTAAAAAATTTGCAAAACATTTTATGACCTGTGGTCGGCTCATTGGCAGTAACCAATTAAGTCCCTTTTAAAAAACATTTTATGACCAGTAGTTCACGCAAATTTTCCTATTAAAGAAAAGCAAATATCGCTTATTTTTTTTTTACCTATTTTTTACCAAAAAATAAATATAAATACTTCACACACTCTGAGTCAAATTTCAGTTGAATACTAAACGTGAAAGTGTTAAAGTGTTTTTTTTTGTAAAGTAAAGAGTGAAGCTGTAAAGACAATTTAAAGTAAAATGAATAAATTTTGCTGCAATCCGTTTAACAAGAGTGGACATCGTTCGAAAAAGATAAAAGTATTAAAATTAACTGGTGTTTCGAAGCGATACATGAATGAATTAAATATACAATACGGTGAAGAAGCAGAATTCATTTGCCCCAAGTGTAAAATCGATTTGTCTCAACAAGCAAATGCATTGAAACAAATGCAGCCACAATCCGAGAGTGAAATGACAATTGAACAAAATGTTTCATCTGATAGTGATATGTCTTTGAGTCCTTTGAATGAGGCTATTACCACTTTAGGTAAAACGCCTATTAGAAAAAGAAAGTTGCGAAGTGAAACATACAGGAAAGAGAAAAAAGGTAAGGTTATGAGTGCAATCGCGACAATATTTGATGAAGGCTCTGATAACGAATGCAGTCAAGCAGATGACGTTGATGACGGCAAACAAATGATTGAGCAGTTGAAAAGAAAATTCAATTTAGCGACCACTTTTCCGGAGAAATATCTCATTTTATCTGTGCTGCCTCAATCATGGTCTATACGCAAGATTTCTGAACAGTTTCAAACATCTTTTTACATCGCGAGAAGAAGCAAAGAATTAGTTCGACAGAAGGGCATATTGGCGACTCCCACCAAGAAATTTGGCTCAAGGACCCTCAGCGAAACAACGGTGAAATTGATTCAAGATTTTTACTGCAATGATGACAACAGCCGCGCCTGCCCAGGTACACGTGACTATGTTATCACACGTGAAGATGGAGAAAAAGTACACAAGCAGCGCAGATTATTATTATGTAATCTATCCGAAGCATACCATCAGTTCAATAAGAAATACCCAGCAGAAAAAGTGGGATTTTCTAAGTTTGCCATCCTACGACCAAAAGAATGCGTGCTGGCATTAGACAGGCACGGAACGCATTCAGTCTGCGTTTGCATGTTTCATCAAAACATCAAATTAATTTTCTTTCCATGCAAGAAATTGAAAGTATTTCACGGTGAAATTGAAACATATAGGGACCTCCTGTCGAAGTCGTTGTGCGCATACCCCACGGAAAATTGTCATCTGTCCAAATGCGACAATTGTCCGAAGATTGACGAGCTAGAGCAATATTTGGCGGAAAAGTTTGAACAGCTGTTAATTCAGGAGGTGCATTTCAAACAGTGGATAATTAGCAGCGGCAGATGTTCCCTTGAGACCGTGGTAAAGCAGATTCCGGAATTCATCGAGGAATTCGGATTCAAGTTGAATGAACTGAAGGCGCACCATTTCATATCCGAGATGCAATCGAAATTTCTAAAGGAAAGTAAGGAGAAATTAGCCCAAAATGAATTCATTGTGATAAGCGACTTTGCCGAGAATTACACTTTTCTCATTCAGGATGAAATTCAGGCTTATCACTGGGCAAACGACCAGTGCACGGTGCATCCTTTTTGCATTTATTTCAAAAACGAAGATAACGAACTACAGACCGTAAGCCTTGTTGTTGTCGCGGAGAGTTTAGCTCATAATTATGTGTCCGTTTATTTATTTCAAATGAAACTGTTAGAATTCTTAAGATCAAAATTCGATGCAATCGACAAAGTAACGTTTTTCTCAGACGGCGCTTCTCAGTACAAGAATAAAAAAAATTTTTACAATCTTTGCATAATTGAAGAAGAACAAAACTGCAAGGTCGAGTGGCACTTTTTCGCGACGTCCCACGGTAAGGGCCCATGCGATGCGTTAGGGGGAACCCTAAAACGCATGGCGACTAAGGCAAGTTTGCAAAGGCCATATACTGACCAGATCTTAAATGTACAACATTTGTTTTCGTGGATTCAAAGCAAGGAAATTGCCATTAACACAGTTTTATGCACTCAAAAAGAACACGATGCCATGGAGCGACGAATTCAAAATAGATATAATAATGTCAAAACTATAACTGGAACGCAAAAGTTTCATTGCTTCATACCAAATATTTCTGATATGTCAATTAATGTAAAGCGGTACTCTTCGTCTGCCGACGTGCTAAATTTAAAGTTACTTTAATTTTATAATGATGCCAAGACAATTGAAATTTTTAATAAATATTGTAATTAAGTATAAGCAGCAAAATAAGAAAGATTTTTTCTTCATAAATGTATTTTTAACTGTAAAATAATTTTTAAAATGTATTTTTAACAAGGTGGTCTCTTAAATGCTCTTCTCCTGTCCAAACAAGGAGTCGGGGCCCATTTTTTTATTGCTGATTCTTAAAGCAAAAAATTATGAGGAATCAAAAAAAAAAAATTAGCCGGAAAATTTAGGAGCTTCTGTGGAAAATCGGAAAATTTAATTTTCTTGGGAAAATTTAAAGGTAAATTTCTAAGAAAAATTAGGAAAATTTTATTTTTCAATTAAAGCCTGATTCAATACCTTTCGAACGAGCTATCACTCGTTGCGATCGCTTTAGTAGTTTTTTTTTAAAACAACTTTCAATGAGGTCCCTTATGAAGAATTCTTCAATTTTGTCACATGACAGTGGTGTACACCACCACTAAACCAGTCACTATAAAAAAAAAAAAAAAATATGTAGGTACATTATTTTTTGCTCGGCAATCGATTGAGACTATTTATTTTAAAATCGGAGAGGGGTCGTCCAAAAATTTGCCAATTTTGATCGTTTTCATATGGAATTGCTCATAAATAAAACCTAGAAATCACATAATAGAAAAACTAAAACATTAGCATTTAAATTTACTTGCGTGTGTGTATGTATAAATAAATAAAAAATTTTGAAAAAGAGATATTTTCGTGTTTTAATTATTAGTTTTTACCCGATTTTGGTTTGGCTTAAAATTTTTGTAATCAAATTGACTAACAATAAAATTAAAAAACTATGGATTTTATTATAAATTGTGGCACAAAACATTTTCCTAAATGACAATAATTGGTGAAAAACGTTAATGTTTTCATAACATATTTTGCTCCACTTTAACTCAGCCATTTTTAATCTGATCAAAGCCAATTAGCCACTGGTAGACGCGTTATTTTGTAGCCGTTCGAATAAGATATAACTAAATTGAATCAGCGTTTGACTCTGGATGACGGCTAAAAAGGAAGTATACAGCGAAAAATGGCTGAATAATTTTGCACGAAACCTTGCACACTGGTTAAGAATATCTAATTTTTTTTTTGATTTTTTCAATTTGTGTCCGAACAAGGCATTCTTTCGTCAAGCGGCACGGAGGAATTTAAGATATTGAAGTTCCAAACCAGAACCAGTTTGTTTTGAAATATAAAGTTAGGATTTTTCCATTTTCACAAAATTCTTTCAGCAATTTTTTTTTCAGCGTACTTATTAAATTTTTTTTCATCTTATGGCAAATGGTTTAATTCTGAATCCCGCTAAATCTAAGTGCCTTGTAATTTCCAGGAACCATACACAAATAACTATGGAACCCAATATAATCTTGAACTCACAGCGAATTGAAATTGTTAAGAAGACTAAAAACCGTGGCATTATTTTTAATTCTTCACTCACTTGGTCGGATCATGTCAATGCTGCCTCAGGGAAAGTATTTGCGATGCTTCGTTCACTTTGGGCTACTCAACACTCAACCCCGTTCAACATACGAATGCTCTTGGCTAAAACTTATCTTATTCCAGTTTTAATATATGGTAGCGAGGTTTTTGCAAGCTGTGACCAAAAAAGCACCAGGAAATTACAATCAACATATAATGTCATTCTGAGATATGTCTTCAACTTAGGCCGTTTCTCGCATGTTACACCCTATGAAACTAAACTTTATGGTGTGTGCTTTTCAGACATGCTAAATATTCGATGTTTAATTCTTTTACATAAAATTATCTATACCGGCGAGCCGACATATCTGTTTGAACGTGTTACTTTTACGCAGTCAAGAAGAAATAACAACCTGATCCCGATAAGATTTAAGAAGTTGGTATCTGAATGGCAGTTTTTCGTTCATAGTATTCGTCTTTGGAACACACTACCAGCATCTGTTCAAATTACCAGCAATGCAACGCAGTTTAGGAAATGTATTTTTAATTATTATTCCCAAACTTGAAAATTTTAATTTAATATTGTTTAATCAATGACAACTAAAAAAAAAAAAAAAAAAAATTGTTTATAAAATTGTTTTTAAAACTGTTTTTATATACTTATTTCTTTTATTTTTATGTTTAATGTTAAAATATTTTATTGTATGACACATATGAAATTGCAACAATTTTTTTCTATCCTGTACTATAATTATAGGAATTTAAGTCCTGTTGTATAGGAATACCAATAAATAAATAAATAAAATAAACGAAAGATTACTATTCTAACTAAGTATCCCAAGATTAAAAATTATTCTTTTTTAATTATTAAAACAAACTACGGCGTCTAATTCGAATTCAGTTAAAAAACTAAAGTCTCAAATATCATCGTATATTTCACATAACGGATAAATAAGGGGGACACGAATCTCCATTTGAGGTCGCCGAATGTACCCCCAATGAATAGAATTAATTTGGTAAAAATATCGTTAAGTTGGAAAAAAAGTTTTTTTAATATTGCTGACTATAATTAAGCTTTAATTTCTTAACAATAAAAATAACTTAAGCAATATAGCAATAATTCCATCAACTTAAATAACCGTTGTGTACTACATTCGAAAAAACTCTTAAGATATAAAACAAAAACGTTAAAATGTCGTTATTATTTTTTTATTGCAGGTGTAACCGTTACAAGATTAGCTATGATGAATCACTGTCGAGCTCTTACTATGGCGTGCCACTATACAGAAGGAGAAACAATGGTATGTGTTTTAGATTTTAAACGAGAAGTCGGACTTTGGCATGCTGTTTTTACCTCTGTATTAAACGGGATGCATGTTTTATTTATACCTTACGCTCTAATGAAACTAAGGCCATCCTCTTGGATGCAATTAATTACAAAACACAGAGCTTCATGTTGTCTAGTCAAAAGCCGTGATTTACACTGGGGTCTTTTAGCAACAAAAGATCACAAGGATATAACTTTGTCATCGCTGCGGATGCTTCTTGTAGCTGATGGGGCAAATCCGTGGTCTTTGTCGTCATGTGATCAGTTTTTAAATGTGTTTCAATCTAAAGGGTTAAGAGCAGATGCTATTTGTCCCTGTGCCAGTAGTTCGGAAGTATTTACTGTATCACTTCGCCGCCCTGGTAGATCTTCAAGTGGGTTTAATCAATCTGCAACGGGAAGAGGTGTACTTTCCATGGCGGCTTTGTCCCATGGAGTTGTCCGAGTGGATAGTGAAGATTCCTTAACTTCTTTAACTCTTCAGGACTGCGGACAAGTAATGCCGATGGCGACTATGGTTGTAGTGCGTTCAGATGGTAACCCAGTTCTTTGCAAAACAGATCAGGTTGGGGAAATATGTGTCACTAGTGGATCAACAGGCTCCAGCTACTTTGGCTTAGAAGGATTAACAAACACTACATTTAAGGTGCAGCCGCTTACAGAGGAACCTGAGCCCGAAAAGGATGGTGTTATTGTAAATATAAAATCAATAAGTGATGACTATTTTGTTCGTTCCGGCCTCTTAGGATTTTTAGGTCCGGGAGGCCTTGTATTTGTTTGTGGGTCGCGTGATGGGTTAATGACTGTTACTGGACGAAAACACAATGCTGACGATATTATTGCAACTGTTTTAGCTGTTGAACCAATGCGGTTTATTTATAGAGGAAGAATTGCTGTGTTTAGCATCAAAGTGTTGAGAGATGAACGAGTCTGCGTAATTGCAGAACAACGACCCGACTGCTCAGAGGAGGAAAGTTTTCAATGGATGTCTAGAGTCTTACAGGCAGTAGACTCGATACATCAAGTTGGAATATATTGCTTAGCATTAGTTCCCCCTAATCACTTACCTAAAACACCACTAGGAGGAATAAATCTTTGCGAGGCGCGACGAAGGTTTTTAGACGGAACACTACATCCTGCAAACGTGTTAATGTGCCCTCATACGTGTGTAACAAATTTACCGAAACCTAGAGAGATTTATCAAGGTAAATTATACACGATATTTAAACCGTTTTTATCTTACTACATTATGACACACATAAACACTCACAAATATATATGCATAGCTATAAATAAACACCTTAAGAGGCCTTATTTTGCAACACATTATTTTCTTTAGTTTTGGGACGCTGATCACAAATTGGCCAAAAATATTAGGACCGAGATATTTCGATAATTTCGACATTTTAACAAACATCGTAGTGCTTAGGCAATCATAAACAAAATCTTTTTACAGTTTTAAAATCTAATAAAAAGTAATCTTTTAGTTTCATTTAAAAAATTTCAAGTTTTTTGTAGGGTTCTGCATGGAACAAAAAAATCTTTCAGCTTAATCAAATGAAAACCCAAGTTCAGGGTCCGCATTTACCGCACAAATGCAATACGGATATAACCTGTACGATATGTCTAAAAACAATAGTCGCCGCTCAGAAACTGTGTCGGATATTAATCCAAATAACCCCATTTATATCGTTTTATTTTGGTGATCGGTCATTGTAGTTCATTTCAAAAATGAACTAGTTCTTTCAGTTCAATAGTTCATTTCTGGTCACCTGGTCTTTTGTGTAAGTTTGTCTTTTGAGTCAGTTGTCGCTTTCGTTCAGGCGTTCACTTGTCTTGTCATCTTGGTCTTGACTAAACAATCGATTGAATAATGTGTTAAAAGAAACAAGTATCACATGAGTAATATTACACTCATAATATTATGTAGGTAAATTCAAAAGAATATTAAGTTTAAAAAACTGCAAATGTAATTGAAGAAAGGATCATTTCATTTTAAATAAAGGAATTTTACGGTTATTTTGTAATGTTAATTTTATAGCGGAGAAATTCGTTAAACCTTAATTAACTTTTTTCTTTATTTTTAATTAAAAAAATATAAACTACAAAAAACATATTCAAAGGTTTTTTTCGGCTAATTTTAACTAAATTGAAAATACGTACGAAGACAGCTATATCAGTATCTTAACCTGTCATTATGACCTACCAAATGAGCCAAATATTTTTTGTTTTTTATTTTCTTTTATTTATGTACACATGTATTTCAGTTTTATTTTATGCATAAAAAATAACAGAATATATTTACAGAAATAAAAATCAATTCATGACATCGCTTAAAAGTCTCGCAATTTGTGCAAACTGTGCACTGTTACTCCCTCGAAAATAAACTGTCAAAAATTGTATGAGAATCCATTTAATTTACCCAACAATTTTGACTCGTAAACATGCGAGTCAACAAATTTACAAACAAATTTTTTTAATGCTTACCGCCGGTTTTAATGAAAAATTCAAGTGTTAATAAAATCACAAACAATAAATTGTTACAATAATTTAAGCAAATTAGTATTTTTTTCTCTTTATGCATGTTTAAAAAACAAATTTCACTTTTTATTCACAAATTTCCACTTTTATTTTTATATTTATACCCTTCACCTGAGGCGGAAAAGGGTATAAATAAGTTTTTCATTCGGTTTCTAATTTCTACAATGTTAATCTTAGACCCCACTTTTAAATAGAATTTCTGTCCGTTACCAAATTCTATGAACTTTGAGTTGGAGTTATTAAGGAAGACCTTAATAGCACTCTTACTTTAATATTTTCAATAATGTTATTTTCAGAAAACAACAATAGGTTCAACTTTTTTAATTTTTAGTTCCAAAGGAAATAATGAAATTTTTTGGTAACCAACAGTAAGTAAAGCTTATATAAAAAAAAAAATACTGCTCGACAAGTATTATCTTATAAATAAATACGGGAATAATTTGTCCACCGATTTTAATGAAACATATCTCATTTTAAAGGTATTTGTGTTTAAATATGCAAAATATAAATTTATTTTCTAAATTTTAAGAATTAACGATGTTTTAAAATTTAAATACTTGTTAGGATTTTTTTTATATTCTTAAAAACAGTGCTGCCATAACTTTTTGATGAAAATATGCCAAAAGATTTTGTTTGTTGCGCTTAATTCCCTTTTAAAATAATTGATAAAAAATACTTTTTTTTTCTTTTTCGTTATTTATTTATTGAATCTTCATATATTAATATGAACTAACAATAATTTATCAAATCTTAACCTAATACTTTATTTATGTCCTGCCAGTGCCAGACAAAAATTTTCTTCATCACGGGTTCTGTTCACTTATATAGGTGTTTATCTCTCATCTAGTTGGGTAAGTGCTGCAGTGTCTCTTCTCCTTAAGCGAGTGTGGCCGCCATGATTTAAAATATTTCGAGCTAAAGGATTTGGGTGTTGTTCAAGTCTTTTTAAATATTTTACTGCATATTTTGTAATCATAGTTTTTACTAATGGCACGTTGAGATCCTTATGAATGTTTGAGTTTTTAACATACCAGGGGGCGGCTGTGATTATACGAAGAAGTTTATTTTGGCGCCTTTGAATTTTTTCGATATTAGAGGCCGAGGCAGTGCCCCATAGTTGAATACCGTAGCACCAGATAGGCTTTAAGATAGAGTTGTAAAGTAGAAGCTTGCAATCGAGTCTAAGAACAGAATTTCTTCCAATAAGCCAATGAATTTGGATGGCTTTTAGTTTCATTTGAGTTAATTTTGCCTCTATATGGCATTTCCACGTTAATCGCCGATCCAGATGTATACCGAGATATTTTACATGCGAATGTTGAGGAATAATTTGATTATTGATTGTAATAGGGGGGCAAGATTCCCGGCGCAGGGTGAATGTTATATGTACGCATTTTTGCTCATTGACCATTATCCTCCATTGTCTTAGCCATATTTCTAGTTGAAATATATGATGCTGTAGGTAACGAGATGCTTCATAACGGTTTTCGTGGACGCTTAGAAAAGCTGTGTCGTCTGCAAATGTTGAAGTTTGGGTATAGTTGTTTGTTGGCATGTCCGAAGTATAAATTAAGTATAATAGAGGGCCCAGGATGCTGCCCTGTGGGACTCCAGCGCCAATCGGCTGAGGTGAACTTAAGAAATTTCCTTCTTTAATAATAAATTGACGACCGACTAAGTAGCTTTCTAACAGTTTGTGTGTGTTTGCTGGTAAATTTTGCTTCAATTTGTGTAATAAGCCTTCATGCCAGACTTTGTCAAAAGCTTGCGAAACATCGATGAAGAGTGCTGAGCAATATTTTTTTTCTTCAAATGTTTTTCTTATGACATTTACTATTCGATGAGTTTGTTCAATTGTGCTGTGTTTTCTTCTAAATCCGAATTGATGGTTTGGAATACATCTATTTTCACTTAAAATCGGTGTTAATTTTGAAACTAATAATTTCTCAAATAGCTTTGACATATTTGACAATAAGCTAATAGGCCTATAAGACTCAACTTTCGTATGATCTTTACCTGGCTTTGGTATCATGGTAACTAAGGAAACCTTCCATTTTTGAGGAAAGTATTCAAGGCGTAAAATAGCATTAAAAATAAAAAGAATAATTTTCTTTGCTACGCGAGGTAGCTCTAATAGCATTTTATTGCTGATCTTATCAATGCCAGGTGCCTTCTTAGTGTTTAAGTCACATATAACCTTTTCGATTTCTCTCATCTCAAATCTTAGGGGAATAGCTGCTCTAGCAGCAACAGGTGGTAAATCGACCGCAATATTGTGAGATATATTAGGTGTAAATACGTTTTTCAAGTGACTTACAAACAGATTTCCTTTTTCAACATCATTTCTTGCCCAACTTCCATTCAAGTTTCTTAATGGTGGTTTAGAGACAACTGGCCTTTTGAGGTTTCTAGCTGCACGCCATAATGAGTAGTCCGATTGTGGAGTTGCATCAAGTTCCTTAAGATATTTTTCCAGAGAAGCCGTTTTCTGAGTCTGCAATAACTTTCTTAATCTTTTTGTACACTCTTTTAGCAAGTTCTTAAGTTGAGGGGATCTGTGCAATTGCCACTCTCTTCGTGCCCTCCTTTTTTCAGACAAGAGACGCTCGACATCTGTGGAATATATTTTAATAGTTTTTGTTTTTTTGGGGGCAATATTGGAATGTTGAACAGCTAGTTTCAGAAAACTGTCAAAATTATCAATAGAGCGATCTACATACTCCGGTGTACTGAGCGGAATATTTTCTGTGCAATGGGCACTGAGATATTTTTTATATTTTAACCAATTTATTTGTGTGGCTGACGTCGCTAGGTAACCAGTCGGAGATACAATTCTATTGGGGTTCATTATAGTAACAATTGTAGGTGTGTGGTCGGAAGATAATTCTAGGGAAGCTTCAACGTGAATCGTTTCTGTGGGGATGTTTTTAACCACGCCAAAATCGATGACATCTGGAATTTTTTGCGGGTCAGCAGGCCAATATGTTGGTTGGCCGCTCGCGACAACATTTAAATTCATTTTAGAGATTGTATTAAACAAAACACGACCCTTTGGTGTTATTAGTCGTGACCCCCAGAAGGTATGTTTAGCGTTATAATCGCCAGCGGCCAGGAAACAGGGTCCTAGTGATTTATAATATTCACAATATTGGCTTTCTGATATTGAAAATCTAGGTGGAGAGTATAAAGATGAGATTACAATGCTACGATTCAGCTCTTCAACACAAATGTTCGTTGCTTGGAGATAATCCTCACGATGTTCACACATTAGGTAGTGTTTGACTCGATTTTTTATCAAAATGGCAGAACCACCACAAGCTCTATCTCGAGGGTCCTTGGTATCATATAGTATATAACCATTGATGTTAAACGTATTTCTTGAGGTCAAATGAGTTTCAGAAACCATCATGACATCAATTTGTTTATTTTTAAGAAAGTATTCTAATTCATTTTTATGTAGGCGGATGCCGTTCGCGTTCCAAAAACAGATTTTTAAACAGTTCATGGCCTGTTAAGTACAGATTGCAATAACATCGATTGCATTCTAAGAATTTCCTGCATCATATTACCCATTGTGTTCGTAAAATTAGTTACTGTTTGCACTAATGTTTCCATGGTTTTTTCCAGACGACTTAAATTTGAAACTGGAGTTTCATCATTACTTGGCGCAGCACCTTGCGTTGGCGCATGGTTTGATTTTACGACGTTAGCATAAGAGGTTCTGTTATAACTAGGCTGCGGGGCCTGAATGTCACCAGTGCTTACTTGATTTGTTACCTGCATTTGAGGGGGATTAGTTTTCGGTCCAACTGACTGCTTGACGATGGTATATACAGGGCATCCTCTATAATTGGCAGTGTGATTACCGCCACAGTTGCTACATTTTTTTACGTTGGGGTCGGTTTTAGACTTATCGCAAAGATCTGTACCATGTTATTCACCACATACTACGCAAACAGGGGGTAAATAGCAATATGCCTTAGTATGACCATATTCTTGACAGTTTAAACACTGAACGGGACCATTTCTTTTGTGTGGCTCTTCTATAGTTACTCTTCTATAGAGAATATATTTCAAATTGTAAATAGGGTGCGTTTCATTTTTTTTAAGCTTTACGTCGCCGGGTTCAAACTCCACTCGAAAAAGTGGTTGGGGGTTTTTTTCTCTATTTTTTATATTTACTACATGTTTTATTTTGAAGCCTTTTTCTTCGAGGAATGTTTTTACCTCTTCTGGGTCCACACATGAGTCAATTCCCTTAATCACTACCTGGAGACCTTTACTGCTTTTCAGTTGGTATGTATAAAAGTTTTTTTTAAGTACTTCAAATTTGTTTATAATTTTGCGAAAATCATTCTCATTATTGACTTGTATTTTTGTCTCGATTATACTACCACGCTTGATAGCAGCTACGTAAAACGAATTTTCACCTATCACCGATATCAAACTCTTTATGAGCTCATTTGAGTTTTGCTCCCTAAGATATATCGGGGGAGGCTTGGACGATTTTATGACGTTTGGTGCTTCAGAGGATTCATCCTCCAGAATTGCAAATCGATTTTGAGAATTTATTTTATCAAAAGATGGTACTTTTGAGGCCGAAGCAACTGCTGCAGAGGTAGGGCTGCGACCCCGTTTAAGCACTGTTATGTACCTGTCCATACCAACTTGTACTTGAGGCTTTTGACCACTTTTTACTTGTGGAGCTGAGTTTTCCATCATGCCTGATTTGAGGGTAATATTTTCATCACTTATTAAAATCGTTTTTGCCGCTGAGGCACCGCTTGCAGGTTTTATATTTTTTATTGTATTAATATCAACCGTATTATTAGACACCGAAGGTGATACTGAGTTTTCTATTATGCCTGATTGGGGGTTAATATTTACATCACTTATTAAAATTGTTTTTGCTGTTGAGGCAACGCTAGCAGGTTTTGTATTTGTTATTGTATCAACCGTGTTATTAAATACAGACGGCGAGAGGGATCGCGTACGAGTAATAGGTTTAGCCGTTAGGTATTTGCTATCATCGATTCTTTTTTTTATTTCTGTATTTTTTTCGCTAACACTCACTGTTATATATGCATTTCTACTGTTTGCACTCATAAGAGTTTTTTTTTTTTCTTTTACTATTTACAGTTGTGCTCTTCTTATTTGTTATTGTTTATCAACACCGATAATGAAAAAATGTGTGTTTATGTATGTATGTACATACATGTAATTTTTTTTTTTTTTTTCTTTTTCTTGTATTTACTTTTTTTATACTTTATTTGTTCAAAAAAAAATAAACCGTATGCCGAGTTTAGAAAACACGTCTATCTTCAACGACCGCGACAGACAGAGGAAATACGGAAATTTATTATTGGAGGATAAGCTGTTCCTATACGCATTTCACTTATTGCTTAGGCCAGATCATCAGGAAACGTTCTCCTAAATAATTTTAGAAAAGCCAAAGCTATCAGCAAACAAGACTACAGAGGGAATGAGAATTAATTTGGCATAAAATTTACTGCGTCCACAATGCCCTGCTAGGAGCGGATCATTATGATAAATGGTCATTAATTTTTCCTTCTCATTTTACCCATTATTTGCTCAATATGATCCGTTAATTTAATCTCTAATTTTTGTAATATTTGATGCCATGGTCTTTCAATATTTGTATATTACAAATTTCAAAAATTAAATCGTCTTTCGGCCATTCTATTTTATAAATGTTGTGACTGGCGGCTTCTTTCTCAAGCCTCAAAAGTGTATCGTCTTAATTCAATGTTTTTATCAGTCAGAATGTCCACCGACTTTAATAATATGAATTTTTGATATAAATTAATGCGCATTCTGATTAATTTGGTATTTTCGTATAAAAAATCAGATCTTATTAAGTCTTATTTGACCTTTATTTTTTTATAATTATTTTTAATTATTTAAGCTTGAGGTCTTTTTATTTATAAAAAATATGATATTTATTTATTTTTTCAATATTTCGCTAACCTTTGGTTAGCAACTGCAGGAATTTAACAAAATTTTATAAACAATTACAAAACTATGAAAAAATTATTTGTCATAAATTAAATTTAAAAACCTATTTGTCATAAAAAATTTTAAAAACATAATAACAAAAAAATAAAATATAACTAAAGTACAACAATTCATATAAACTGAAAAAATTTCTTATCTATAAACCTAATTCAAAAACTATATTTACAATAATAAAAAATAGTTTCACTAAAGAAAATTCCTATAACATATAATAATCTTTTAACTAAACTTTTTTTTATCTTACATACTTATTAAAACATATTTAATTAATAATTAGTATTGTGGTTATATTTAATTAAACTTATTTTTAATCTTACATACCTTTATGTATATCGTGACCTAAGGTCAAGAATGTTCTAATATTTTTATATAATTTAGGTGCAAAAATTAAACCCTCTTGTTCCAAGGCTGCGATTGGTATATTTATATTATATCTTATCTTTTATCTCTTAATAACTAAATTCCTATAATTATTCGCTATATGTTCTGTGTCTGCTTTAAAATTTATTCTTTGTGTCATTGGTGTATTAATTATATGTAACATTTCTAAAATATATCTGCGTTTGTAGTTAGTTTCAGTGTTTAAAACCGATGCTTCTTCAAAATTTGGATAGTGATTAGATTGATGATAATGATGACTTAATGCTGTTTTTTTAGAATTAATGTCCCTAGATTTCTGATCCGATTTATGTCCTGCAACTCTAGTCCTTAATTTGTTCTTGGTTGTACCTATGTAAACCTGGTTGCATCTTTCATTATAATTTCCCTTACAAGGAATTTTATAGACAATGTTCGACATATCCCATTTACTAGTTCTATCCTTTTTCTTGCTAAATACACTGTTTAATGTATTGTAAGCCTTGTATGCTACCTTATATTTGTCAGTGTCAAAGATTCTGGATTTTTTTATTCTCTCCGAATCATTGGATATGTTTGATAACGATTTGTATATCATTGGTTCTTTTGTAATCGTAATTCCTGCATTCCCATTACTCTTATCTTTATATTGATTAATTAATCCATAAATCAAACTATTTGGAAAATTGTTTTCCCTTAATATATTTCTAATTTTAGTTATGTTTTTTCTGTGATAAACCTTGTCACTAATTGTAAGAACCCTTTTAATTAAACTTCTAGCAGTATTTGTAATAATCTGTTTACTGTTTCCAGAATAATAATTTACAATTCTGCCGGATGCTTTTGGTTTTTGATACCAATCTATTAACAAATTATTTCCCTTTCTTTTTATTAAAGTATCCACGAAAGGTAATTTTGAATTATTTTCCATTTCTAAAGTGAATTTAATATTACTATTAAATTCATTAAATGTTTCTAACAAGTTATTTATCCCACATTCATTAAAATTGCAGAATATGTCATCAACATATTTGATCATTATCTTAGGTTTAATATTCAATTTTTCAATTGATGTATCAAGTAACCTTTCCATTACAATATCTGTTACAATTGGAGAAGCAGGAGATCCCATTGGAAGTCCCCACAGTTGTGTATATACCTTCCCATTACAACCAAAGTATCTGTTGTCTTCTATACAAAATTTTAAAATTCTTAAAAACAGTCCCTTGTCAATTTTCGTATATTGCTCTATTATGTTCCATTTTTCCTCTATTATTTCAAGTGCCAAAGTGACAGGTACACTAGGAAATAGGGATACAACATCTAATTAAATTAACTTTTCATTTGTCTGTATACAATGATTCCTTAATTTCTCTTTAAATTGCACTGAATCTTTAACATTATATATAGAATGATCAGTTGTCCTCTTTAAAATATTCGTTAAATATCTACACAATTCATAAGTTAATAAAAGAACATATTGGTCTCAAGGGAAAACCAACCTTGTGAATTTTTGGTAAACCATAAAGTTTTTGAGAAGTAGCAATATTCGTTTTAGTTGATGTCTTTCGGATACGGATATAATTTTCTGCCTTATAAGTTCCTCTTTAATTTCGTTATTAGTTTTCTCCAACCTATTCGTAGGATTCCTACTTATTACTTTATACTTTGTATCATCTTCTGTGTTATTATTAATTCTTATGTCCTAATCTCCCATATAAATAGCTACGGTTGTATTACACTTATCTGCCTTTAATACTAATATATTCCTATTTCTCCTTAAAAAACTTTTCGTCTGATTAAATTTATCTAATATTAACTTATCCCTGTTATCTAATCTCATTTTGTTTAAATGATTTTCCAGAATAGTTGATAATTTAATTCTAGCTATTTCTCGATCTTCCTTCCCCTCTTATTATTCTCTTTTGTGCAAAATTAATTTTATTATTTTTCTTTATAAATCAAATTCCAAGAAACTTAAAAAATACGTTACGTTCTGCAAATACGGAATGAATGTCAAGAATTCAAATAATTGCAGTCACCATCGCGACCAACAACTATTTTAAATCATCAGTCAAGCACACCTAACAACAAGCAACTACAACCATCGTTATCACGAAGCCTGTGTGCTACCTATGTTTAACTGTTGACCAGCCAAGCCAACCTGCAAATACGGAATGAGCTATTCTCGTTGGTTGAGCTTTCAATCAAATGAAAGATCGTTCATGTACACAAATAAGCTTTAACTCAACGAAAGAGCTTTTCCTCTCTGCAGAGTCTTTTACCTATAATCTGTCACACATGCTAGTGACGAACAAAAATAAAGCAGTCATTACGAAATTTACAAAATAATAAAATAAGTAAAATACAAAATAATAAAATAACTAAAAATAATAACATTTCAATGCTTAATAAAATATAATCCGCTACAGACTCCCCCTTTGGCGCACCTGACCTCGACCCGAATGGTGCGTCAACCCGCTATATGGCATCTTCTACTAGGCTTTTCTAGGTCGTCCACGTCTCTTCACGGGATGAACTGGCATTGGAGGCTGCTGGCTGTTGGTACCCCTGTACAATGTCAATGCGGATGCATGATAGGTCCCGAGTGGAATCTTCAAATTGTCCGTTAAGGACACTTCATATGATGCTGACCCTGTAGGAACGAATTTTGATGTTATACCTCTGGCCATATTACTTAAAACGTGAGTTGTGAGCAGTACCTCAGTACCAACATTAAATTTTGGTTGGGGTCTTCTCTGTTGATCAGCATAGACTTTGTTCTTGTCCTGCATTTTCGCCTCGGCTTCTTTTGCGTGTTTGTAAATATCCGCTATCGTCTGAATATACGGTGATACCTCTGGGATGAAACTTTCGGACTCAACTATTGCTCTCACATCGTGTCCAACGTCATCGAGGGTACGCAGCTCTTTACCAAAGGTGAGATATACTGCACTGTAACCGGTACTCTGGCATTTCGCAGTATTTATCGCAAAACGTATGGCGGCTAGACTTTGATCCCAGTTTTCATGTTGATGCTGTACAAGAATTGCCAACTGGTCCTTTAGATCTCTGTTTTTCGTTCCACTGGATTTGCCTCAGGATGGTACACTGATGTACATTGTTGTTGTATTCCAAGGCAAAACGTCACTTGCTGCATTACAGCCGATACGAACTGTACGCCATTGTCGGGTTTGATGCGTCTAGGAAGTCCGTAGCGCAAACAGATTTAATCTATGAGAATTTTAGCGCACGCCTCTGCGGTCGCTTCTTGAAGTTAAAAGATTTCTATCTACCGACTGGCAACATCCTCTACAATCAATATCCAGCGATAGGCACCTGGAGTCTGGGGTAAAGGACGAAATAAGTCCACAGCAACTACATCAAATCGCTGCCTACTACTCGTTGTCTGCAAAAGACCGGCAGGTCTCATATTTGCTGCTTTAAAGCGCTGGCACTCAATACAAGTTTTAACATACTTAGCAATTTCACCGCACATTCCCGGCCAATAATACCAACTAGCAATGCGAGCGATAGTTCTTTCCACGCCGTAATGCCCTGCGGTACTTTCATCATGATATGCCTTTAAAATGTTGCTACGTTCCTGGGTGGGTATAACTAGTTGAGCATCTTCACAATCGACATTAGCATTACAGTACAAGATGCCACCGTTAAGTAGATAGCACCTGTTTATCCAACGAAGGGAGTTTTCATCTTGTGTTTCTAATGAAGTGATTATATCCTTCAACTACTCATCCTTCATTTGCTCCTCTCGAATTTCCGTAGCACTTCTTGCCGGCATGTCAACAAAAAATGCAAAAATTGGATTTTTATCATCCTCTTCAAGATAACGGCCTTCACATGGAGGTCTGGAAAGCATATCAGCTACAGAATTAGCTTTTCAGGTATGTGGTTTATAGTAAAATTGTACTGTTGGAGTTGTAATCCCCATCTAGCGAGCCTCGCCGTTGGTGATTTTAAGGTGAGCAACCACGTCAGGGGTTTGTGGTCCATTTTTAGTTTAATCTCTTCACCCTCTATGTAGCCACGAAATTTGCTACAGGCCCACACTATAGCCAGCGCCTCTCGCTCTGTAGTTAAATAGTTGCAGTCTGCGTTGCTCAGTAAACGGCTGGCGTATTCTATAGGGTGCTCCTCTGGACCCTCCCCCTGAAGTAAAACTGCCCCAAGAGGGTAGGCACTTGCATCTGTTCTTATCGTATAGGGCATATTCTCAGAAGCCTGCCCTAGAATAGGTGCAGTTGTCAAGGCTTTCTTTAATGAGTCGAATGGTTTGATCTCCTCCTCCTTCCATTTCCACACCACCGCTTTTCTAGTAAGATTCGTAAGTGGTCTAGCAATGTTGGCATATTGATCGATAGATCGCCTGTACCAAGAGCATGTTTGAATTAATGAATTCAAATGGCATTCTCTGGAAACGGTAAGTTGTAAATGGAGTTATAATACAAGTTTTATCGCGATCTTCTTTGGCTACTTCTATTTGGTAATATCCACATTGTAAATCTAAGGTAGTCATATAATTAGTGCTATTGGCGGAATGCAGCAAATCATCCATTCTAGGTAATGGATATCTATCGGGAACAGTTAACGAGTTCAATTTTCGGTAGTCCACACACACGCGAATAGAGCCATCCTTCTTAGGAACCATAACCACCGGCGAGGACCATGCTGACTCACACTCCTCGATGATGTCATTCTCGAGCATACTTTCTTTTTTGTTCTTTAGTTCATGAGCCTTCGCATATGACAGGCGATAAGGGGGTAAGGAAATTGGCTCATGGTTGCCAGTATTTATTTTGTGTATGGCATACGGTGAAGGTGTACCCAAACCACCAAAAACTGTTTGATGTTTTATGATGATCTGGTGCAGCTGCTTCTTTTGATCATTGTTCAATTCCGCTCCGTCAGTTGCCTTCAGTATTTTATATTCAAAGTCATATAGAGGTGTAAAGATGGGCTCCTCATTATCCTTTGGTGGATTGTACACTACGCCACTAAACAGTCCTGCATCTTTTAACCTTTCGGCGGTTTTCATATCTATAGGTATAGCATCCCTGAATTGCTTGGATCGAATGTGGAGAGTAATCACTTTCCTTGTTGTAGTCAGGACCATACGATTCGAAATCTGAGATATGCGTTCCGCAGATTCTTTTAGGTGGGGTTTTTAGCGGTTCTGCCATCACTACAGACGTTACTCTTTTGCAAAAGGTTTTTGAAACCTTTATCGTTTCAAGAAGATTTAGGTCCAGAGGCCATGAATCACAGAAATCAAACTGCTGGTCAGGGTAATTTTCAAAATACCAGTATCTTTGCCCCATATTTAAAACGATACCTGCTTCTTCCATAAAATCGGACCCAATCAACGTTCGATTGCTTTTGTCCTCGGGAAAAACTAAAAATTTGTATTTAGACATCTACCACCAACAACAATTTTACATTGTGTTGTAAAGCACTCTCTGTCACAAGAGGTGCCATCAGCATAAGAGACGTTACATATTTTGGTTTTGTATGGACAGCCTTTAAAGTCCATTATTTTCTTTAAATTCGTACTGGCCACACTGGTCTTAGCACCGGAGTCAAAGTACGCTTGACCAGGAACGCCAAACATTTGGACATTTACCACTGGAATCTTCCGTCCCAGGCATAAACCCACTGAGTTGAAACTTACCGCCATCGGTGAGGCAGCATTATTTTTCCCCTTGCAATTTGGTCAGTTTGCTCTTACGACGCCTGGAGTATTACATCCGAAGCATGCAAATTTTGGTTTAAGCACGACAGAATCAATCTTTGGTGGTTGTTGTTTTGTAATTATGTCCTGTTTTTTAAAACAGGTTTCAAATGTATGTCCCTTTTTCCGACAAAAAGAACAGCGCTTTGGACCGCTGTCAGAAGCACTGGCCATTTTGGCAACATCAGTATTTACATGCTCTGCTTCGCGAGCATCTACAAATAACTCAGCAAACGTTTTTAATTTATGACGGAAAAGACGTTCACGAATGTGAGCGTGCAACATTCCACAAACCATATCAAGTTGGTCAGATTCCGATGGGCAACTTGTAAGTTGAGAAATCAAGGCGCGTTTTTTACGAATAGAATCTGTTGGCTCATTTTTCTGCTGCTTAATCTCGTTGATTTCAAGGTAAATTCTCCAGGCTGGTTTTGGAGGCGAAAACGACTCACGCAATCTACGCACCACATCATTAAATCAGTTAACGTTCACACGAACACCTCGCCACCATTCTGCAGCATCACCCGCTAACAGCATCGGCATTCCATTAACCGCATCACCATCAGAAATTTTCTCAACCATTTTAAATGTCGATATAGCTGAAATAAATTCTTCAACCTTTGCTGGATTACGTTCGCCACCATACCGTGCGGAACATGTGCTGAAAGAGCCACATTTCTCGTTGGGCCTATCCACTGCACTTCAAAGTTGTTCGAACTGCTCAGTTGATACAGTAACCATTTTGTTTTTCACCGCAATGCGTTCACTGCTTCTTACAGCTCCAAAAAAATCTGCCACGTTTTATTTTAATATATTCTACCACTGACAATATATGTATGTGCGTTTTCACTGCCACTTAGTTGGGCGCCAATTATAATAGTTTATTATTCTCTTTTGTGCAAAATTAACTTTATTATTTTTCTTTATAAAACAATTCCAAGAAACTTGAAAAATACGTTACGTTCTGCAAATACGGAATGAATGTCAAGAATTCAAACAATTGCAGTCACCAACAACTACATATTTTAAATCATCAGTCAAACACACCTAACAACAAGCAACGACAACCATCGTTATCACGAAGCCTGTGTGCTAGCTATGTTTAACTGTTGACCAGCCAAACCAACCTGAAAATATGGAATGAGCTATTCTCGTTGGTTGTTCTGCTTTTATACAAAAAGCCATGAGCTTTTGTACATGAGCTTTCAATCAAATGAAAGATCGATCATGTACACAAATAAGCTTTAACTCAACGAAAGAGCTTTTCCTCTCTGCAGATTCTTTTACCTATAATCTGTCACACATGCTAGTGACGAACAAAAATATAGCAGTCATTAGGAAATTTACAAAATAATAAAATAAGTAAAATACAAAATAACTAAAAATAACAAAAATAATCACTTCTCAATGCTTAATAAATATAGTTTTTGAGTTAGGTTTATAGATAAGAATTTTTTTTAGTTACTATGAATTGTTATACTTTAGTTATATTTTATTTTTTTGTTATTATGTTATTGAAATTTTTTATGACAAATATGTTTTTGAATTAAATTTATGACAAATTATTTTTTCATAATTTTGTAATTGTTTGTTATTTCGTTATATAAAATTTTGTTAATTTCCTGACGATGCTAACCAAAGGTTAGCGAAATATTGAAAAAATAAATAAATATAATATTTTTTATAAATAAAAACACCTCAAGCTTAAATAATTAAAAATTATTATAAAAAAATAAAGTCAAATAAGACTTAATAACATTTAAAAATCAAGAGCACGAAGAGATTCAGAATTCATTATGACGTATAATAAATTTAAGAAGAATCAACAAACAAGAATTTTAATTAATAAATACAAAGCCATAAAGGACCGAATTATAAAAACGAAGTCATCAATAGTTTTCTTAATTAGATGCAGTAATACGGGGATTATGCCAAAATTTATATCAAATTCTACAAAGAACATAACAAATATATATGAGAAGGAGAGGAGACTTCCGGAGATTCAAAAAAGTAGTTATAAGTATGTACAGGAATTACAAAATAAGATTTTAAGACTAACACTTAAACAAAAACACAAAATACTGAAGCTTTTTCAAAGAGATTTTGAGATAGTGATTAGAAATTTACAAAGATGTTTAACGGAAGAGGAAATGGGACAATTTCTTAAATTTCTTTGAATGAAAAGTCGAATTCATAGGAAAAAATATGATAAACTGAGGGAATTAAAGAATGAAGAATTAAGAATTAGAATAAATAATAAATTTTTTGTAAATAAAACTCGTGAGGATATTCCAAGGGATGTTTAGTGGACCGAAATATGTTTTTCCAGTTAGGAGGGAAAATTTCCCTAAGCCAAGGATGATAACTCAAGGGGAGGATTTAGTTCTAAACACAGAGGGGAAGGAAGATCAAGAAATAGCTCTAAATAAATTATCAACTATTCTGGAAAATCATTTCAACAAAATGAGATTATATAACAGGGATAAGTTTATATTAGATAAATTTAATGAGACGAAAAGTTTTTTAAGGAGAAGTAGGAATATATTAGTACTAGCTGACCCGGTCCGCGTTGCTGGCCCTAAGCAAACATTAGTGTTGTATTACCAGACGATTTAAATTGATCTTTAAACGAAATTTACGGCCTTTAAATATCCCCAGTTCTGTTTCATCATTATAATATTATAAATTAAAATGTTGTTCATATACATATGTATGTTTGATTTACATTTGATTTGAAAATACATATGGTTGTATATATGTTTATATATGCTGTGAATCTTACGAAAAAAGTGAACGTAAAAGTGAGCGGGGCAACATTTTCTTTCCGCAAAACCTAAGTTAGACCATGGCGATCATTTTAAAGAAAAAATCGGTCAAGCCGTTCTCCAGTAATGCGCTTAATAGAAAAAGTTGGCGTAAAAGTAGGCGTGGTAAATTTTTCTTTCGATGAAAACTTAAAGTTGATTAATACGAACATTTGAAAGAAAAATTAGTCAACTCGATGGAGCCGTTTTCTGATTTTTGGTAAATCGAAAAAAGTGGGCGTAAAAGTGGGTGGGACAAAATTTTCTTTCCGTAAAAACCTAAGTTGGACCATGGCGATCATTTTAAAGAAAAAATCGGTCAAGCCGTTCTCAAGTTATGGATTTTGCCACGCCCCTCCGCCCCCAGACAGAAAATCACAGTATCACCCACCTGAATATTCTGAAGATTCCCTGAAAATTTCATCAAAATCGGCCCAGCCGTTTTGGAGTCCATACGTTACATACATACATACATACGTACACACATCCTATTTTATATATATAGATAGATAGATAGATTAAAGGCAGATAAGGGTTATACAACCGTAGCTATGTATAAGGGAGATTATGACATAAGAATAAATAATATCATAGAAGATGATACAAAGTATAAAGTAATCGGTAGGGATCCTACGAATAGGTTGGAGAAAACTAGTAACGACATTAAAGAGGAACTTATTAGGCAGAAAATTATATCCGTATCCGAAAGACATAAACTAAAAACGAATATTGCTACTTCTCCAAAACTTTTTGGTTTACCAAAAATTCACATGGTTGGTTTTCCCTTGAGACCAATATGTTCGTTTATTAACTCACTTTCTTATGAATTGTGTAGATATTTAACGAATATATTAAAGAGAATAACTGAACATTCTATATATTATGTTAAAGATTCAGTGCAATTTAAAGAGAAATTAAGGAATCATTGTATACAGACAAATGAAAAGTTAATTTAATTAGATGTTGTATCCCTCTTTCCTAGTGTACCTGTCACTTTGGCACTTGAAATAATAGAGGAAAAATGGAACATAATAGAGCAATATACGAAAATTGACAAGGGACTGTTTTTAAGAATTTTAAAATTTTGTATAGAAGACAACAGATACTTTGGTTGTAATGGGAAGGTATATACACAACTGTGGGGACTTCCAATGGGATCTCCTGCTTCTCCAATTGTAACAGATATTGTTATGGAAAGGTTACTTGATACATCAATTGAAAAATTGAATATTAAACCTAAGATAATGATCAAATATGTTGATGACATATTCTGCAATTTTAATGAATGTGGGATAAATAACTTGTTAGAAACATTTAATGAGTTTAATAGTAATATAAAATTTTCTTTAGAAATGGAAAGTAATTCAAAATTACCTTTCTTGGATATTTTAATTACAAGAAAGGGAAATAATTTGTTAATAGATTGATCCGGCAGAATTGTAAATTATTATTCTGGACACAGTAAACAGATTATTACAAATACTGCTAGAAATTTAATTAAAAGTGTTCTTCCAATTAGTGACAAGGTTTATCACAGAAAACACATAATTAAAATTAGAAATATATTAAGGGAAAACAATTTTCTAAATAGTTTGATTTATGGATTAATTAATCAATATAAAGATAAGAGTAATGGGAATGCAGGAATTACGAGTACAAAAGAACCAATGATATACAAATCGTTATCATACATATCCAATGTTTCGGAGAGAATAAAAAAATGAAGAATCTTTGACACTGACAAATAAAAGGTAGCATACAACTCATTGAACAGTTTATTTAGCAAGAAAAAGGATAGAACTAGTAAATGGGATATGTCGAACATTGTCTATAAAATTCCTTGTAAGGGAAATGATAATGAAAGATGCAACCAGGTTTACATAGGTACAACCAAGAACAAATAAAGGACTAGAGTTGCAGGACATAAATCGGATCAGAAATATAGGGACATTAATTCTAAAAAAACAGCATTAAGTCATCATTGTCATCAATCTAATCCAAATTTTGAAGAAGCATCGGTTTTAAACACTAAAACTAACTACAAACGCAGATATATTTAAGAAATGTTACACATAATTAATACACCAATGACACAAAGAATAAATTTTAAAGCAGACTCAGAACATATAGCGAATAATTATAGGAATCTAGTTATTAAGAGGTAAAAGATAAGATATAATATAAATATACCAATCGCAGCCTTGGAACAAGATATTAGGACATTCTTGACCTTAGGTCACGATATACATAAAGGAATGTTAGATTAAAAATAAGTTTGATTAAATATGATTTAATAAGTATGTAAGATAAAAAAAAGTTTAGTTAAAAAATTATTATATGTTAGAGGAATTTTCTTTAGTGAAACTATTTATTATTATTGTAAATAAAGTTTTTGAATTAGGTTTATAGATAAGAAATTTTTTCAGTTTATATCAATGCGTTATACTTTAGTTATATTTTATTTTTTTGTTAATATGTGTGTGAAATTTTTTATGACAAATAGGTTTTTTAATTCAATTTATGACAAATAATTTTTCCATAATTTTGTAATTGTTTGTTTTTTCGTTATATAAAATTTTGTTAATTTCCTGAAAATGCTAACCAAAGGTTAGCGAAATATTGAAAAAATAAATAAATATAATATTTTTTATAAATAAAAACACCTCAAGCTTAAATAATTAAAAATAATTATAAAAATTCAGATCTTATTTTTGGTATTTTTTTTGTCAAATTCGTGAGAAAACTTGTCGTATATAGGTATTCGAACAGTAGTTGAGTCTGGTTTTATCTCTTCCTGTTGAGTTTTCGACGACATTCCGCGGGTTATCACTGCAAAAACTTCCACAATTTCGTTCTTCAATTCCTCAATTGAGATTCGTGATAAGGCATCAGCGGCAACATTGTCCTTGCTCTTTATGTATTCTATTATGAAATTGTATTCTGAGAGTTCAAGACGAATCCTGGTTAATTTTGATGACGGGTCTTTAATGTTGAATAAGTATACGAGTGGTCTATGATCGGACAAAACAGTAAATTTTGTCCCGTAACCATACGGCCTAAATTGGGTAATAGCAAAGTGTATTGCCAAAAGCTCCTGTTCAATCGTGGGTATTTTCTGTTCAGCTTTGTTGATCGATTTTGAAGCAAAATAGATTGGTAAGTCATTGCCATCAGAATGTTGGCTTAGGACTGCACCACATCCCATTTTGGAAGCATCTATAGTTATTTTAAGTTTCTTGGAAAAGTCAGTATATTATAACAGTTTGGGAGACTTCAAACATAATCTTAAATTCTCAAAAGCATTTTGACATTTTTCGTCCAAAACAAAATTTACTTTCTTTCTTGTAAGTTGGTTTAGTGGGGCTGTTATTACAGCAAAGTTTTGAATGAATCGCCTATAATAATTAGCGAATGCTACAAATCTTCGAATAGATTCCTTATCAGTGGGAACAGGATAATTGTCGATTGCTTTGATTTTCGAATTGTCTGGTAAAAGACCCTTTGATGTGCATCTGTGTCCAAGAAAAGTGACCTCGGGTTTGAAAAAATTGCATTTATGAGGGTTAATTTTTGGGTTACATTTTCTAAAAATCTTAAAAACCTTTTCCAAATTTTTTAGGTGATGTGACACACTGCAACCAACAACGATAATATCGTCAACATAGAAGAAAGCTTGATTCGGTGCAAGACCGGAAAATGCACTATGCATCTTGCGTGAAAATGTGTTTGGGGCAACGTTCAAACCCAAGGACAAAACTTTCCACCTGAAAGATCCTCCGCCTGTACTGAACGTGGTGATATCCCTTAAATCCTTATCCAGGGGTATCTGGTGGAATCCAGAAAGTAAGTCAAGTACCGAAAAATACTTAGCGTGGCCAAGATGAACCAATATGTCATCAATTCGCGTAAGCGGAAATTTGTCAGCAATTAGTTTTCTGTTTACCGCTCTATAATCAACACACATGCGGTACGCGTTTTGACCGTCTAAACTCTTTTAATGTACTAGAATTAGTGGACTGTTGGAATAAGATTAACTTGGTTTATTTATTTAATTTTCCAGTCTATAGATTAAAAATCCTTACAGACATAAGTGCTTAAATTATAGTACATATAATAAATATAGAATAATGATATTAACTAATTTGAATTTAAATAAACAATAATTTTTCTTTTTAAGGCATCATTACTATCAGAAAAGTCAATTATTATTTAATTAAACTATTTAATTAAATCATTTTGCAATAGAGCCTGAACCTGTCTGTCGACTTCCTGTTTCTGAGAATGAGGCAAGCGATAGTTTTTGACATACACCGGAGAAGTGGCATTCATTCTAAGTTTCTGTGTATAGAAGTTATTGACACTCATTTTTCAGTATAGTTTTAAGTTTTTCAGTACTGTCATATTCCGGTGAGACTCTGTCTATCGAGTAAACGTCGAAGTTCGATAGGGTTTCCCACTTAATGCTAGAGTTTTCAATACACTTGTACTCATCTGTTACGTTTACGATTCTTAATATTCACATACTTCCTGGGCTTCTACAAAAATTGAATCAGACTGAATCTGAGTACCTAGATTACAAAAAACCTCGCATCGAGGTGGTATAATGCAATTGCTTCCGGCTGTGCCATGTTCCATGGAGATTCTTAAATTTTCATTGCAAAGTGAAACCGATATGAACATTTCATCGTAATTAATAATGCACCTGTTCGACTTAAGAAAATCTTTGCCTAGGATTCCCATTGTTGGAATATTAAAATTATCATCGACGACATGTAAAGTCTGAGGAATTAGATTACCTTGAATAATCAAGGAAATATCCGCCTGTGAATCAACCAAAAAGGTACATTCTTCTTGCAGTCCAGTATATTCAATTTGAATAAAATCGGAGTAGTTCAAGTTTAAGCTAAAAATTTATTTGGTAGGGTTTGATTGATTTCCGGTATGTAAAAAGTGTATCCAATTAGTATTAAATAATGGTGATTTGTGACGATCTAATGGTCCTGACTTATGATATCCCCCAACATCTCCTGCTGAGGGTTCTCTGCGTTTAAAGGCAGAGCCCTTGCACCCCTATTGTCGGACCGGATTCTATTGTTCCCATTATAATCAGGTTAATTACCACCACGATTAGGGTAATTATTAACCCCATAATTATTACGTTGATTTCCCCCATGGTTATAGTAATTATTATTCCCATAATTATTAGGTCGATTACCAGCATGGTCAGAGTATTAAGTATTCCTATAATGATTATTGAAACGCCCACGTGAGTAATCGATACCCCTGTTATTACCATTACCACTCCTGTAACCACCAAGATTAATATTGCTGGTGCTAAACTGTCTAAAATTGTGCCCATTCGAATTACCGTTTCGAGACCGACAAGCCAATACCCGTCTCTCATTCGACTCATTTTCCTTTTCCACAATCAGTTTTGCTACGACGTCCTTTGAGTCAGAAAATAAACTTGACGCCAAAATTGACTTGACGAGTTTGGGCATTTAATCGACAAACACCAACTGTCTGCTGGATAGCCATCTCATGCGCCTTAACACGTGTAATACCCTCTATTACGAGGGATCTGTTATTACTTGATATTAACACAACTGTGAGCCGCCGGTACTTGAACCGTGACTCCTGTAAGTTTTGATCCGTTAATAATTTGAGCCGCCGGCACTTGAACCGTGACTCTTTATTTTGATCAAAAGGAAAGAAAAGATTGTTTATGTGATTGTCAATTGTATTCTGACGACTTTATTTACATTTATTTCTGCTTAAATACTTTTGTTTTACAATAATAATGAATAACTACATTGAACTTGAAAAAAATAAAATTACAATTGTTAAGCAAAAAATGCAAAGGTACATTCAACTCAAATAAATGAAAATAAAATAGGTCACAAAAAAAAAGAATGTTTAGTAAGCAAAAAATGCTTAAAATAAAATTATAATTATTAAGCAAAAAATGCAAAGGTACATTCAACTTGAATTGTTAAAAATAAAATTATAATTATTAAGCAAGAAAAATAGGTCAAAAAAAAAAGAAACAAAAAACAAAAATTGAAATAAATAAAATATGAAATTAACAACTAATAAGTTGACGTAAGTGTCAACATGCTCCCCCACGTTGACCGAAGGTCGATGAGTAACTAATGTTGATTGATCTTCAGGTGTGTTGCATGCCCATGATGACTGGTTGAGTTGCAGAATGGATGGCGGTTTTAGGTGATCTTGAAGAATAACAGTTTTATTAACACTCGGTAGTTTGTGATCGAGAAGTTGGGGTTGGATTGAAACTATTTTTAACGCTTTTGTATCTGTAGATGAAAACAACAACTATTACTAACACCAATGGAATCGATACGTATCCGATAATTATTCCATGGGTACTAAGACTGACTTCTTCAGTAGGGAGTGAAGAGTTAAGAATTTGTGTTCACTCTTGTTGCATTGCTTCAAGTTCGTGTATTGTGGATTTGGAGTGGAGTGTGGTGAAGTTCATATTGGCGTATTGTTTTGTCCAACCAATTGTGGGGGTGAACCGAGTAGGCGATGTTTGTAGTGAAGTAACAATTTGTTGATGACCTTGTATTGTAATAAGATCATTTTTTATGACACATTCCGGACGCAAAGTTATTAAACCGCTGGCTTCCAATGTAATGTGTAGAATGTCATTGCCGCATACTGCATTCAATTTTATAGTATCTGTTGTGAAGTACATATATTGGTTTGAATGGTATAGATGCTGCCATATGGTGGTGTCTTCAAGTTGTTCAAAATCACATCTCGGTTCGGGTTGGTCATTCAATAGATCAAGTTCGCATTTATGGATCATTGGATGATGTGTTGCTTGATATGTTGCTGGTATATTCGGGCAGATAAGTTCGGCATCACTCAAATCCCAGCAAGCGTCAACTTCATGTTGTGACATTGGAAAGAATTCGTCCTTATGTAAGCTGATGGCAATAAATTAAGTTGATGTCTTAACGGCTGTAAGTTTTTTATTTATTGTTGCAACAATTGGAGTAACATGCATTAGTTGGAACTCTCGTGGATGGGTAAGGGGTAAATCGACGTTGAATATTACATGGTTTTGAGCAATGATTCCGTTGACTTTGATGAGCTTGTACACTTCAAGTAAGTTGTTTTGATGAATTGGTAACTGCAGATGTGCTGGCAAGTGGCTTCTTATTTTCTTGACTTTTTCATTGAGCTGTTGAGGAGTGAGCAAGAGAGGGTTAATTTTGTCATGGTGGCTATCGACAAGTACATCCATAATTGCGGAGTGTATTCGTTGAACATTGTTAGTAACTATAAGCAGCTGAATGGAGAGCATGAGTATTCGTTGTTCTACCTTTACATTGTGTATCATATTGCTGGTTTCTTCAAATTTAGCTTGCACGTCGAGCGTAGCCTTCTTGATAATGTTGATAGTGGAGTCGACTAGTGAAGTTTGATTTTTCAAAAGCATTTCTAAGTACTCGTCATTTTTCTCTAGCTTCTTAATTGTTGATGACATTTGGTTTTCATAGTTTGAGTCTAACACGCCAAATAGTGAGTTAACAATATTTCCAACTACGTCGATTGCTCCTCTTTTCTTCCTTTTTACAGTGAAGAGATTAAAATCTGCCTGCAAATCGTCCCTGACATGTTCAAAATAGTCTAGAAACATTTTGCATGTCGTGTTGCTTATCGTACTTTCACATAGATTTTGAAGCAAATTTGTCCCATCATTTAAAATGTCTATTTGATGTTGGTATGGTTCGAGATCAAAGTAGACTATCATCTTCCAGTTGACAGACATGAGTTTCACAAGGCTTATATGTTCAAAATACATACCCGGTTTGTTTTTGAATTTTGTTATGTTAATTTGGTTTCCAAGAACTATCGGTAGAAAGAATAAAGTCAAGATGGATAACAGTAATGTTGAGTTTAAGCGTGGGCGTTTAGTTGGAGGTTCTTCGGCGGTAGATGATCTAAGTGCTTTACTTCTGTTTGTTAGAGGTAATGATGGGGAGTTTGTTATTACATTCGGTTGAACTTTTTGGTCTTCACTAGTTTCAGGAAATAGTGGAGCTAGTCTGTGGATAGGGCGTTTGAAGATTCCCCTTTGTGTCATTACGTCACATACCCTTACTAAACCGTCGTCACCTTTGTAAACTTTAATTATGCGTCCCAGGGGCCATTGTAGCACTGGAAGATTATCCTCCTTAATTATTACCATGGTGTTTGGTTGAATTTCACTGATTGGGCCTTTCCATTTATATCGCTGTTGTAGCTCGTTAAGGTATTCTTTACTCCATCGTTCCCAAAAATTATGTTTAACTTTTTTTTTTTTTTTTTTCTCATTATTTATTTATTGAATCTTCATATATTAAATATGAACTAACAATAATTAATTAAATCTTATACTAATACTTTATTTTTGTCCTGCCAATGCTAGACGAAAATTTTTCTCTTCACAGTTTCTGTTCACATATGTAGATGTTTAGCGCTCTTCTTGTCTGATGAGTCCTGCTGTATCTCTTCTCCTTAATCTAGAGTGGCTGCTGTAATTTAAAATATTTCGAGCAAGTGGATTTGGGTGCGACTCAAGTCTTTTTAAATATTTTACTGCATAGTTCGTAATAATAGTTTTTACTAACGGCACATTGAGATCCTTGTGAATATTTGAGTTTTTAACATACCAGGGAGCGGCTGTGATTATTCGAAGAAGTTTATTTTGTCGCCTTTGAATTTTTTCGATATTAGAAGCCGAGGCAGTGCCCCATAACTGAATACCGTAGCACCAAATTGGTTTTAAGATAGAGTTGTAAAGTAGAAGTTTATAATCGAGACTAAGAACAGAGTTTGTTCCAATAAGCCAACTAAGTTGAATTGCTTTTAGTTTCATTACTGTTAGTTTTGCTTCTATATGGCATTTCCATGTTAAACGCCGATCTAGATGAATTCCGAGATATTTTACATGCGATTGTTGGGGCACTAATTGATTATTGATTTTAATAGGGGAACATGACTCCCGACGCAAGGTGAATGTTATATGTACGCATTTTTGCTCATTAACCTTTATCCTCCATTGTTTTAACCACTTTTCCAGTTCAAATATATGATCCTGCAAGTAGCGAGAAGCTTCATGACAGTTTTCGTGCACGCTTAAAAAAGCTGTATCATCAGCAAATGTTGAAGTTAGGGTGTGGTTGTTTGTTGGCATGTCTGAGGTATATATTAGGTATAACAGTGGGCCCATGATGCTTCCCTGAGGGACTCCAGCGTCAATTGGCTGAGGAGAACTTATAAAAGCACCTTCTTTAATAATAAACTTTCGACCGACTAAGTAGCTTTCTAACAGCTTGTGTGTGTTTACTGGTAAATTTAGCTTCAATTTATGTAATAAGCCTTCATGCCAGACTTTATCAAAAGCTTGAGAAACATCGATGAATAGGGCGGAACAATATTTTTTTTCTTCAAAGGTTTTTCTTATGGCGTTTACTATACGATGGGTTTGTTCAATTGTGCTATGTTCTCTTCTAAAGCCGAATTGATGGTTTGGAATACATTTATTTACATTTAAAATTGGGGTTAATTTTGACACTAACAGCATCTCAATCAGCTTTGATATATTAGACAATAAGCTTATAGGTCTATATGACTCAACTTTTGTAGGATCCTTTCCTGATTTAGGTATAATGGTAACTAATGATACTTTCCATTCCTGAGGGTAGTATTCAAGGCGTAAAATAGCATTAAAAATAAAGAGAATAATTCTCTTTGCTATGCTGGGTAGCTCCAAAAGCATTTTGTTACTGATCTTATCAAAACCAGGGGCTTTCTTCGGGTTTAAATCATGAATAGCCTTTTCGATTTCTCTTATCTCAAATCTTAGTGGAACAGCTGCTCTAACAGCAACAGGTGGTAACTCGACCGCAATATCGAGAGATGTGTGAGCGGTAAATACGGTTTTCAAATGATTAACAAAAAGATTTCCTTTTTCTATATCATTTCTTGCCCAACTTCCGTTTAAGTTTCTTAATGGTGGTTTAGAGATAACTGGTCTTTTAAGATTTCTAGCTGCACGCCATAATGAGTAGTCTGATTGTGGAGTTGCATCAAGTTCCTTAAGATATTTTTCAAAGGATGCAGTTTTTTGGGACTGCAGTAACTTTCTTAGCCTTTTTGTGCACTCTTTTAATAAAGTCTTAAGTTGGGGGGATCTGTGCAATTGCCACTCTTCGAACTCTCCTTTTTTCAGTCAATAGACGCTCGACATCTACAGAATATATGATATTGTTTTTGGTTTTTTTGAGGGTTGTGCTGCAATGTTGAACAGCTAGTTTGAGATAACTGTCAAAATTAACAATAGCGAGATCCACGCTCTCCGGTGTGCTAAGCGGAATATTTTCTGTGCAATGGGCACTAAGATATTTTTTATATTTTAACCAATTTATTTGTGAGGGTGATTTCGATAAGTACCCAGACGGCGATACGATTCTATTTGGAATCATTATAGTAACAATTGTAGGTGTGTGGTCGGAAGATAATTCTAAGGAAGCCTCAACATAAATCGTTTCTGCGGGGATGTTTTTAACCACTCCAAAATCTATGACATCTGGAACTTTTTTCTGATCAGTAGGCCAATATGTTGGTTCACCGCTCGCGACCACATTTAGATCCATTTTACGAATTTTGTTAAACAAAACACGACCCTTAGGCGTAATAAGTCGTGACCCCTAGAAAGTATGTTTAGCGTTATAATCGCCAGCAGCCAGGAAGCAGGGTCCTAATGATTTGAAATATTTATTATATTGGCTTTCTGATATTGAAAATCTAGGTGGTGAATATATTGATGAAATAACTAGGTTTCGATTTAATTCCTCAACGCAAATGCTCGTTGCTTGGAGATAATTTTCACGATGATCGCACATTAAGTAGTGTTTTACTCGGTTTTTTATCAAAATGGCAGAACCTCCACAAGCTCTACCTCGAGGGTCCTTGGTATCATATAATATATAACCATTGATTTTAAACGTATTTCTCGAGGTCAGATGAGTTTCAGAAACCATCATAACATCGATTTGTTTATTTTTAAGGAAGTATTCTAGTTCATTTTTATGTTGACGGATGCCATTTGCGTTCCAAAAGCAAATTTTTAGACAGTTCATGGCTTATTTAGTACAGCTTGCAATAACATCGATTGCATTCTTAACATTTCTTGCATCATGTTACCCATTGTGTTGGTAAAATTGTTAACGGTTTGCACTAATGTTTCCACGGTTTTTTCTAGCCGAGTTAAATTAGAAATGGGAATTTCGTCATTATTTGGTAAATCACCTTGCAATGGCATATGATTAGATTTTAAGACATTAGCGTACGAGGTTCTGTTATTATTTGGCTGCGGTATTTGAACGCCGTTAGTGTTTTCTTGATAAGTTGCCTGCGTTTGAGGGGGATTAAGTTTCTGTCCAACAGAACGCTTGACAATCGAATATACCGGACATCCTCTATAGTTGGCAGTGTGATTACCACCACAGTTGCTACATTTTTTTACATTAGGGTAATTTTTTGACTTATCACACTGGACGGTACCATGTAGTTCTCCACATACGACACAAACAGGGGGTAAATAGCAGTATGCCCTAGTATGACCAAATTCTTGGCAGTTTAAACACTGAACGGGCCCATTTCTTTTGTGCGGCTCTTCTATCGTTATTTTCCTGTACAGGATGAATTTTAAACTGTAAATGGGATGCGTTTCATTTTTTTTTAGCTTAACGTCGCCGGGCTCTAACTCCACTCAAAATAGTGGTTGGGGATTTTTTTCCCTATTTTTAATATTTGTAACATTTTAAATTTTGAAACCCTTTTCTTCTAAAAATGTTTTTATTTCGTCTGGGTCCACGCATGAGTCAATGCCCTATATCACAACCTGCAGACCTTTGCTGCTTTTCAGCTGGTAAGTATAGAAGCTTTTTTTAAGTGCTTCAAACTTATTAATTAATTTACGAAAATCATTCTCATTATTAATCTGTATTTTTGTTTCGTTAATATTACCACGCTTGATTGCAGCTACGTAAAACGAATTTTCACCTATCACCGATATTAAACTTTTTATTAGCTCACTTGAGTTTTGCTCTCTAAGATATATCGGGGGTGGCTTCGACGATTTTATGACGTTGGGTGTTTCAGAAGATTCATCCTCCAGAATTGCAAAACGATTTTGCGAGGTTATTCTATCAAAAGATGGAACTTTCGAGGCAGAGGCAACAGCTGAAGAGGCAGGGCTGCGACCACGTTTAAGCACTGTTATATACCTATCCATACCAACTTGCACTTGTGGTTTTTGACAACTTTTTTCTTGTTTGTTTACCATTGCGTCTATGTTTGGGATTATGGTATCAGTGGTAACGCTTGTATTGTTTTCTGTTGTTGTGTTTATTTCCACATTGCTTTCACTAGCATGAATATCATTTACTTTTGTTGTTGTTTCATTGTTATTACTCATATAGAGTTTTTTTTGTTTTTTTCACCGTTTTTTTATTTTTTGTTGACTGTGCTCTTTTTATTATGTATAATGTTGTTACACCGAGATAATAAAAGAAAAAAGAATAAATATTTTTTTGCACAGATTATTTGCAAGTATGTATGTGCGTACATACATACATATGTAGGTATATTTTTTTACTTGTATTTTTTTTTTCTTAATTATTTTATAGTTATTCTATTGTTCACTTTTATATTGAGCGTCCAAATTCGCTTGTTAAACTGATATTATTAACTAATTTATGTAAAAAAAAAAAAAGAACCGTATGCGGAGTTAAAAGAAACACGTCTTTTCTCATCGAGCACGACCGACTGAATGTTTTACTTGTGACACAAGTTGCCATCTATTTTGTAAGCCACATTTAGAAATTCTTGACTGTACGTCAACGCTTGATGTTAGCGGCTCACCAATTAAGAAATGACCCGGGGTTATAGCATTAAGATCATTGGCATCTGATGAATTTGGAGTGAGAGGACGAGAGTTTAAAATAGCTTCAATTTCGACCGTCACAGTTTCGAGCTCTTCATATGTGAGTGATGCCGTTGATACATTTTTCATTAGCATGTGTTTTGCAGATTTCACTGCTGCCTCCCATAATCCCCCGAAATGTGGTGATCTTGGTGGAATGAACTGAAAATCAATCCCCTTTATGCTGCATGTTTCAATTATTGATTCTTGTGCTGGTTTTGAATATATGGCATCATTTAGCTCGTTTAGTTTATTTCGAGCGCCAACAAAATTAGTTGCGTTATCACAGTACAAGGTTTTACAGTGGCCTCGCCTCGCTATAAACCTTTTCAAAGCTCCAATGAAAGCTTCGGTTGTCAATTCAGTGACAAGCTCTAAGTGCACTGCTTTAGTGGCAAAACAGCAAAAAACTGCAAGATATGCCCTTTGAGGTCGCTTTCCTCTGGTTTTAAAATGTACAAAGAATGGGCCGCAATAATCTACTCCCGAATTAAGGAATGGGCGAGCTGGTTGTACTCGATGTTTTGGAAGGTTTCCCATTATTTGAGTATACATGTTTGGCTTTGCTTTTGTGCATCGTACGCACCGTTGGACGACTGCTCTAACAAGGCTTTTTCCCTTTCTGACTTGTGCAAGTAATGCCTGAGAGCCGCAGTGGTAATGTTACTTGTGTATTTTTTCCACGAGAAGTTTAACAAGCGGATCATTACTAGGTAGCATCATTTGATGAGTGGCATCGAACGGCTGTGTTGAGCAACTTAAACGCCCCCCTACTCTAATTATTCCTTCTTCATCTAAAAATGGAGTTAGTGAGCTGTAAGGATTTGTTTTGGGTACAAACTTGTCTCTTATGAGTGCCCTTTTGATGTCATCGAAATCAGAAGCTTGTATTTGACGCACAATTACCTTAAGTGCTGCGTCGAGTTCCAGGGGCGAAAGCTGCGTATGTTCTGGTCGAGATTTCTTAGGTCGTCTACAGTTCCTCAAAAATCGAAGCATATACCCGATGACCCTTTGAACATGTAAAAACGAATTTTTTGACTGGATGGTGTAAATCACTGCCTCTTCTTCGGCTTGCCTTTGGGTTGATAGAACGGTTGCTGTGTAGTTATTATCAATTGTTGAATCGTCTTTAGCGGTATTTGGCCAAAACGCCTTAGGTTGATAGAGGAATAATGGCCCGTACAGCCACATGGTGCTATTAGATAATTCACGGGGTTTTATGCCTCTCGATAATATATCCGCGGGATTTTGCTTCGAAGGGACATGTTGCCATTGTTCTGGAATCGTTACCCGAAAAATTTTTAACACGCGATGGGCCACAAAAATTGGTAATCTCCCTGGTTGATTCCGTAGCCACGAAAGCACGATTTGGGAGTCAGTCCAACAAAATGCTTTCTTATTTTCCAAGCCCAGATCAGCCCTGACATTTGCCATTAGTTCAGCTGCCAAGAGTGCTGCGCATAATTCTAGAAGTGGTATGGTTTGCATTTTTATAGGAGCTACGCGTGATTTTAAGCATAAAATATTGACCATTACTGTTTTGTCCCTCTTTATTGTTCGGATGTACACTGCAGCACCGTAAGCTCTTTCTGACGCATCTGCAAAAGCAGGTATTTCAATATTTGCATCTTGATTGCAGAATATATATCTCGGGAACTTTATGTTGTCCAAAGCCACTAGATCTTTTTTATAAGACTCCCATTCTCTTTCTATCTCCGAAGGTAGGTTCTCGTCCCAATCAAGTTTTGTTTGCCATGTTTTTTGAAGTTGAATTTTTCCAGTTACTAATACTGGGCCAATTAGACCTAGAGGATCATATATATGGGCTAAATCGGAACTCATAGTACGTTTTGTTGCATGTTTATGATCTTGAATGTTAACCTTTATGCTAAATACATCCGATTTTGGAAGCCATAATAGCCCTAATGTTTTGGTGGATTGCATTTCTTTTGAATCGAAGTTGAGATTAACTTCTTGATCTTCTTCTGTGATCTCATTTAGTAAGGACTTGTGATTTGAACACCATTTCTTTAGTTTCATTCCAGCTTCACCTAAAATGGTTATTAATTGTTGTTGAATTACTAGAGCTTCAGGGATTGAATTGGCTCCTATTAGACCATCATCAACATAAAAATCTCTTCGAAGGGATGCTGCTCCATATGCATATTTACTTTGATAGTCATCTGCAAGTTTTACTAGACAGCGTGTTTCTAGGTATGGTGCAGCTCTAGTTCCGTATGTAACCGTGTTTAATTGGTATACGCTTATTGGATGTTCCTCATTTTCTCGCCACAAAATTAGTTGTAGGTTTCGATCTTCCTGATTGACCCATATCTGACGGTACATTTTTTCAATATCAGTTTTAAGCGCATACTTGTGCATTCTAAAACGCAGCAATATTGAAAAGAGTTCACTTTGAACAGTTGGACCGGTATGCATTATGTCATTCAGAGACAGCCCCGATGAATTGTGTGCTGATGCATCAAAGACGACCCTTAATTTAGTTGACGAGCTTTCTGGACGGAGAACGCAATGATGTGGTATAAAGTAGTAGGGAGGGATAATTTTATCTGAATTAATTTTTGTCATGTGACCTAGGGATTCATACTCTCATAAATGAAACATATTGATCCTTAAGCGTGGGATTGCCATTTAAACGTCTTTCAATCGACTGGAACCTTTTGTATGCTACACCCTTAGATTCTGCCAGCATCGTTGGATGGTTGTTTAATGGGAGTTTTATGATAAATCTGCCATCTTCAGCTCTGGTTGTTGACTGTACAAAGTGTGATTCACAGCGTAGTTTTTTTCTGTGAGCGTTATTTGATTGTCTGGTGTTTCCTCAACTTCCCAAAATTGAGAAACTGCTGCTTCTAACTCCTTTGTGGTGCATATTCCACAAAATGAATTTCTGGAAATTGTTGTGTCAACTTTGCCAGCTGCAACCCAACCAAGGACGGTGTTTTGTAGTACTGGGAGATTGTCTGCCAATCTAATTTGTCCATTTGTGAGTAGTTCAAAAATTATTTCTGCTCCTAATAAGCAATCGATTCGGCCTGGTTTATTGAATTCTGGGTCAGCCAGGCGAATATTTTGTGGAATTCCCCAACTTTCTATGTTAAGGATGTGAACTGGCTGATCGGAAACAATTTTTGGTAGAATGTGGACATCTACCTCTGCTACATAAGTGTTCAATGTTGATTGGAACTGAATGCTTGTTTGATGCCGCATCTTTGTTTTGTTGAATCCAATGCCTTCCACATTCAAGCACATTTTTCTGGATCTACCGCCTAGCTTTTTCCACAGATGGTCCGTTATTAAGTTCACTTGTGATCCAGAGTCCAAGATGGCTCGGCATATGAATTTTTGGCCAGTTTCAGATGTAAGTTGTATACAGGCAGTTCCGAGTAAGACATAATGAGAATCCTTGTTCGTGCGATTCGTTAGTAAGCTTATTTTGGTAGCTGCTTGATTGGGAGGCAGTTCTACCTGTGAAAGCATTGGCTGCTGAGGCATTGATTTTTCTGGAGAAGTATTTTTGCTGTTTAGTGTATTTGATCTGGGGTTGTGTAGTAAAGAATTGTGCGTTTTCAAGCATTTGCTGCAGTGCACTATAGGAAATTTTCCCTTTTTTTTGGCCAAAACTAATTTTTAGCCAAACGAGTGGGCCAAACTAAATGATTTTTTAGATTCGCTTTTTGGAAGTGTTCCTCCTAAATGATTTTTTAGATTCGCTTTTTGGAAGTGTTTCTCCTTAAGCTAATAAATTTTTAGTCACGCACCGTCACGGGGAAAAAAGTTTGTCACGCGTAAGTCTGCATTTGGTACGCTGAAGTTACTTGGAAAAATACGTTTTTTTTAAGACATATGCAAGTATATGCAGCTGAAATAAATTGCGAATGGATGACAACTTATGGCTCTATCGAAATGCGTAAGTGTTATATCTATCACTTTTAATCATTTTTTTTCGGAGCTTAGTGAAGTTGCAATTTATTATTACAGTATATAACATCAAGGGGTTTTTCTTTTCTTCGATTTAACCAAATTAAAAAAAAAGTTGAATATCTTTTTAACTACTATAAAAGTACTCACTTTTAGCATTATTGTTCATTTTTCACTTTTTTTACATGAATTTTTTGAATAAAAACTTTAAACTTAAATACACGTCTAATTTAATATAGTAACTTCCTCGTTTTGTTTAATAAACAAACCTCATGTTTTTGCATTTATAAAATAACGGTAAATCATCATTGATGCTTTATTCTTCGGGGATGCTTTTTTTAGTATGTTTTTAAGTACATAGTGAAAAAAAAAAATCAAAAACTCCAAGAAAAAAATTAAGTACTTTTGGCCAAAAAAAAGGGGAAATTTCCTATAGTGCAGTGCTGTGATTTACACTCGTTTGCCCGATGCCCTGGTTTCAGACAGTTTACGCACAGCTGCAAATCCTTTACCCATTTCCACCTTTGGTTCAATTCAGCATTGATGAATTTTCTACAAGCGAAAAGTTTATGCGACTCTGACTTGCAGATTTTGCATTTGTCACGTGTTTCTGGCGCTGTCACCGAAGCGCAAGTTCGTGTTGTTGATCTGTCAGTTTTTCCTAGGGTCTCCAAAGACTGGAATCTTCTTTCCAAAAACTTTAGCAGCTCATCAATTCCGATCAGACACTTATTATCTGGCAAGCTTTGCTCGAAAGCAGTTTGGGTTTCTTCATCTAGTTTATGTAGCACAATGTGAACTAGAATGACATCCCAATGTTGAACTGGTATTCCTTGTGCCTTAAGACCCTGAATGCACTCTTTTGTCACATCGTGGAGCGATTTTAATGATGATGCAGACTCCCTTCTGATGGATGACTGTGAGAGTAGCTTGTTCAGTAAAGTGGATACTAGAAGCCTTGTATTATCGTATCTACTGCTGATAAGTGACCAGGCAGTAGCATAATTGGTTCCTACTGCAGGTAAATGTTTGATTAGATTTTTGGGTTCTCCTTGTAGCGATGTTGTAAGGTAGTGCATTTTCTTTGTTTCACTTATGTGTGTGTTGTGGACAAGCTCGGAAAAGATATCCTTGAATTCCATCCATCGTTGGTAATTTCCATCAAAAATTGGCAATTTTATTTTTGGGAGAGTTACCTCGATGTCCCCTGTTGCTGTGGCCCGTGGTGGAGGGATAGGTGGATCCGAATGCATGTGTTTTTGAAGCTCAATCATAGCTGCTTCTGCCCTTTCTTCGAGCTGATAAAATGTTTGAATATTGTAATCTTCTAATTGATCATCGTCTGTTAATTCCCATAAAGCTGCGTTGTTGTTTGCTAGATCTACCATGTATTTTTCGATGATACTTGCCTTAATATTGTAATAAGATGGATGATGTTCCTGATGTCGTTCTGCCATTACTTCATCTACATTCCGGATTAGTGCCTTCATTAAGGCTCGCTGATTCCGAAGGATTTTTCGCATTTCGGGTGATATCTGCGGCTGATTGAACATGGGCCGTTGATGTTCTCTGGACGTATGAGCTACGTCACCTAGTTTCAGCGGCTGCGTTGCTCCTTGCTCAAACAGTTTCGTATGTTTGACTATTATTTGCGTGATTCTGTTGTAGTAGTCTGCCACCAGGTAGTCGTCATCGAGAGGCTTGTCCTTTATTGCGGTAATCATCTCATCATTTTTATGGAACTTCTCCGCTAGTTCTACCAATTTATCCAATCCTTTGGAAAAATATTCAGGAGTTTTGCGATCCTTGGGATCCTATGCAAAATTCCTTGCCAGTGTTTCAATTTGATTGCCCAATTGGAGCTGTTTGCTTACCAACTCTTCAAATTCCATTTTCCGTAATATAAATTTAAATTTGTTGAATGAAGAATGTTACGTGGTTTTGAAAGGATCCTGTGCCAAGTTACAGGACTGTTGTGCTCACCAAATGTTAGAATTTGATAAATGAAGACTGTTGCGTGCTTCTGAGATGATCCTGTGCCAAGTTACAGGACTGTTATGCTCACCAAATGTTAGAGTTTGATAAATGAAGACTGTTGCGTGCTTCTGAGATGATCCTGTGCCAAGTTACAGGACTGTTGTGGTCAGCAATTGACAATCACGTCGGGGTCACCAAATGTTATTACTTGATATTAACACAACTGTGAGCCGCCGGTACTTGAACCGTGACTCCTGTAAGTTTTGATCCGTTAACAATTTGAGCCGCCGGCACTTGAACCGTGACTCTTTATTTTGATCAAAAGGAAAGAAAAGATTGTTTATGTGATTGTCAATTGTATTCTGACGACTTTATTTACATTTATTTCTGCTTAAATACTTTTGTTTTACAATAATAACACAGTACAACACATGATTTGCCAACTCAATTCTGTGAACTGGATGTGAAATTAGACCCAAAAAGAAGAATTTCTGCATCATTCGTTTTGTCTTCTTACCTGCGATTTGAAGTTAGTATCGATTTGAAGTTAATACTATCGTATAGGGGAATTTATCACGTTTTAGGCCCTGTTGTTTGACATAGCTCGACAACCCCTAGCCCAATTTAGTTGAAAATAAATTTTAAAAAATTAAGAACTACAATTCCCTTATTCTGTTCATATGTTGTTTTCCTATACAAGTAACACTTTCGAAGTTAAAAATTAATGTATGAAGGGAAAAAATTATTTTTTGCCTAAAAATTTAAATTTTTTTTTTTAAAAATACATAAAAAATCCAAAATGGAAAAAAGTTTCAAGTCTAGTTATTTTTTCGCAAAGTCACATAACCTATGAGCAAAATGAGACAAAGATCATAAAAATCGATGCACGCGTTTCGCTTTTATTCGCAATTGAGTAAAGGTATGAATTTCAAAAATCAGTTATAGCCACCACCCTTAAAATAAAAATAAAAATATAAATTAAAAAATTATCATGCAAAAAAAAACTTTATTTATAAAAACTTAATGAAAATAAAATAATATGCAATTAATACGCAATTATAATATGCATAAAAACAAAATTTAGAACATTTTTTCAATTATTGGCAATATCCATCCTTGTAGAAGTTGACGCTTGTGGTTCTGATGATCTTGTTTTCTTCGTAGGTTGTTCATATTCATGGTCTGAGTCTGTATCGTCATCCGAGATACACATACTATTCAAGGGCGTGTTTCTTTCACTGTGTCCACCAATTTCAATGTCTTCATCTTCGGTGCTTTCTTCAAACTGCATAATTGTGGAACTCCACCAACAAACCTCCGCAAGCAATGCATTAAATTTTTTGCTTTTGAACCGCTTTTCAAATGGCATGGTCACCTGGTGGAACCCCTCTCCTTGTTCGTCTGATTCCTGAGGTGATTGTGCCAAAAAAGTATCGAGGTGGTGGTGCAAGAAATGCAATTTCAGCGTCATGGATGCACCGATTTTTTCGAAATAAAACAGCAACCTATCCACTCGTTGCTGTATCTCTTCTCGCTGGACACGGTTCTTTCCTAGAACGCCTTCTATTACTTCTTTCAATGCGTTCCATGCATGTTGGTGGTCGTGATGCTCTGAAAGCAAATGTGTGAAAGAATCACTTTTGATCAATTTCCGAATATCAGGTCCATTGAGAATACCTGTTTTAAATACATAAGAAAAACGAAAAAATTATTGGTAATGCGAATGTATAGAAATTAACAAATTTAGATATGACAATATTGAAATACAGAGTACGATACGTACCGTTTTTAATTTTCTCATCACTGAGTTTCGGAAAGATGGATTTCAAACAGTCAAAGGCGCCGTTAACTTTTTTGACCACCACTTCAACGAATTTCCCAGCTATTCCCAGTTTCATGTGGAGCGGTGGCAACAAAATATCATCCAGGTCCTTTATCATAGGTTCATTGCGTAATTTTAATTGTTTGTTGAGCTCGGGAGTTGTTCCTTTCCAATCTTTACATTGATAATGATTTCCTTTGTATCGTGAATCCCAATTACAAAGGAAGCAGAAGTATTTTGGATATCCGCCCTTTTCTATAATCCCTTGTAGTATGTTGACCACCTTCAGATCGCAACAAATGTTCCATTTGTGTTCATCGTATTTGATTTTCTTCAAAATTTCGCCCAATGCTTCATACGTTTCCTTCATAGTTGTGCTGAATCCCAATGGAATGCATGGTTTTTTATTTTTTTTGTGCAGCAGCACAGCCTTCAAACTAGTAACTGAACCATCGATGAATAAACGCCAGTCGCCAGCGATATAATCCATTCCCAATTTTTTCACTAAACCTGGGATATCATGGCAGTACGTGAACGTATTTGCTTCGTCAACGGAATAAAATTTCTGAAAATCAGCTTGGCTTGATGTTGCGCTGACATTTTGCTGTGTGAGTTTTCTTCTCTTCAAAAATGATGTCAGCCATTCGGAGTCGTGTTGTAATAGTCCCAGCTTGGCCACAATGTAATCCATTTCGATTTGGGTAGCGGTTGTGGTGCACTATTTTCAATATCGGGTATCCAATCAGCATCATCCAAATCGGTCGGATTGGTGAAAACGGTTTCAGCTAGCAGGGACACAGTATCCGCACTCGGAGGTTTAGGTGCATCGGTATCAGCAGGGCGTTGCACTGGAAGTGTGGCAGTAAATGCAGCAGTGTATACTTTTGTTTTCAATTGTTGTCTGTTTAATCCAGGACGAAAATTTATGCATGCATAGCACCTGGATTCATCATGTCCAGTTGTGTCTTCCACCCAAATTACTGGCTTCATAAAAGATAACTTTCTACTTTTTCCGTGAATCCATTTTAGAAGGGTAGTATAACAACTGTTGCACACTGTGTTCGGCGTAAAATTTGCACCACTTAAATCTGCTTCATCGAAATAATTACAATACGCGGTTTTGAATTGCTCATTAAACAAATTTTTTCGATCTTTTTTCTGTATTTTTCGGACGATATGACCACAAACGTAACAATATTCATCCAAATATGGGCACTTGTTGTTTTCCATATTGATATATTTTATGTTTTGTTGTTATTCACTTTTAAAAAACTGGAGAAAAATCACTTTTACTGTTCGCGTTCGTCGGCACTGGCTAAATGCCAAAAATCGATCAATGCACACCTATAAATACTACGTATTTTTGAATATTTTACTGCCAGGTACTTATAAATGGGCGCATATTTTAAGAGCGGCTGGCTATATACCTGATTCAGCACTTGTACGTTTCAAACTGTGCAAAACTTTCCAAATAATGACCACCCTTAAATGTGGGTGCAATTTCTGTAAAAAATCATATAGGTAGCCACCGGAAAAACCCAAATAATAAAAAGGTCCACTTTCCGTTTAATTGTCCACGTACATTTATTACCGCAATCATAAAAATCAAATAACCTTTTGTTTATTCCTTTTTTTTAATTCTCAGAATCATGAAAAAGGTGTCAATGTTTTCTCCAAATAATGTTGTGCATATCTCGAGCAAATTTTTGAAATTCATACATTTACTCAATTGCGAATAAAAGCGAAACGCGTGCATCGATTTTTATGATCTTTGTCTCATTTTGCTCATAGGTTATGTGACTTTGCGAAAAAATAACTAGACTTGAAACTTTTTTCCATTTTGGATTTTTTATGAATTTTAAAAAAAAAAAATTTAAATTTTTAGGCAAAAAATAATTTTTTCCCTTCATACATTCATTTTTAACTTCGAAAGTGTTACTTGTATAGGAAAACAATATGTGAACAGATTAAGGGAATTGTAATTCTTAATTTTTTAAAATTTATTTCAACTAAATTGGGCTAGTGGTTGTCGAGCTATGTCAAACAACAGGGCCTAAAACGTGATAAATTCCCCTATACGATAGTACTAACTTCAAATCGATACTAACTTCAAATCGCAGGTAAGAAGACAAAACGAATGATGCAGAAATTCTTCTTTTTGGGTCTAATTTCACATACAGTTCACAGAATTGAGTTGGCAATCAATTAACTGAAAAATGTTGTACTGTGTAATGAATAACTACATTGAACTTGATAAAAAATAAAATTACAATTGTTAAGCAAAAAATGCAAAGGTACATTCAACTCAAATAAATGAAAATAAAATAGCTCACAAAAAAAAGAATGTTTAGTAAGCAAAAAATGCTTAAAATAAAATTATAATTATTAAGCAAAAAATGCAAAGGTATATTTAACTTTAATTGTTAAAAATAAAATTATAATTATTAAGCAAGAAAAATAGGTCAAAAAAAAAGGAAACAAAAAACAAAAATTTAAATAAATAAAATATGAAATTAACAACTAATAAGTTGACGTAAGTGTCAACAGGATCTTTCCAGCGCATCAGCCCACTGTTCCACTCTTTTTGCGAAGGACGAATAATCATTGTCTTTAATTTTCAAGGCTGCAATTTCCCCTGCTACGATTTTTGAGTTCATATTGATCTTACCCCTCAATGCGGTTTTTATATCGTTGATTGTTAACTCACCCTCAGGTAGTGCCTCACGCGCCTTTCCTTCCAATTTAGATTTGATAAAAGCCACCAAAGTGGAGTTTAGGTTTTCGTCCGTAAGATCACTTATTAAATCTATCTTATCCAAAAAGGATTCTAATGCCAGAGAATCGCCATTGTAATTTCCCTGACTAAGCCAGCACACATCCCAATAAATGTTCTTTTCTGTTCTGCTTTTGCCATCGCCACACTGCCAAAATTATAACCTATGTAATTTTCCTATAACCTTTGATCCGACCTATCGTCCTCTTTTCCCTCATCTGATATACACTTAAATTTTCAAGTATGCTTTACCTCAGCCGTGTCATCTGAATCATCAGGGTTAGATTCAGTTAATTGTTCCGCATCTACTAATTCAAACATAAGAACATCAAGGGGCACTCTGATTCTGCAGTCTAGTTTTCCGAAACATTTAACTAAAAGCTCTCTACAATGTCTTATCCCATCAAACGTAAACTTCCTGGTAGGTATCAAAAATGAATCACAGTGTAAACTAATGTATGACAAAATAGCGTTATATGCATTTACGAGTAATTTAACATATTCGTTTCTTTTGCCTTGATTTGTGGATAAAGGGCATTTTGCAAAATTCTTTTTTTTATCTTGCAAAAATCGTTTAAAAGTTCCACGAAAATGTTATCGACAAATCGTGGCATGGGCTAAAATCATTTTATTACTAATTGTTTTTCTTTTGTTTGTATATTATAATCATTTAACAAATAATTCGAATTGTATTCTTTTGCTAAAGTTATATAAAAAAAATACCGAACAAAACCACTTTTGTTTCCACCCAATTCCGTTTAATTTTATCAATTTTATGTTAAATTTTAATAATTCTTGTTTTTATTAACCTTTGTTAATTACACTATGCTAGTTGAAAAAACAGACAAGCCGGGCACATGGCGTTTTAACATAATTCGGGTACGCTGAATCCAGCGGTGCTCACGGTTTTTTAAGATTGGCTCTGGTTTTCGAGATATACCGTTATTTCGAAAATGGAGGAGGTTGCACAACATATATTCGCGTAACTCAATAACGGTTTAGTCTATTGAAATTACTAAAAAAAACCGAAATTCCTCAAAAATTTCATTTAAGAAAAATACTACCTTTTTTCTAATATGAGTAGTCGTTATTGAAACATAATTTTTTTTTTTTGCAAGAAAAATTAATTTTTTTATATTAATTAATTTAAGAATTTCATAAATTTGCGATAACAAATGTCAAAAGTAGGTACTTTCACTTTATGGGGAATAAAACAGGATTTTATCAATGGATTTTCATGAAATAAAATTTATTTTACTTCTAATACATGCAGCTTTGAGCTTAAGTACTAAAACTGGTAATTATTTGTTAATTTCAATTTTTTATGAATTTTTTGATTTCAAAAATTTTATAAAAAAACAAAAAAAAAATCTTTTTTTTGCCACTTCGGCCTCAATAGCTCCAAAAATAATCGCTAAATTAAAAAATGACATTTAAGAAACTTAAATCTGGGGGCTAATTCTGGCAGTCGTGATAGAGCACTTTCTCGATTCGAACGCAGTTTTATTTCTCCTTTATTCCGTCGATACTGAACGAATCGAAATAATTTTTTCAGCGTTGTGAAAACTTAAATAAATGCTTTGCAACACTGAAAAAATAACTTTGATTCGTTCAGTATCGACTGAAAGAATTAGTAATAAAATTGCTTTCGAATCGATAAAGTGCTCGATCACGACTGCCAGAATTAGCCCCCTGGTGTAATTTAAAATGTTTTGATAGATTGCATAACAAAATCGGGTACGTCGATCCAAAGTTACGATAAGATGTTAGGAGCAGCCTTTTCAAAAATTTAAATTTTTAGAAAAAATTTTTTTAAAAAAAACCTTACCATAGAATTTGAAATAATGATGATTTTTGCAGTTGGGTGACTATAGCGGATCAAAAAAATATGGTGGTTATTCTAGGAAAAAAACTTCCCATTTGTTGCATTTGTTATCTGTATTTTGAGTAATTAAAAATTTTTGTGTATAGTGATTTTACTTATTAACCGTAAAAGCTCAAATTTATTGTAAAAATCTTATGTAGGTGCAATTGTACTTGTTCCGCCCCTGAACGTTGTAAAATTCTAAATACAAAAAATATCATAAAAAAGTGAATTATTTACAAGGTGATCTTAAAAACCAGCGGATATGGCTTTTGCTGTTGTTGTTGTGATATTGAAGCCTCTTCCTAAGTTATATTCAATGGAAACTTAAGTTGAACTTTAATGTACCAGCTTGGTGAGTTAAGTTCTTACTGCAGAACAGAATTTTGTATTTAAAACGATTTTAAATATAAATGTGATATAATATTAATATTTAATATAATAAAAATTGCCTGTAAGTCTACTATAAAAAATTAAGCTTCTTTTAATGGTTGTCACTTGTTAGCCATCGTCCAGACTTGCGATTTTTGTCGCCGCGATGTTTTAAAATTCTGCTTTGAAATTGCATTAGTGTCCAAATTTTAGAATTAAAAAAAAAACGGAATTGAAGAGACCATGAAACTGAGTATCCCTCCCCAATCTTCTCATCCTCTCACCAATAAATATAAGAATTGCTGCAATAAAACTTGCAAGTCTGGGCGATGACTTATACTGGAAGATTGATAATTAAATAAGTTTTATTTACATAAATGTTTTATAACTCTTTTTCTATTAATATCCCAAGCTCAATATTATTCAATTAAAAAAAAATTATTTGTAGTATCAAAAAAGTTGTTTTTGGGAATACATAATTTTTCATTGAAACATTTTGTTTGTTGTGCTTAATTCCCTATTTTTATAATTGATAAAAATACTGAAATTTATTGTTGGAGGATAAGCTGTTCCTATGTGCATTTCACTGGTTGCTTAGGCCAGATCATCAGGAAACGTTCTCTAAATAATTTTAGAAAAACCAAAGCTATCTAAAACAAGATATCAGAGGGAATGTGAAATACATACACTAAAAAAGTCTTATTTGCAACGATATCAAAGCTTAAACAAAATACCAACAATAAAACATTGAGTTGATCTTTTCTCACATTCCCCACTACAATTAGTTGAAATTCTCGCAACATTAATTATAGCTGTAAGTGGGTTAAGAAAAAGCAAAATTAAAAAAAAAAACCAATTTCTTTATTGTAAAAAGAGATCAACTCACTGTTTTATTGTTGGTATTTTGTTTAAGCTTTGATATCGTTGCAAATAAGACTTTTTGATTGGTTTGCCAAAGCTGACATTAATAAAGATGTCATGATGAGACTTGGCAGTTATGTTGGTCTTAATACAGGCCACTTAAAAACAGCCCACTTGTTGAATAAAAAGTATCATAATTCTCAACCTCAATCAAAAGCATACTAATTGCTAAAAAAACATCAAAAGTTCAACTTTAGCCTTAAATTTCTCAACTGCTAAACCGATTTTAATAATATTAAAACTGTTAGAAAGTTTAAGAAGAATTCTCTCTAGCAAATTTGTAAAAGTGAACATGAACGGTGTTAAATTATTTTTCCGGTGTTGTGAAAACTCAAACTAATGCTTTCCAACACTGAAAAAATAATTTCAATTTGTGCAGTATCGACTGAAAGAATTATTAATAAAATTTATCAAGACTGCCAGAATTAGCCCCAAGGTATACGATGAAAATCGATCGATTTCAAAACGATAGTTTTTAAAAGGTATGATGAATTTCAAATAATTTTGAAATCAATTTCTGAATTATAATCTTACTCCCTTATACAAAAATAGTTAAGGTTTACATTAGTTAAACAGCACATTAAGGCCATTAGTTTAAGGTACTCTGAAACTCAGATTTTTTTTGGCGAAATTTATTTTTTTATTATCTCATTAAAGAACAACATTTTAAGCAAAACAGCTGTTCCGACAAAATGTTGTTTAACTTGGTAACAGATTAAGTAAACCTAGTTTAACTCAGATCTCAAAAACCCAGCCTAAGTCCAATCACTTTTGCTGCGTGTTTTTGCATAAGAGGGTTAAGAATTTGTTCAAAATGCAGTCCAATTAACATTTTTAATATAAAATTTAAAAGAATATAGACAGAAAAAGCGGTGAATGTATTACGTATAAATCCATAAAGATCCCGAAAACGACATTATCGATTTCAAATCGTTTCATTTTCAAAATTGTTTTCTATTATATAAATTATTAATTTTAATAATATATATTAAAAAAAGAAGTGTATTTGGCTTGCAGGAAAAAGAATTTGAAAAATATTTTTGTAAATTAATCAGAAAAATTGATTTATGATTGACATAAAAATTTTGTTTTATCTCATATATTAATATATTAATGGACAATGCAAATGATAACATACTAATGTCTTTTTAGTATCAAATATTTACCTTTTTCCATTTTCCATTTCTTTCATGAATCTATCCATATTTTGCACTTTTACTTTAATTATTATTTAATTTAATTTTTTTTTTTAATATTACAATTTAGATTTTTAAAACGCAGTAAAAAAGAGAATTGTGGCCAATGTACTTATAAGGTTCTGCCAAGTTGTGTTATTTCAAACGTTGTTAAACGTTAACACAATAATTTGGGAAAATCAAAACTATCGAAAATTATCGATAGCACTAAAAAATTGTCGATGCTGATACGATAGTCAAAACCATCGATAGTATCGATAGTTTCAGACCACTAGTTAAAAAGTGAATGTAATTATTGTTCGAATAAGATATAAGAGAACAAATTTCGTTAAAAAAATTTTAAAGTTATTAAGATTTTCGTGGAGTAGGTACTACAAAAAAATAAATTTTCAAAGGCAGTTTCAAAACTCCATTTTAAAATTTTTAAAAATTTTGTTAAACAAATTTCCGAATTTTATGATCATCACATTGGGAGTTATTGAGGATATATTAGAGAATGAAAATATGAATATATTATGTCAGTACCTCCCATATTTGTTTCGTGTACCTGCGGTGTACATTTTGCGGTATTCGGGAAAAAATCACTTTTTGGCCCTATTTTGGCGAATGGGCCCAATTTCCTTACTGTTGCCATATGGAGATTGGTTTTAGATTCTTTAGTGCACTTTGCATTTAAAATTTATTTCTAGATAGATAAATGAGTTGCTATTTGAAATATACTTAATTTAATTTACCAGTTAACATAATTCACACTTACATATAATACCATAATAACACCTACTCTATATCATAATGTGCTTAATTGGTTGGAACTTTACATTCTAATACTAACATCATAAAAAGGTGTGCAATCTACTGCAAAACTAAGTTCATCTGGATGTGGTATTACAGACAATTCCGTGGGGCCCGCTTCAGTCATGGTTGGAAACTTAGTGCAAGGAAACCGGCTTGCTATTGCTCATGGACGTGATCTTGGACTATCTGAGGACAATGAAAGAAAGGTATTTAGCCAAAAAAATATTTTGCTATACATTTTATTTTCTTAATGTAGATAAAAATTTGTGAAAATAACTCAATAACTCTGAATTAGACTACCAATTAGATGTTTTTGATATTTATGAAAACTTAAGGTATATTCACATTTAGCAAATATTTGACGTAAAAATCCAAAAAATCTGTGACCACTAAATTGGTCCACTATTAACTTTCGTTTTAATTACGTTTGTTTATCTATTAAAAGTTATTACTGAAAAAATTACAGAATAATGTAACTAATGAACGATCTAGCAAACGTTATGCAAAATCAAACAAATGTTTAATAAAAATAGTGGTTATGCCGCGTCAAATTTATGTTAAATACAGGGTGGGTGATGGAAGCCGCTACCAAATGAAAACTTGATGGAGTGGTTTCAACCCAGAAATACTGCATGAAAGGAAATTGTATCCAATGTGCATCACAGTGTGGTGTGCAGTTTCTTCACGCTGTATTGTCGGGCCATACTTCTTTGAACAAAACGGACACAGCGTTACGGTTACTGGAGACCGTTACTTGAGAATTGTTGTATCCGGAACTACACCGAAAGAGAATTCCTTACAATTCTGTGTTTTTCAACAAGAGGGTGCAACTGCACACATAGCTCAGTAGGGTATGGCTGAATTACGCAAAAAAATTCCTAACAGGTTCATTTCAAGAAACTCAACCTTCCGTTAGCCCCCTAGGTTGCTTAACTTTAGCGAGGGCATTTAAATCAAATAATCATTACGACTAATTAAACTATTTTTAATACAATTCAGTGGGCTTTCAAATTAAAAAAGATTGAATAAATTAAATACACTCTGTTAAATGAAATGGATTATTAGTGGAGCTCAAACCAAACACATAAATCTGGTCTGACACTAATTTGTTTTGTTTTGTGTTCTCTTCAAGCACTTGGAACTTGAAGAGTGATGGGTCAATGAAAATGCAAACAATTGAATATATTTGATCTTAATGACAATGTTTAAAAGTTTTATTATGCTATTTATACTAACTTACAAACTAAAATATGTTGATTTGACAAAATGTTAAATTGCTGTATTTGTTATATTAATTTTATATTTCTACAAAATAATAAACCTAAATCAATGAACTGGAGGTGAGAATGTTAAGTCAGCAAAATAATACCAATTATCAAAAATAAGACACAATTACTTAAAAGACAATGAACTTGAGGTAAAATTACAAATAATAAAATAACTTTAAATCAATGAACTTGAGGTACAATTACAAATAATAAAATGACAAAATAATTCAAGTAAATGGTATTGTGATTAGTATGGGTATTCACTGACTGTAAGTCTTAACATTCTCCCCCGCGTTGAACAGTCGTTCAACAAGTAAAAATAGGGTGAACAGAAATGTTGAATTAAACAAGGCGGATAAAGTAAGTACAATGGTAAAATAAAAGGTATAAAATACATTCTAGGTAAGTTACATATCTATAGTAAATTTAGGTTGTTGTCGAGACATCGGTAGAGGTATTGTAGCTTGTGGTCGAGGCATCGGTATAGGTGGTGTTGCTTGTGGTCGAGGCATCGATATAGGTGTTGTTGGAAGCTTAATATCCTCGTTAATTAGTTCATTTGTTTTTGATTTCTTGAATATTATTAGTGCTATTATTAGTGTGATGAGACTCAAGGAAAAGGCTAGGTAGCTAATGGTGTAATAATGCCTTTGATGAGTACTTAACTTGTTAGGAAGTTCCATGATGTCGTGATCTTTTAGCGCCTTTTGTAATGTTTCAATATGTCTTAAATTTTCTGCATATAAACTCTCAGACTTATTAGGCCTTGGTTGGTTGCTGTCTGCAAGATGAGTGTGAGGAATTACAAATGATAAGTTTGAACCTGGGCAAAAGCTTGTGTATGATGAATTTACTGTACTTGATATCGTTTGTCGACCATTTATAGTGGCAAAGTTGTGTTTTAGGATACATTCTGGACCCAGGGTGAGTAGTCCTGATCCTTTAACCAAGATAGGAATAATTTCTCTGTCACACACTGCGGTGGCCTGTGAAGGTGATGGACTTGCATAAATCCATTGATTCTTGCTGTTTAATGATATCCATCCATGATCAGTTTTTTCAATGTTGCATGTTGGCGAAGTTTTATTGTTGAATAGCTGTATTTCACATGCGCATATCTCTGATCCGTAGTTATAACGGATTTGAATGTTGGCACACAGAAATATGTTTTGATTTACTATTTCGCAAGTCTTCAATTGTGAGCTTGAGAGAAGAATAAATTGCTTTCGGTAAGCGTTGATACCTAAAACGTTGGTGCATGGTTTAATAGCTACCATGGTTTTGTTTACGATCTTAGGAACAGGGGTAAGATGGACTAGTTTAAACTCTTCATGTTCAATCAATGGTAAGGTTATTTTAAAAATAGCATGGTGACGCGAGAGTCCACCCTTAACCTTCATCAGCTTAAGTAATTGGAGTAGCTCATCTTCTTCTGCGAAGGGCAGCCTTAGTGACAAAGGCAGGTGACCTTTTATCTGGCTGATTTCATTTTTTAATTGTTGAGGAGCGAGAAGAAGTGGGTTGATTCTTCCGTGCTGACTGTCGATCAGTGTATCAAGGATTGATGATTGTATTTTTACTAAGTTTGTTGAAATGAGAGTCAATTCAAGTACTGCAGAATTAAACAGTTGAGACAATTGGAGTTGTGTTAGCGTACTACTTATATTGTCAGTGTAAAGTTTTAGATCTCTTTCTAAATATTCAAACCTTGCACTTGCTGCAATTTGATTTTGTTTTATAACATTGACTGTTGAATCGACAATTGATGTTTGGTTTTTTAATAATTTCAGCAAATATGACTCATTTTCATTAACCCTTTGTATCGTTTCTGACATTTGATTTGCGTATTCAGAATCCAATACGCCAAATAATGCATGTGCAACGTTGCCTACCACGCCTAAAGCTCCCCTTTTAGTACGAAGCAGCCGATTTTCCAGTTGCAAATCACTTTCCATATGCTTAAAATGATCAATGATTCCAATACATGATGAATTTGGTCGCATCAGCTGACATAAAGACTGCAAGCATTGTGTGCCGTTAATGAGAACTGATGTTTCGGCCCAGTAAGCTTTTAAATCGTAGTAAACAAGGAAATTCCACTCAGTGTTTGAAAGAGTTACTGTACCCAAATGTTCAAAATGAATTCCTAACTGATTACCGAACTTTTTATTTTCGACAGGAGCTCCGAACGCTAGTTGAAACATAATTAGTATCGTTAGTAATGCCAGGCTAAGATGATTTTTTTGGAACCTTTGTTTCTTAGTTTTGGGTTCTCCATCTGAGTTGGACGTATCTTTGTTTAGTATTTCATTATTGTTGATTGTGGTAGTGGTTGGTTCGGAATTTTGGTCAATGGGAAGAAGAGCTAATCGGTGAATTGGGCTCTTAAATAGTCCCTTGGATGTTTTGACTTCCACGACCCTAACTATTCCATCATCACCAGGAAATACTTGAGCAACTCTGGCAATTGGCCATTCCATGACGGGCACGTTGTCCTCTTTTATGATTACCATATCTCCCACCTTAAGGTTGGTGCCTTGTTTATTCCATTTATGGCGTTGCTGTAATTCAGTCAAGTATTCCGAAGACCATCGCTTCCAAAATTCTTGTTTGAGATGAGATAATAGCTTCCAATGTGACAGACTCGAAGCTTTGCTTGAGGATGTGGCTCTACTGTCTATTTGTGAAGTAAGGGCTTCGCCTATTAGAAAATGACCAGGGGTCAATGCGTTTAGATCGTTCGGATCATTAGATGTTGGAGTCAACGGGCGAGAATTAAGTATTGCCTCGATTTCTATTACGATTGTCTCTTGTTCCTCTTGTGTTAGGGATGCTGTTGAAATGCTGCGTAACAGAAGGTATTTTGCTGATTTTACAGCCGCTTCCCAAAGTCCTCCGAAATGTGGTGATCTTGGTGGAATAAAGTGGAAATGTATTCCAATTTTACTGGCAGTGGAGATAATCCTTTCCTGACCCTTTTCAGAATAAATAGTCTCAGCTAACTCTGATAGCTGGTTCTTAGTGCCTACAAAATTGGTGGCGTTATCTGAATACATGTTTTGGCAGCGACCGCGGCGACTAATGAATCGTTTTAATGCACCAATGAATGCCTCGGTTGTTAAATCGGAAACCAATTCAAGATGGAGGGCCTTTGTTGCAAAACAGCAGAATACAGCTATATATGCCTTTGTCTGTTTTTTACCTCGGACCTTGTAATGTATCCAAAATGGACCGCAGTAGTCAACTCCAGTATTAATGAAAGGTCGTACTGGAGTGACCCGAGGTTGAGGTAGGTTGCCCATGAGTTGTTGACATAATTGGGGTTGTGCCTTGACGCATCTAATGCATTTTTGAACTGTAGATCGTGCCATTATTTTTCCTTTTATCGGCCAAAATCGTTGCCGTATTAAATACAATAGAGTTTGTGGTCCGCAGTGCTTATTTTCTTCATGAACCATGATAAAAAGTAGTTTTATGAGAGGGTCATTATACGGGACTAACATAGGATGTTTTGCATCGTATGGCAATGTGGAGGCGTGGAGTCGTCCTTCAACTCTGATAATCTTTTCCTTATCGAGAAAAGGTGTTAGACTGATAATTGAGCTTTTTCTATCGATTTCAGCACTCCTCTCAAGCATTTTGATTTCCGATGAAAAGTCTGCTCTTTGAATGGTTTTAATGATTATGAATAACGAGTTATCTAACTCGATTGGGATCAAAGCCTTGTGTGTTGGGCGATCTGTTTTTTGAATCCTTATGGTTTTAATGAATCGAATAACGTAACCTAGTATTCTTTGTAGTTTCCTGAAGGAATTTCCATGTTGAATTTTGTAAATAAACTCCTCGGAACAGACGATATTGATTGTAATTGGATTTGCTTTCTTCCGCTCTACATCGCAACTTGTTAGTCGAGGAACATTAGATGGCCACATTTCTTCCCTTCCGTGCAGAAACAATGGCCCGTAAAACCATAAATTGCATGTACGAAGTTTGTCTGCTGTTAGACCTCTTGATAGAATGTCGGCGGGATTGTCCTTTGATGGAGCATGGCGCCATTGATCAGTTAAAGTTAGGGATTGAATAGTGGCTATCCGATTAGCTACAAAGGTATGATACAAGGTTGATTGTGTGTTTATCCAAGATAAAACAATCTCAGAATCGGTCCATAAATAAATTGGTTGATTTCTAATATGAAGATCAGTCTGAATTCTTTTGGACAGTTGAGCTGCTATGACTGCGGCACAGAGCTCAAGGCGAGGAAGAGTTTGTTGCTTCAATGGTGCAACCCTGGTTTTGGCACAGAGCAAATGTACAATTATTCGTCCATCTCGTAGAATCGCACGAAGGTATGCAGCTGCACCAAATGCCCTTTCGGAGGCATCCGCAAATATGTGTAGTTGAGTACTTGTTGGATGTTCTCCTTTGAAGATATGTCGCACAATCTCCATGTTGTTTAGATTGTTAAGATCATCTCTGAATGAACACCATAAACTGTTGAGATTTTCTGGAAGTGGATCATCCCAATCTATTTTTTGTTGCCACAAATGTTGAATGAATATTTTTGCGCTAACAACAACAGGTGCTAATAGTCCAAGAGGATCGAACACCCTTGCTAGATCAGATGTAGTAGTACGTTTTGTGATTGTCTGGGTAGAACTTAGTTTTGCCTTGACTCGAAGATGATCGGATTTAGGGTGCCAAGAGACACCTAGTGTTTTTACTACGTCACCGTTGCTATTGTTGAAATCAAGATTTACCTCTTGGTCACCTACTGGAATTCTTTTGAGTAGCTGTGGGTGGTTTGCACACCACTTTTTTAACTGGAATCCATGACGATTTAAGATTGTTATAAGCTCATCCTGTATTTTAATGGCGGTGTTTAAGCTGTCCGCACCACCTACACCATCGTCTACGTAGAAGTTGTCCTTTAAGAATTGAGAACCGTATGGGTAATTAGTAGCATTTTCCTCCGCAATCCTTTGCAAACATCTTATTGCGAGGTATGGTGCTGCTCGTGTTCCATATGTTACTGTGTTGAGTTTGAAGTAATTTATAGGCAGCCTTGGATCCTCTCTCCAAATAACTAATTGGTATTTATGGTCATTTGAGTTGATTAATATTTGACGATACATTTTTTCTATATCAGTTGTAAAGACAAATCTGTTTAGTCGAAACCGAAGCAAAATTGAAAATAATTCACTTTGAATCGTTGAGCCAATATGCATCAAGCCGGAAGAGGTTTTTGTTGATGCATCGAACACAACTCTTAATTTTGTTGTTGAGCTATCTGGTTTCATGACACAGTTGTGTGGGATAAAGTATTTAGGATTTTCCAAGGCTTCAATGTTGATTTTTTGCATATGTCCCAGCTGCTCATATTCCCTCATGAATTGTGTGTACTGAGATTGTACTTGTTTATCCTTTGAGAGTCGTCTTTCCAGTGCTATAAACCTGTTGAGAGCTATTGTGTGTGAATCTCCTAATGCGCTTGGATTTTCTCGAAAAGGAATATTGACAACAAAGCGTCCATCTGGATTTATGCGTACATGCTGGTTAAAATGTCGCTCACACTCTTTATCTGAAGGTGAGAGCAGCCTTTCGGTGCATTGAACTTCGTCTAGTTTCCAGAGTTGTTCTATACTTTCTTCCAATGAGGTTGTACTATTAAATACTGCACATGTGAACGTATTTTGCTTAGAACGACCTGGATAATTTGTCATCGATCCACCTATAATCCAACCAAGAGCTGTATTTTGAAGTATGGGTAAACTGCTTCCAAGTTGTATTGTTCCGCTTTCGATGAGCTTATAGAAGAATTCTGCGCCAAGCAAGATATCTATGTTTTCTTGCTTATAAAATTGTGGATCTGCCAATGGAATATTGCCTGGAATATTCCACGTAGATATGTCAATTTGTTGATCTGGTTGGGGTGGTATGATACTTGGTAGAACATATGCTTCTAAATTGGTTGAGAATTTTGAATTCGTTGACATCATGCCTACATTCACACGATAATTTGATCTTTTTTGAATTTTGCCGATGCCATCAATGCAGAGTGAGGCTTCTGATGGGGAAATCATTAATTTTTGGGTTAGGCGTTTTGAAACGAGATTGACTTGTGACCCGGAATCAAGTATAGCCTTAAATTCGCCTGAAGCGCCATTTGGAGCAGTAATGATTACCTTGGCCGTTGCCAATAATACATAACCCTGGCGCCTCCCAGCAGCGCTTGTAGCAGCTGATGTGACTGTCACGCCGTTGGTGGAGGATGTGTTTTGCTGGATGTTTGATGAAGGAAGCGTCTCTCTTGATTCTGATGTTTTGTTAATACTTTGTATTTGTTTTGATGCTTCTTGCTTCTTTTCCAAGTGAAGTAAAGTGTTATGCTTCTTTGAACATTTCATACAATTTCTTGAATTGCAAGTTCTTGATGAGTGATTAGCTTTTAAGCAATTTACGCATAGTTTTTGCCTTTGAACCCATTGCAATCGCCTCGCTGCTGATAGCTCTAAAAATTTTATACATTGAAAAATTTTATGGGCTCCGTCGTTGCAGTATTGGCATGAAGTATGGTTTGTGCTTACTGCACCAATAGATGAGGTAACCTTATTGGTGGGCTTCTCAATATGTCCTGTTGCCTCTAACGCTTGAAACTGCATTTCTAAGAATGCTAAAAACTCTGAGATAGATGGCACTTCTTTTGGTTTTTCCAATGATTGTACAAATTGGATATGTAATTTTCTGTCAACCTTCTTGGTCAATAATTGTAATAGTATGGGGTCCCATGATGAGGTTTCGATGCCGAGGTTGTTGAGAGCTAACAGACATTCTTTAGTGGTGTCATGTAAGCTCTTAAGGGCAACTACTGACGACGTAGATACTGATTGATTGAGTATTTTGTCAATCAGGGTTGATACTAGCACTCTCTTATTATTATATCGTTCATTCAGCGTCTGCCATGCGGTAGTATAATTTTCTTCTGTTAACGTGAACTGCCTGATTAAATGTTCAGCTTCGCCGGATAAGTTTGATTTTAAATACCACATCTTCTGTATGAGAGGAATAGGTTGTCTGTCTACCATTTGTGAAAACAAGTCATGAAACTGCCGCCATTTTAAATAATCTCCGTTAAAATGTGGAATAGTTATTTTTGGCAACGGTAGAGCGCTCTGTAAATTACTACTGGAATGCATAGTTGGCTGAGGTACAGTACTTGTTTCATATGTGGAAGCCATTATGGAAAGATTTATTAATTGTTGTTGAACAGTATCTTCTAAATTGTGGTATTCGTTAATTTCGAATCCGTACTTTGTTGGTTCTTCAAGTTGTCGGCAAATCTCAAAATATAAATCCTGGATCTGACTCCAGAGTTTATTGATGGTTCGGGGTCACCAAAATGTTAACTTCCACAGGAATTAAAAATAAGACAACACAACCACAATATTTGAATTATGAAATAGAACTCACTTTATTTTCTAACATTTTTTCCTTAAATACTAAAATTCTTATCACTAAAACAATAACAATTTCCCTACCTACTAGATCCTATCACTAAAAGCAATACATGTATGCAGCCTAAATAAACAAAAGATTAAACTATCGTTATCTTAGTTCTTAGTAAATAGTAATAAACACATTACTGTTTATTACCATAAAACTCTGTTGTTTACAACAAACACAAAAGACTCGCACACATAGTAACTTTCTGGCGTCCTTGAAAGATTGTAATCTGTTTATGATGTGTGTACACCAGATGTTATTTTAAACTCAACAATGCCAGACGTTCTCAAAGGCTTGATAAATGTCTATTAAGGGTGATGAGCAATGGTGTTTACCCTCAAAAGCCTTTCTGATAAGAGATACTATGCAATGAATCCAAACTGATGAACGGGAATGATGTGGCATTCGTTTAAATATGGGGTCTATGCATTTAAGCTTAACGGGCTATAGGATCACACTTGGCTAGCGTCCTTACCTGCCCTAGGTATCATAGTTATTTCTGATATGTTCCATGATTTGAGGTAGAAAACAGTTCGCAAGATGGAGTTGAAAATTAATAAACTAGTTTAAGGGCAGATGTTGGTATCTGAGTAATAATTTTCCTGAAATTTAGCCCACGCCAGGGGATTTATTTGTTTTCAGTTTTCTGATTGCTGAAGCTAAGGACGAGAATCGACTTATCATTGGGGAAAAAAGAAGGCCTTCAATAGCTGGTAAAGTTATGCCTGAGATAGAAAAAATAAGGCGTAAACACTCTTACGAGGTGATCGGCAAAAACTTTGGCTTTACCGTTATGGGACCTACCTCAACTACATCGCCAGAAGGAATAATAGATTCCTATCTAGTTGGGTTTTTAAGTTTTTAGTGGCTTTCCAAAAACTATAATCCGCGGATTTTGTTGGCTCTAGGCCTTCTTAATATGCCTTTATAGCTGGCTGTTTGTCCTATAAAAAACAATATGAAGAGTTCTGTAACAGTGGCTTAGTTGACTTTTCAAGGTAGGAGATCGCTATTATTTCCATTATCTTCTAAGATTTTTCTTTATCTTTATAAGTTTTTGAATGGTTATGGAAAATTATTGTTTTAGTGCCATTGTAGCATTTAAAAGGTGTAGCTACAGTTGATAATGTTTCTGAAAACGCGTTTATCGCATCTTGTATTTCATTATCGAAGTTTAGTGAAATGTTTTGAAATTCATGGGAGAGTGGTCAAAAGACAAGTCGAACAAAGAGACTATATAAAGTTAATCGCGTCTGATGTTCCTAATGAGAGGAAATATTAAATCAGAAGCCTTAGATATAAAGTTAAGCTTAAGAGCTTTTACTAGCTGACTCCTGTCTCGATAAATTTATTGCCTAGAGTATTGAATTGATAAGATGTTGGCTTGTGTCTTTGAGACAGTATAAAGAAAATATGGTGATGTTTGTGGCCAAAAGGCATGTTGATAAGGCTTGTGTTAGCACCACTGCCGTTCAATTACTTAATCGTTTATCGATCGGTTACTTATTTATCGCGACAGTACAATCTCAATCTGTCAGAAACTAAAAAACACGTAAAAATCCGAAGCCTTGAAAAAGCGCACATTTCTTATTCTTTTTGTAATCGTAAAAAGCTATTTAAAGTCGTAAAGAAAACACATTTTCATATAGTTAAGCTAAGTGATTGGTAGTTGTGAAATTATAACTTAACTCATCTTGTTAAAAGCTTATTTGTTTAAAAATATAATTTATAAAACAGCTACAAAACCTATTTGTCGCGCTTTGTTGTCATACTAAAAAGTACGTATTTACATTCACTAAATAATTTGTATGGTGGGGTGTCACAAAGCCATAGGACATAAAGCCATAATGGCTTTATGTCTCAATCCAAACGAACATAAAGCCATAATTTTGATATGGCCTTAAGTCTCATATCAATTTTAGTGAAATGGGACATAAAGCCATTATGGTTTTATGTCTTATTTGATGTTTTGCTAAATTTACCTATTTATCTATGAAATTAATGATTTAAAAAAATCCAAAATTTCTAGGCTCCAGGAATTATAGCTGCAAACAATTTGTGAAAGGAAAAATCCTTAGTTATCATTGGAAAACATTTTTTTATTCTTGTGACGCACGCAGGAAAACTTTATTCAGCGAAGCCACCTGCCGCGTCCTACTGGAGGAAAAACCCCTAAGCGCGACCGCAGGTCGCCATGCAGAAAAACTTTAGTATGCGAAGCCAGATTTCAATACTTAACTTTAGTGTCTCCGGAAAAAAATATGGCTTTATGTCTCATTTTCGGCATATGCCCATATGTCTCAATGGAATGGGACTGAACGCCATATGGCTTTATGTCCTATGGCTTTGTGACACCCCACCAATTTGTATTTATTTATAAAAATTATAATTTACTTAGGAATTTCAACATACAAATGCAATAAAAACTGAATATATCAAATCTTGTATTTGTTGTTTATAATCTCGTGAAAACTGGGCGCTCGGGCAAATTCCCGTAAGAAAATTGGAATTCTTTTTACGGGGCCACCCTACCGGATCACATATTGCCAAATATAACCTAAAACCAGTAGGAAGATCCGCAGCCACGGTTCAACAGCACCCACAGAAAACCCACATCCAACTGGCCCAAACTGTAAGTCCCAAAAAATGGATAAATTTTCTTTTCAGAGTCAACCACCACAACCAAACCAGCCTGCCACCAAATCGCCATCTGCACAAAATTGTTCTGTTTGTAATGAACCAACTTCGGGTCAATGTATACTATGCCATAAGTGCCAAAAAAATTATCACTTAAATTGTTTTAATTTGGACAATAATAAACAAACTTACACATGCGATAATTGCACCAATAAAATTCAAACTCCTGGCTCAACAAAATCTATACGCATTCATCGGAGCAAAGCCTCCTACATTACGACAGGCTCAACCATTCGAAGAAAAAACTTAGAACTTCAGCGTCGAAGAAGAAAGACAGCTTGCAAAAGAACGAGACACCGAATTCTAAAAAAAAAAAATATCAATTGTAACAACAAGAAGAGGAAGAGATCGATGATTGTAGCTCCGTAGATATCAACTCCGTGCATGAAATCAACCCAATCCTCCAGATCTATCAGAAACAGCCCTACGTTGCGTACAACCTCTCAACATTAATGTGCAGAATTGCTCCACAGAACATAATAATGTAGCTTTTACATCCTTAATGTGAAGCCAACGCCATGTAGCAGCACAATATTCACAAAATAATATGCCAACAAACCACACCAGTACAAACTTTAAAAATACAACACCACATGCGTACGTAAATTCAACGTCATATAACAATACAACCACATTTATAAATAAAGCAGTAGCTGCATCAGCACAAACAACAACATCTGTACCACCGAACGTCTCTTTACAGGCACCTGCTAATTATACCTTTCGTCCATCATACTCATCTATGCCTCAAAATACCATAACGTCAAACCTTACCCATCAGCAAATAAACTAGAGAAACAGTCCCCAAGTATTTACCGAAGTATACTGGCAGTCCAGAAGAATGGCCACGGTTTTCTCCACCTTCGATTGGTCCACGGAATTATGTGGCTTGACAGATGCTGAAAATTTATTTCGCCTGCAAAAAGCCCTGCGAGGAGATGCTCTGAAGTCTGTTCAACACATTTTAATCCATCCATCCTGAGCTCCAGCCGCAATCTCAACACTGAAATTATTGTATGGACAACCAGAAAAAATTCTACATTCAATAAAACTAAAAATACGGGCATTGCCAACAGTTAACGTTAATAAGTTGGAGAGAATTACCTCATTTGCTGTACAAGTAAAAGGTCTTCAAGCAACAATAGAAGCTGTGGTCTTCTTGATGAACTCAATAATCCGTCGTTGTTACAAGAATTAATTTCTAAATTGCCTTCATATTTTCAGATGAATTATGGAACGTACAAGTTGAACTTAGCAAAACAAAACAAAAATGTGAATCTGTCAGAACTTGCAGCGTGGATCTTTGACATTGGTGTTTCTGCAAGCAGCGTCAATATAGACAGCAGTTCTGGCTCTGTCGTAGAGACTCTCTGACGTAGTAAGCAGAAAAATGTTTATATACATACTCACACTGAGCAAAGTGGAAAAGATTGCATCGTTTGTGGTGGTGGCTGCAACAATGTTGCTAATTGCCAGAAATTTAAAAAGGAAGATAGAACAAACAAATGGAGAGCATTTAATCTATGTAAACAATGCTTACGTAAACATTTTGGTAAATGCAATAACAACAACGTTTGTGGTATAGATAACTGCCAACTTAAAAATCATTACCTTTTTCATAAAAAAATTGAACAAGTTGATAAAAGGGAAACGCAAAATGTTGCTGAATCAAACCGAAACAAAGAATCAATGCAAAACAATCAAACACAGAGCTGTTATACCCATAGTGCTACGGGGTGCAACAATTTGTTTAAAATTATCCCTATAAAAATTTATGGGAATGAAAACAAATTTATAGAAACGTTTGCGTTTAACGACGACGGTTCTTAAACGAGTTTAATAGACGAACAAATCATCAATGATTTAGATCTTTCTGGCACTGCTGAACCTTTGTGCCTTAAATGGACTGGTAGCGTTGAACGAAATGAGGAAAATTCTCGTCCGCTTTGTATAAACGTAGCTGGCTCTAATAATAAAATTCATACAGTAGATGTTCGTACAGTAAAACAGCTTTCATTACTAAAACAAAGTTTAGATACCGAAAAGCTTGCAAAAGGGTTTCCTTATTTAACAGGAATACCTGTGAAAAGTTATATTGGTGCTACGCCGTAACATATATATAAATATATATATATATATATATATATATATATATACTTAAGCCGATAGCCTTAGTTGCTAGTGCTTTAGCTTTAAGATTTATTGTAATTTTAATTATAATAAATTTCTAAATAAATAATATATATATTACAACAATATCAGAGAAGGTAAGGTCAGCGAACCTGTAGCAATTCGTACGCGTCTTGGTTGGTATACGGTGCAATGAGAAATAAGTTTATAGAACACCATCATTGTCATGTAGACGAATGCGGTAATAAAATACTATCTGATTTAATGAAAAAATTTTACAGTTTGGAAACCGCTTGTATAGACAAGGCAACAACTATGATGAGCAAAGACGATGAAAAGGCTTTATATAATTTAGGCAAGTTTACTAGACAACGTACATATGGACATTACGAAACTTCACTATTGTGGCGAAATGAAAACGTAGAAATGCCAAATAGTTATGATATGGCCCTAAAGAGATTTAGATGCCTGGACAAAAAATTGAGAAACGATAGTAAATTAAACGACATTTTTAACAAAACCATTTGTGAATATAAGTTAAAAGGGTATATAACCAAGATAAAAGAAAACTGTTTAGCGTCAACCAAAGAAGAAAAGGTTTGGTATTTACCGATATTCCCCGTTATTAATAAAAAAAAACCAGGAAAAACCAGAATCGTATGGGATGCAGCTGCAAGAGGTCATGGACTATCGTTAAATGACATGCTGATGAAATGTCCAGATATGGTGTGCTCCCTATCGTCAACTCTCATTCGTTTTTGTCAAAAGGCCATAGCCTTTTGTGGCGATATAATGCAGATGTTTCACCAAGTTTTTATTAGAAAAGATGATCGTAATGCCCAGCGGTTTCTATGGCGTAGTAAAAGCGACAAAGAGCTAGATGTATATGTTATGAGCGTGATGATTTTCGGAGCCTCTTGCTCACCATGCATTTCGCAGTACGTTAAAAATACTAGTGCCGACTGTTATAAATTGAATTAATCTCGATTAGTAGGACTCAGTTCAAACACATGAATTTCAACTGTACCAATCTTTTTCTTGTGATAATCTTTAAGCACTTGTTACTTAAAGACAGCCGTCAATAATAAAACACAATTGTTATTATAATTATCAAAAAAACGACTTAACTAACTTTATTTTTTACTTTCTTTTATATACAAGTAATTAATGTTAAAAATGCTTAGCTTTATAATAACAATAAAAAAAATTGCTTAACTTAACATAAAATCAATGACCTAATTTATAAATAGTGTAACTGAACTTTATTAGTAGACAAATATTATGGGCAATGGTTAATAAACTTAAAGGCTGTGTATGCAGTTGACGAAATTAAACAGAAATTAAAATATTGAGTAATAAAGTGGTATTAATGTGTGTTCTTAACAGTAAGCAAAAAATAAACAAATGAGTAAGTGTATGAATGTATGTTCTTAACATTAATTAAGTAAACAAATGAATAAGTATATGGATGTATGTTGTTAACATTCTCCTCCGCGTTGAACAGTCGTTCAACAAGACAAATTGGAAAAAAAATTCTAAACGGCATAATATACATTCTAGGTAAGTTACATATCTTTAGTAAATTTAGTTTGTCGTCGAGACATCGGTAGAGGTGTTGTAGCTTGTGGTCGAGGCATCGGTATAGGTGTTGTTGCTTGCGGTTAAGGCATCCGTATAGATGTTGTTGCTTGTTTATGATGAATTAACTGTAGTTGATATCGTTTATCGACCATTTATAGTTGCAAAGTTGTGTTTTAGGATACATTCTGGCCCAGAGTGAGTAGTCCTGATCCTTTAACCAAGATAGGAATAATTTCTCTGTCACACATTGCGGTGGCCTGTGAAGGTGATGGAGTTGCATAAATCTATTGATTCTTGCTGTTTAATGACATCCATCCTTGGTCATTTTTTTTAATGTTATAACGGATTTGAATGTTGGTACACAGAAATATGTTTTGATTTACCGTTTCGCAAGTCTTCAATTGTGAGGTTGAGAGAAGAATAAATTGCTTTCGGTAAGCGTTGATACCTAAAACGTTGGTGCATGGTTTAATAGCTACGATGGTTTTGTTTACTATATTAGGAACAGGAGTAAGATGGACTAGTATAAACTCCTCATATTCAAGCAATGGTAAGGTAATTTTAAAAATAGCATGTTGACGCGAGAGTCCACGCCTAACCTTCATCAGCTTAAGTAATTGAAGTAGCTCATCTTCTGCGAATGACAGCTTAAGTGACGGAGGCAGGTGACCCTTTATCTGGCTGATTTCATTTTTTAATTGTTGAGGAGCGAGAAGAAGTGGGCTAATTCTTCCGTGCTGACTGTCGATAAGTGTATCAAGAATTGATGATTATATTTTTACTAAGTTTGTTGCAATGAGAGTCAATTCAAGTACTGCAGAATTAAACAGTTGAGACAATTGAAGTTGTGTTAGCGTACTACTTATATTATCAGCGTAAAGTTTTAGCTCTTTTTCTAAATATTCAAACCTTGCACTTGCTGCAATTTAATTTTGTTTTATAACATTGATTGTTGAATCGACAGTTGATGTTTGGTTTTTTAATAATTTCAGTAAATATGACTCATTCTCATTAACTCTTTGTATCGTTTCTGACATTTGATTTGCGTATTCAGAATCCAATACGCCAAATAATGCATGTGCAACGTTGCCTACCACGTCTAGAGATCCTCTTTTAATACGAAGCAGCCGATTTTCCAGTTGCAAATCACCTTCCATGTGCTTTAAATCATCAATGTTGCCAAAACATGATGAATTTGGTCGCATCAGCTGACACAAAGACTGCAAGCATTGTGTGCCGTCAATGAGAATTGATGTTTCGGTCCAGTAGGCTTTTAAGTCGTAGTAAACAAGTAGATTCCACTCAGTGTTTGAAAGAGTTACTGTACCCAAATGTTCAAAATGAATTCCTAACTGATTACAAAATTTTTTGTTTTCGACAGGAGCTCCGAACGCTAGTTGAAACATAATTAGTATCGTTAGTAATGCCAGGCTAAGATGATTTTTTTGGATCCTTTGTTTTTTAGCTTTGGGTTCTCCAGCTGAGTTGGACGTATCTACGTATTTCATTATTGTTGATTGTGTTAGTGGTTGGTTCGGAGTTTTGGTCAATGGGAAGAAGAGCTAATCGGTGAATTGGGCGTTTAAATAGTCCCTTGGATGTTTTGACTTCCACGACCCCAGCTATTCCATCATCACCAGGAAATAGTTGAGCAACTTTGGCAATTGGCCATTCCATGACGGGCACGTTGTCCTCTTATCTGAATACATGATTTGACAGCGACCGCGGCGACTAATGAATCTTTTTAATGCACCAATGAATACCTCGGTTGTTAAATCGGAAACCAATTCACGCATCTAATGCATTTCTGAACTGTAGATCGGGCCATTATTTTTCTTTTTATCGGCCAAAATCGTTGCCGTATTAAATACAATAGAGCTTGTGGTCCGCAGTGCATATTTTCTTCAAGAACAATGATAAAAAGTAGTTTTATGAGAGGGTCATTATACGGGACTAACATAGGATGTTCATATGGCAAGGTGGAGGCGTGGAGTCGTCCTCCAACTCTGATAATATTTTCCTTATCGAGAAAAGGTGCTAGACTAATAATTGATCTTTTTCTATCAATTTCAGCATTCCTCTCAAGCATTTTGATTTCTGATGAGAAGTCTGCTCTTTGAATGGTTTTAATGATTATGAATAACGAGTTATCTAACTCAATTGGATTCAAAGCCTTGTGTGGTGGGCAATCTGCCTTTTGAATCCTTAGGTTTTTAATGAATCGAATAACATAAACTAGTTTTCTTTGTAGTTTCCTGAAGGAATTTCCATGTTGAATTTTGTAAATAAACTACTCGGAACAGACGATATTGATTGTAATTGGATTTGCTTTCTTCCGCTCGACATCGCAACTTGTTAGTCGAGGAACATTAGATGGCCACATTTCTTCCCTTCCGTGCAGAAACAATGGCCCGTAAAACCATATATTGCATGTACGAAGTTTGTCTGCTGGTAGACCTCTTGATAGAATGTCGGCGGGATTGTCCTTTGATGAAACATGGCGCCACTGATCAGTTAAAGTTAGTGATTGAATAGTGGCTATCCGATTAGCTACAAAGGTCTGATACAAGGTTGATTGTGTGTTTATCCAAGATAAAACAATCTGAGAATCGGTCCATAAATAAATTAGTTGATTTCTAATATGAAGATCAGTCTGAATTCTTTTGGACAGTTGAGCTGCTATGACTGCGGCACAGAGCTCAAATCGAGGAAGAGTTTGTTGCTTCAATGGAGCAACCCTGGTTTTGGCACAAAGTAAATGTACAATTATTCGGCCATCTCGCAGAATCGCACGAAGGTATGCATCTGCACCAAATGCCTTTTCGGAGCCATCCGCAAATATGTGTAGTTAAGTACTTGTTGGAAGTTCACCCTTGAAGATATTACGCACAATCTCCATGCTGTTTAGATTGTTAAGGTCATCTCTGAATGAACTCCATAAATTGTTGAGGTTTTCTGGAAGTGGATCATCCCAATCTATTTTTTGTTGCCACAACTGTTGAATGAATATTTTTGCTCTAACAACAACAGGAGCTAATAGTCCAAGAGGATCGAACACCCTTGTTAGATCGGATGTAGTAGTGCGTTTTGTGATTGTCTGGGTAGAACTTAGTTTTGCCTTGACTCGAAGATGATCGGATTTAGGGTGCCAAGAGACACCTAGTGTTTTTCCTACGTCGCCGATGCTGTTGTCGAAATCAAGGTTTACCTCATGGTCACCTACTGGAATTCTTTTGAGTAGCTGTGGGTGGTTTGCACACCATTTTTTTACGTGGAATCCTTGACGATTTAAGATTGTTATTAGTTTTTCCTGTATTTTAATGGTGGTGTTTAAGCTGTCCGCACCTCCTACACCATCGTCTACGTAGAAGTTGTCCTTTAAAAATGGAGAACCGTTTGGGTAATTAGTAGCATTTTCCTCCGCAATCCTTTGCAAACATCTTGTTGCGAGGTATGGTGCTGCTCGTGTTCCATATGTTACTGTGTTGAGTTTGAAGTTATTTATAGGCAGCCTTGGATCCTCTCTCCAAATAACTAATTGGTATTTATGGTCATTTGAGTTGATTAATATTTGACGATACATAGTTTCTATATCAGCTGTAAAGACAAATCTTTTTAGTCGAAACCGAAGCAATATTGAAAATAGTTCACTTTGAATCGTTGGGCCAACATGCATCAAGTCGTTCAGTGAATAGCCGGATGAGGTTTTTGTTGATGCATCGAACACAACCCTTAATTTTGTTGTGGTGCTATCTGGTTTCATGACACAGTGGTGTGGGATAAAGTTTTTAGGACTTTGCAAGGCTTCAATGTTGACCTTTTGCATATGTCCCAGCTGCTCATATTCCTCATGTATTGTGTGTACTGAGATTGTACTTGTTTATCCTTTCAGAGTCGTCTTTCCAGTGCTATAACCCTGTTGTAAGCTATTGTGTGTGAATCTCCTAATGCGCTTAGATTTTCTCGAAAAGGAATATTGACTACATAGCGTCCATCTGGATTTTTACATACATGCTGGTTAAAATGTCACTCACACTCTTGGTCTGGCGCTTAGAGCAATTTTTGGTGCCTTGAACTTCGTCTAGATTCCAGAGTTGTTTTATACTTTCTTACAATGAGGTTGTACTATTAAATATTGCGCATGTAATCGCATTTTGCTTAGAACGACCTGGATAATTTGTCATTGATCCACCTATAATCCAACCAAGAGATGTATTTTGAAGTATAGGAAAACTGCTTCCAAGTTTTATTGTTCCGCTTTCGATGAGCTTATAGAAAAATTCTGCGCCAAGCAGGAGATCTATATTTTCTTGCTTATAAAATTGTGGATCTGCCAATGGAATATTGCCTGGAATATTCCACGTAGATATGTCAATTTGTTGATCTGGTTGGGGGTGGTATGATACTTGGTAAAACATATGCTTCTAAATTGGTTGAGAATTTCGAATTCGTTGACATCATACCTACATTCACACGATAATTTGATCTTTTTTGAATTTTGTCGATGCCATAAATGAAGAGTGACGCTTCTGATGGGGATATAATTAATTTTTGAGTTAGGCGTTTTGAAACGAGATTGACTTGTTATCCGGAATCAAGTATAGGCTTAAATTCGCCTGAAGCGCCATTTGGGGCAGTCATGATTACCTTGGCCGTTGCCAGTAATACATTACCCTAGCGCCTCCAAGCAGCGCTTGTAGCAGCTGCTGTGACTGTCACGCCATTCGTGGAGGATGTGTTTTGCTGGATATTTGATGAAGGAAGCATCTCCCTTGATTCTGATGTTTTGTTAATATTTTGTATTTGTGTTGATGCTTCTTGCTTATTTTCCAAGTGAAGTAAAGTGTTATGCTTCTTTGAACATTTCATACAGTTTCTTGAATTGCAAGTTCTTGATGAGTGATTAGCTTTTAAGCAATTTTCGCATAGTTTTTGCCTTTGAACCCATTGCACTCGTCTTGCTGCTGATAGCTCTAAAAATTTTATACATTGAAACATTTTATGGGCTCCGTCGTTGCAGTATTGGCATGAAGTATGTTTTGTGCTTACTGCACCAATAGATGAGGTAACCTTATTGGTGGGCTTCTCAATATGTCCTGTTGCCTCTAACGCTTGAAATTGAATTTCTAAGAATGCTAAAAACTCTGAGATAGATGGCACTTCTTTTGGTTTTTCAAATGATTGCACATATTGGATATGTAATTTTCTGTCAACCTTCTTGGTTAATAATTGTAATAGTATGCAGTCCCATGTTGACGTTTCGATGCCGAGGTTGTTGAGAGCTAACAGACATTATTTAGTGGTGTCATGTAAGCTCTTAAGGGCAACTACGGATGATGTAGATACTGATTGATTGAGTATTTTGTCAATCAGGGTTGATACTAGCACTCTCTTATTATTATATCGTTCTTTCAGGGTCTTTCAGGTTCTGTTAACTGCCTGACTAAATGTTCAGCTTCACCGGATAACACAACTTCTGTATGAGAGGAATAGGTTGTCTGTCTACCATTTCTGAAAACAAGTCATGAAACTGCCGCCATTTTAAATAATCTCCGTTAAAATGTGGAATAGTTATTTTTGGTAATGGTAGAGCGCTCTGTAAATTACTACTGGAATGCATAGTTGGCTGAGGTACAGTGCTTGTTTCATATGTGGAAGCCATTATGGAAAGATTTATTAATTGTTGTTGAGCAGTATCTTCTAAATTGTGGTATTCGTTAATTTCGTGCTTTGTTGGTTCTTCAAGTTGTCAGCAAATCTCATAATATAAATCCTGGATCTTACTCCAGAGTTTATTGATGGTACTGCTTTTAAATTCGTAATACTGGAGCGGTTGGCTTTCCTCTTTGGGAGCTACACCTTTGATCAATCGTGTTAGTGCTGTCATTCTCGCTTTTATACTTCGAATGAGGCCTTGATGATTATTGATCTCCTCACGTTGATCTGACGGTTGCTGATTGTCTTCAACTGATTTCAGCGGCACTTCTATTCTTTTGAGACGATTATTTTCTGCTGAAAATATTTCCAAATAGGTATATGTTAGTGTGTTCAATTTGCGTAATAATCGTCAGTGAAATACTCATGCTCCATTCTTAATTTTGAAGCATCACCTAGCGTGCGCAACTTTGTATCCTGGGCTTCAAATTGATCCCAAGCCTCTGTTAGTCGCCTTAACCGTTCCTCGTAGTAACCTGCATTTGTTTTTCTCTCCGATGAGTCCTTTTTGTAGTTGCGGACAATGGACTGAATAGATTCTCCGATCTTTTTTAGTGAGTCAAACAGCTCTTCTGAGGTGCTCATGATGGATATCCTCTATAAGTAGCCTCTTACTCAATATCGTTGATTCCTTGAAGTGAGTTGTTGTTTGTTCTGAAAGTCCTTATCACTGGTGGGTGACTTTCTATGGTATCTCAAAATACCTGTTTTTTTTAATTGCTGCTGTGCAAAATATCTTGATGTCCTAATGAAGGATTATGAGATTATCCTTAGACTGCCAATCAGTAAAAGGATTTGTGATCGTAGGAGTAACCAAACGTTATTCTGTCCTGACGATGTATAAAATGTTCACAAAGACGTCTGGAATAGTGATCACCAATGTTTTGGTGTCCTGATGCCTTGGATTACGCCTCTGAAGGTTGTGTGCTTCTTTATTTTAGATTATTAGAAGTCCCTTACCACTGGTGGGGGGAAACTTGAAATATCTAAACCTGGGGTCACCAAATGTTAAATGAAATGGATTATTAGTGGAGCTCAAACCAAACACATAAATCTGGTCTGACACTAATTTGTTTTGTTTTGTATTCTCTTCAAGCACTTGGAACTTGAAGAGTGATGGGTCAATGAAAGTGCAAACAATTGAATATATTTGATCTTAATGACAATGTTTAAAAGTTTTATTATGCTATTTATACTAACTTACAAACTAAAATATGTTGATTTGACAAAATGTTAAATTGCTGTATTTGTTATATTAATTTTATATTTCTACAAAATAATAAACCTAAAGCAATGAACTGGAGGTGAGAATGTTAAGTCAGCAAAATAATACCAATTAACAAAAATAAGACACAATTACTTAAAAGACAATGAACTTGAGGTAAAATTACAAATAATAAAATAACTTTAAATCAATGAACTTGAGGTACAATTACAAATAATAAAATGGCAAAATAATTCAAGTAAATGGTATTGTGATTAGTATGGGTATTCACTGACTGTAAGTCTTAACACACTACAAAAAAAGTCGTTCCAGTTTCATAATGTACCAAAATTCATTCAAAATTCATCTGCCACCCTGTATGAACATTGCTTAATCACATTTCAAAATAGTTTTCCGTAAATATACTATTTTTTGTATTAAGGCAAAAAGTAAACAACTTTCAGCGTTGTTATTGTTTTGTGACTCGCAATCTCTCGTTTTGCCCACATTGGAAGCCATGTCGGGGCCAGGTTCATCACCTACGGGAGATGTATATATTGTTATGAATTGTATATTATAAATTAATTTTTTACCTTTCTTTTGTTTTGTTAACTATTGGGGGATTCACAAGGTGTCATAAAATAAAATAATAACATGAAAAAATACGACTGTTGTGAGCAACCCCTCATAATTTAATGTGCTATTAATAACGACAGCACAATAAACATAACAAGCAACGTTCTATTTATTTAAGACACTTTTTGTTTACAAACTAACAACAATATTTTTAAATCATTGTAAAATGTAAGAACATTATGACAATAAACCATGATAGCACACTTTGTGAATACCCCATATTTACAGTACGGACACTTAGTCACCAAAAATTAAGTCTAAAAAAAAAGAAAAAAAAGTAACAACAAATATAACAGAAAGCAAATGCAAAAGAATTAAATGAAATGAAATACGAGCATTGAACATTGAGCTAAAAAAACAAATAAATAAGTACGAGTACTGAACTAATTCAAAATTTAGTAACTATATCAAACAAATTAAATTTTAGTAATAAGATATTTTCTATGTTTAGAAAAATTGTAAAATAGTAAAGTTAGAGTATGTTATCCAAAATTGTATAAATAGAAAAATTAAAGGCAAATAAAATCAGAATCAATCTGGCAATTGAAGACAACTTTTGACTCTCAGATTCAGGATTCTCTTTACCTTAACACCTTATACAACCTTTACGTGGCGATCCTGTCACTTTAAGGAAGCTCTGATCTTTTCATCCTGATTTTATTGCTGATAGAAAAGAACGTTGAAGATAGTTTTGAAGCAGACAAACAAAAAATCGAACATATCTTCAGAAAGTGGAAAGAATAATAATTGAATCCGTACATCCCAGAACCGGTGGCACAGATCCACCAAAATCCTCCAGTGTACAGACCGACAACGAAGAGAATTACGATCGAAGAATATTGACAGCGCCAACAGATGTCGCGGAATAGAACTCCAGTTGACTTACCGAAAACAGAAGAAGAAAAAAACTAGACATTACGGCAAAGCGTTTAAAAAGAGGAAGGAATTGGCAATCGAGTATGTATCGTGATCTAAACCTTGCTTTCAACAAAGCGTATACATACATACAAATACATACATACAAATACGTACATACATACACACATACAAATACATACATGCATACATACATGCATACATACATGCATACATAGATACATACATACATACATACATATATACATACATACATGCATACATACATGCATACATACATGCATACATACATGCATACATACATACATAGATACATACATACACACATACATGCACCATGTCATCAGAGAACGGATTGGGGCAATAAGAGCAGTGTATAATAAAGTAAGGGACGAGAACCACAGCGACTGTGTTACACGTCGTGATATTACTTAACAAGCTACACAAACCTCCCCTATAGTGTGGCCTAGAAAGGAGTCGAGACGCAAAAGCGATAGGAGCGAGGCTGAGACGAAAATGCCGTCACCAAAGAGGAAGAAACAACATGCCCAGAACGACAAGCGCCGCTATACTCCCCCAACTAAAGAGAGATTGGAAACACCTATGGCAAATGTCGAAAAACTAGCACCATCAAATAAGTTGACGACTGTCAACAAAAGGGGGAAGATCAAACAACATGCACAGAATGAAAAGAGACGGGATACCCCACCAGTAAGGGAAACTAGCGAAACACATAGGTCATATGTCGATAGGCCTGCACCGTCAAATAAGAGTATAGATGCTAAAAAAAAAGGGAGAGGAAAGTCTTTCGTAAAATAAAACCAGACAGGATGATAATATCTGCTAATGGAGAAACTTCATACGCCGACATTCTGAAAAAAATAAGGACAGATCCCGCACTGAAGGAATTGGGCGACGAATTCAACAAAATCCGCAGAACTCAGAAAAGAGATCTACTGCTAGAATTAAGAACAAAGGGAAAAGACAATGCTAAGAACTTCAACGAAAAGAAAGAAATGTCATTAGAAGGAAGTTTGGTAGTAAGGACATTTAAAGAAGAGCTGGTAATACTATCAAAGATATGGATGACATAACTACAAAAGAAGAAATATGTCAAGCCTTTAGTGCAGAACTTAAAATAGCCGTGTTGAACGAAATCATCGTGAAATCCATCATACATACATACGCATAGGCTCCCCAGTCCCCGGTAGCGTCTGACCCAGATTGGGCGGCTACTTGGTCAGCGTCTGTTCTCCATGCTAGGAGCGGCTGAACACAAAAATCCTGGCGGCAAGGTATAAAACGTTACGGGTAGGACCCCGGAATAAAAAATACATCATGGAAGTAAATAATAGTAAATCTGTTACGGTGCAGGGGGTAATGACGCCAGTACCGGCGGCTTTGGGTAGTGCGCGAGCAGGCTACCAGTCGTCGTTATCCAGCGCCTGCAATGTTACCACGGTGAGCTTGGCTAGGGTAGCAGATATAGCTAGAAGCAATAACCAACAACAGGAGCAAAACCCATTCGTTAGAGGTTCGGTAACAAGTAGAACATCACCTACATCTCCGGTCTCAAATATAGATCAAAGGAAATCACCCAACTCTCAGAGTAAAGAAGTGATTAGGGTTGTATCCCAAAAAGACGCATTCTTAAAACTAGGTTATATGATTGTCGACCTTATGGACTATGCCAAAAGCCGAAAGAATGTGCATCACGCCATCAAGGAGAAAATAAGAGCAATTAGAGTTGCGTACAGTTAGGTCCGCGATGAAAAATCGGAAAGTATTTCTGCCTCGAAATACAGTAAAAGTAAGGCCACACCAACGTCTCCAAAGTCGACTGCGAAGAAAAATGAGGCAAAGAGAAGCAGAGACCCAACAGAAACAGTATCTAATATGGAAATACCAAAAAGACAGAAAAAAGATTTACCCAAGCATAGAGAAGATGCACCCCTGCAACAAGAAAATACTGCAGTGAAAAATACCACAACCGGAAATGCTCCAAATCCAGAAAGCAAGTGGCAAAAAGTGGGAAAAAAGATGAAGAAAAAGAAAGAGATAAAGATAATGAAAAGAATGCCGATAACAAAACCGGAGACGGTAATCATAACCGCTAAGGGTGACGTCACTTACGCTGACATCCTCCAGAAGATAAGAACAGACCCAGAACTGAGTGACTTGGGTAACGAAGTTAATAAGGTTCGTAAAACACAGAAAGGCGACCTTGTCCTGGTACTAAAACCGGCAAATATCGCCGACACCATGGCGACAAGTTTAATGGGCAAATTAAGGCATCTCTTGACGGCCAAGTTGACGTAAAATCGTGTAAAGAGGAAATAACGATAGAATGCAAAGACATGGACGACATAACAACGAAACAGGAAATACGCCTGGCATTCGAAAAGGCGTTAGAGATACCCAATCTAGACGAGTCTATAGTAAAGTCAATGCGAAAATCGTATGGAGGGACGCAAACCGCAAGATTAAGTTTGCCTGCAGAAGCCGCGCGTTATGCCCTTAAAATTGGGAAAATAAAAATCGGCTGGTCGGTCTGTCGCATAAGGGAGACTATAAGAGTAACCATGTGCTACAGATATCTGGAGTTCGGTCACATTGCACGGCGTTGTACCTCAGACTCAGATAGGTCACATCGATGTAGAAAATGTGGAGCTGAGGGCCACAACTCGAAAGACTGTGTAGCGGAACCAAACTGCATTCTGTGCAAAGCAACGGGAGGAGAAGACCTAGGGCATACAGCTGGTGGCCCTGTTTTCAAAAAGGCCCTAAGTGTTAGATACAAATGAAATTTATACAACTCAACACAAACCACTGTGCAGCAGCCCACGACCTACTTATCCAAACCACCTGCGAATTGGAGATAGACGTGGCGATAGTAAGCGAGCAATACAAGAACCTGGACAAAAACGTATGGGAAAAAGACTTGTCGGGAAGAGCAGCTATATGGGCCTGTGGATAAAGGCGATTGAGGAGGGAATGAAGAGGCCACAGGAAATACTTAAGTTTAGAACATCGTTTGGACGGACAAAACAGGCGCTCGTTCAACTACCTGAGCATCTAGCAACACCACTACTGCGGGCTGGAAAGGTCAGAGTGGGGTGGGTTTTGTGTAGGCTCAGAAGGAGGATAAGAGTTACGCAATGTTTCAAATGCCTAGAGCGGGGTCACATTGCAAGTCAGTGTAAAGGCATAGACAGAGGCAATCTATGCAGAAAAAGTTGTAATCCGGGACACAGGTCTAAGGAATGCACAGCGGAAACGAGATGTATATTATGCCAGGACAGTGGCTCAATAAATGTTCGTCACTATATTGGTAGTACAGCGTGCGTAAACAACCGAAGAAATAGGGCAATAAAATGACCATTAAATCCTGCAGATAAATCTCGGAAGGGGAAGAGAAGCACAAGACCTAATGATACAAAAGGCGGCTGAGGATAATACAGACATACTGTTAATAAGCGAACCGTACAGAAACCCACCATCTCAGATTTGGTACGAGGACACAAGCCACCGCGCAGCCATCATGGTGAGAGACCGGATGCTTAAAGTAAGCGAGGTTGACGAAAGCAATGCCGGCTTTGAATATGCAACAGTGGGCAAGATTACCAAATATGAACTATGAAATGTTCGCAGAAGCTCTAAGCGTACTTGATGTTTCTATCAGGTCCTCAAAATATAAGGTGATCGTTGGAGGTGATTTCAATAGTAAATCTCCTGAATGGAACTTCAGAATCCTTGATAACAAGGGTATTACAGTGTCCGACATGATTGCCAGTCTTAGTCAGACAAACTAACGTTTCGGAGAGGTACAGGTGGAAGTATTATCGACATCACCTTTGGAACAACAAATCTCTACAATGAGAAAATGAATTGGATAGTGCTGGAAGATCTTACCTTAAGTGACCACCAGTATATTTCGTTTAATATTACTAACCATTCTGATACGAATCACGGGGATGATAGACCTCCCAAGATGGAATGTCAGAAAACTTGATGATGCTAAATTGTCCGCGTATATAACACGGGTCAAAGAAATAAACATGAACAACCGGCCCGAAACAATAAATGCAGAGAATTCCGCAGAGTCACTTACTAAGGCACTAACAAAAGCCTGTAATGTCGCAATGCCAAGAGCTCAAAAATATAATAACAAACGTCCAGTTTACTGGTGGAATAATGAAATACGTGAACTGAGGGCTAAATGCCTCGCAGCACGTCGGGCTTCAACGCGTAAACATGGTGACCAAGTCCTAACAACTGAGTACAAAAGAGCACGTAAAACCTTGAGAATGGCAATAAAGCATAGTAAGAGAAAGTGCTGGACAGAACTATGTAGTGAAATAGATGCTGATCCATGGGGCAAACCGTACAAAATTACGATGAAAAAGCTGGGTGGAATTAGGCCTATACCAGGCATTAAAGAACCAGAGTGGGCAAAAACAATAGTGGAAACATTATTCCCTTTTGATGAGGATGGGTTAACGAGCTTACCAAAATTGCAAGGATGCGATTTCATCCCTTTGATCGTAGATGACATTAAACATGCGTGCCATAAACTGAGCATGGGAAAGAGCCCGGGACCAGATGGCATTCCCAACGAGGTCATAAAGATCGCATGCGAAATATGTCCAGAATTCTTAGTTGGTGTTTTCAATTCATGTCTGGAGAACGGTATCTTCCCTTCTAAATGGAAGATACAGAAGTTAGTTTTACTGCGAAAGGGAGATAAACCGCTAAATGAGCCTAGTACTTATAGACCGCTATGCATGCTAGACTCTCTAGGAAAGCTCTTAGAGTGCGTAATGTTGAAACGGTTGGAGGAGTCTGTAGATAGCCATGGGGGCCTATCTCCTATGCAGCATGGTTTCCGCAGGGGAAAAAGTTCAGAAGATGCCATAGGAGAGGTTTGCAAAAGGGCAATGCAAGCCAAAGTTTCGGGAGAATACTGCGCAATAATAACGCTGGATATAAAAAACGCTTTCAACACAGTGAAGTGGAAAGTGGTACTGGAGACTTTCAGGAGGAAGGGTGTGGAAAACTATCTGTACAACATGATAGCGGACTATCTTGACAGGAGAATCCTATTATATGAGACGGAAAATGGTATGAAGGAATACCGAATAACGGCAGGGGTGCCTCAGGGCTCCGTATTGGGACCATTTCTATGGAATGTAATGTACGATGACCTCTTGAATATGAATCTACAAGAGGGCGCAAAACTAATAGGTTATGCTGATGATATTGCACTTGTTGTAAACAATAGGAGTGCCGAATTGGTCGAGATAGTGGCAAATGATAGCCTATGTCGTTGTAGCATATGGCTGAGGAAGAACGGCCTACAACTCGCAGTGCCAAAAACGGAAGCGATTCTGGTAACAAATCGCAGAGTATTCAAAATTCCGAGCATAATTCTATAATCTAGTGATATACCATTTAAACGGAGCTTGTGCTATCTGGGAGTACAATTGGACGATAATCTTGGTTTCAAACAGCACGTACTTAATATTCAGGACAAAGCATTGAAAACGGCAACATCGTTG